>VUYV01000252.1:901085-922927 GCA_008711295.1 Anarhynchus alexandrinus
GACGCTCCGCCGGCGAGCGCTGTGGGCTCTGTGCCCCTCGGAGACCCCAGCTTGTTTCTTCAGACGGGGATTCTCTCGGTTTGGGTTGATGTAGAGGGGATTCAGATGTGATGGGGCTTCACACATTCCGGCTGTTGCTCATTAACAGTAAAACGTGAGCGTGCGGGTATTTATCACTCCTTGTAAAGCCCCAAATCGATGGAGGTCCTTGCCACAAGCGAGAGCTCTTAAAGCAGGTGGAAGGCTCAGTTCATGGCTTTGTCGTTGCTCCAGCACCGTCTTTTCTTTGTGGCTGCCCCCGTTAACCCCTTTTGCTCTCACCCCCTGTCCCCCCCCCGGCTGTGCTGCCCCACAGGGAGCCCTCCTCCGACCTCACAGCCACATTCCTCAGGGCTGCGCTGCGCCGCGTCGCCATGTCGGGTGTTCCCTGAGCGTTCTGCACCATCAGCCCTCGGGCTCTGTCGGCAGCGAGACACTGTGCACGGGTACACAAATACGGGTGCGACCGCTCCGTTGTTCTGGGAGGGAAGAGTCCCGGGATGCGCCGTTGGGTTGCAAACCCCGCGCCGGGGGGGGCCGTGCGTCAGAGGCGATCCCAGTGCTGCTCTGAGCTTCCCCCAACACCCCCCGCACCGATCAGCCTCTGCAGCAGTGTAAATAAGGAGAGGAAGGCA
Organism: Anarhynchus alexandrinus; assembly: GCA_008711295.1. Classification (NCBI taxonomy): domain Eukaryota; kingdom Metazoa; phylum Chordata; class Aves; order Charadriiformes; family Charadriidae; genus Anarhynchus; species Anarhynchus alexandrinus. The sequence goes on from VUYV01000252.1 coordinate 901,760, forward strand.
AACACTGGCCGTTGGTGACACAAGGCCACCTCGCTGCCCCTGAATTATTGAATATTTGAGGCGGGGACATGGTCAGGCGTTGTTTTTTGTCGCTGTGCCCCAGCCAACGGCCGGCACCCCTCCGCGTGGGGTCCGATGCCTGGAATAAACATCGGGATTGGGAAGTGACAGAGAAGCAATAGCACGTCCAGCGTTACCTCCCCGGGCTTGGGATGCTCAGGAAGGCATCTCGACCTGGCAGACAGCAGGAGGGACCGGGCTCCGGAGGACCTGGCCTGTGAGGGTACGGCCCTGGAGGGACCCCGGCCAGGAGCGCGCCCCTCCATCGCCCGAGGTGGGCGATGCGGAATGCAGCCAGCGGCGCTGCCACCGCTGCACCGTGCCCGAGAGCCGCGCCGTGCCGTGCAGCATTACTGCAGGGCACCTTCCCTGCCCGCCACAATACGGGTTATTTGTTGCTCGGTTTGGGGGGACAGCAAACCCCTCGATGCTTTCAGTTTTTAAGTAGCAAGCTGGGCTGTGCTGACTCTGGTGAGACCCCACCTGGAGTACTGCCTCCAGCTCTGGAGTCCCCAACACAAGAAGGACATGGACCTGCTGGAGCGTGTCCAGAGGAGGGCCACGAGGATGATCCGAGGGCTGGAGCACCTCTCCTCTGAGGAGAGGCTGAAAGAGTTGGGGCTGTTCAGCCTGGAGAAGAGAAGGCTCCAGGGAGACCTTGCAGCTCCTTCCAGTACCTAAAGGGGGTCTACAGGAGAGCTGGGGAGGGACTTTTTACTGGGGCATGGAGTGATAGGACGAGGGGGAATGGCTTCAAACTGGCAGAGGGCAGGTTTAGATTGAACATTAGGAAGAAGTTTTTCACTGTGAGGGTGGTGAGGCACTGGCCCAGGTTGCCCAGAGAGGTTGTTGAGGCCCCATCCCTGGAGGTGTTCAAGGCCAGGCTGGACGTGGCCTTGGGCGGCCTGGTCTGGTGGGAGGTGTCCCTGCCTATGGCAGGGGGGTTGGAACTCGATGATCTTCAAGGTCCTTTCCAACCGAAACCATTCTATGAGTCTATGATTCTATGAACCCACCCAGGACAGCTTTTCTCCACCGTGTCTGACGCAGGAGACACACCAGTTACTTCCCTTTGTGAGGCTGTTTTCTGTCACTGTGCGCTGCTGGTGAATGCCCCGCTGGTGGGGAGCCCGTCCTGCTGGGGACACAGGCAGGGAGGGTGGCGGAGGGCTCAGGGGACAGAGGGAGGGAGGATGGCGGAGGGCCCTGGGGACACAGGGAGGGAGGATGGCGGAGGACTCTCGGGAGCCGGGCAGCCCCAGGAGGGCAGAGGAACGTGCCGTGCAGCCGTGGGCACCACCACGGGAAGGAGCGGTCCCTCGGCGAGCTCCGAGTTTAAAGGAATGAGATGGAGAGGATGCTGTGGGAGTGGTGGAATAAGTCTGCCACAGTGCTTAATAGTGCAAAAGGAAAAGAGGGGGTAAAGGGAAATACAAGATTTCTGGCTTCTTGGTTAGAGGTCCCCTAAAGGGGGAGACTGCGCAGTCTGGCACGAGGAGGAGAGACTGCACAGTCACTGCTCCCTCGAAACGTCACTCTGGTGAGGCGCAGGGTGCTGCACGGTGGTGATAAACCATCAAGACCTGGGCACAGGAGATTTAGGGAACAGAGCTCTGGTTTTCAGCTGTAATTTGCTCCCGCCTGTGCCCTTTGGATTTGCAGGTAAAGGCTCTCCCAGGCAGCCCGAAAGATGCTGTAACACATTTTGTCAGCTGCCCGGGCAAGAGCTCGGCTTTGCTGTGAGATGGCTCACTGGGGTACCGCACAGCGGGAGCAAACGGAGCCCTCCCTCCCTGCCAGCCCCCCGGCAAGCCCCCAGTTCAGGCACTGGGAAGGTGCCCCTCCACCCCTCACCGGACACCAGCGCTGCTGGGGAAGGTCTGGAGCGGTGCCCGTTGGTGCCCGGCTCAGCCCTCAGCCCTCAGCCCTGCCGGGAACTGATGTGCCAACCAAAGATTCACCCACCCGGAGACAAAGCCCCCAGGCTGCAGTTTTTCCCCTGAAGCCCAGCCTGGCCTTCTGCTCAACTGACACCAAGTACACCAAAATAAAGAGTGTTTGCACCTTGGATTAGGAGTTTAGTCCGCGTAGTTACTGAGTCAGAAAAACATCCCTGTTCAGGAAAGTTTTTAAGCAGACAGATAAAGCAGCTAGTGTCAAAGGAATAAAACACAGAATTACAGAATTGTTCAGGTGAATTCCGGAATTTGGGCCTCGCACTTTGCTCGTCACTCTGGACACTGTGCCCCCAGGGATCCCCCCGAGGGGTACCCAGATCCCAGGGACCACAGCACTAAGTGCGTTACAAAGGCTCTTGAGACCGATTGATTTAAATTAGCCTTCCATCCTTGACATCTGCAAACAGCAGCCTCCGAAGCATTCATTAGTGCCACTGCAGCAGTTCGGGTTATAACGGTGGTTCGTATGTCCAATAAGGAATGGGAAGAGGCCATTGACTGCTCTCACATAGGCCACTGGATACTCATTAGCGGGTAATGACATTTGATTGCTACAGCATGTCCTTTGTTCAAATCGGGGACTCAGAGGTGAGCAGACCAGCTCTTTGAACTCACTAGTACCCAGGTGAATAGGAACATAAGCCGTTCTTAGAATAACAGAGCTGGTACTGCGAAACCCAAATTTGATTAAAGATGTGGAAGTGTATGGTGAGAGAACCGCGTTCGCTGTGGGCGGCTTTCCCCCACTTTAATGAATAGATGGCTGTCATCTCTTACTTATCTCCCAGGATGAAACAGTAAATAAAATCTGGTATAACCCACAAATTTAGCTGAGTTACGGCTGTCTATTGGGACTGAAGTGTGAGACTTGTTGGTTAGTTTTGCAGTGAATTCAAAGCTCTCCGAAGGAAGTCACAGCAGTGATTTTAAATTCCACCCCCTGTGAGACACGGCGCCCGCCTGGTACCCGGCCCGGCCGCGGCGGGAGCGGCGTGTTGGAAACAGGGCTGATTTTGTTACGAGTGGAGCAAATGGCCATGGCAGAGGGTCTGAGGACAGATTTCTATGTGCAGGAGGGACCCAGGCTTTGCTCTCTGCTCCCGGGGCACGCCGCCGCTCTGCCGCACGGGCGCTGCCTGCGCCGCGCTCAGCCGGGAGGGAGCTGCTCTGCTGGAAAGTTGGCCTTTAACTCGTCAGCGAAGAATAATGTGTGTGTCTGTGTCGCTGCGGTGTCTGGGAGCTTGAAAAAAAGATGGTTGTTTTCACTGGTGTATAAATAAAGGTTTTCTTTAAAGAGACCAGGTGCTGCGCCGACTGACCCGCTCTGATTCGTGCCCCGCTGGAGGGGAATTATTAATCTTCATACTCTGCACAAGGGTGGCTGGTCTATATTTCCCAGTCAAAATTAGAGCAGATCAAGACCGTTTCCGAACTGTTTCCATAACCATTTATGTTTTTATAGACACGGAAAGAGTTCTGGCAGTGTAAGAGCACTGCTGCTGCTCGGGCGACATCTGACCGCAGCCCGGGCAGCGAGCGGGGCTGGAGCCTCCATGAAGGGGAATGAGAGACAAACTATGCTCCACGAGCGCAGAATCAGCTGCTCTCTCACTGCCTCCCTCGCCTTCTGCTTTACGGAGCAGGCAGCAGAGTTTCCCGGGCACGGCGGCGGTTTCCCGAGAACCCGTGTATGAGCCTTCGGGGGCAGCGTCAGACCTGTAGGACACTCAGAGAACATCTCGCAGCAGTTCTCAGTCACTGCCAGCACATGACTCGGAGCAGTTGCTCTGTTTTCCGTGTTGAGAGTCACAGGAACATTATGGCACTGTGATGCGACCTGGAGATTTTTAGAAATAACTCAGCCTGGCAATATCATAGTCATAACTTGCAGGAATATTTGTATTCTTTCCTCCCGATTCCTGTTACAGGAAGTTTATCACAGACCATTTCAAATGCGTTTCCCCAGAGGAAGCATCCAGCCATTAGGTATCTCCGTTCTAAAGCGTGTCTGTTAGCTCAGCTTTTGCTGTTATTTATTAATACTGCTATAAGGCATTTCAATGACATGCTTTGCCGGAGTTTTCTAAAAGCCTCTCACCACCTGGTTCCTGCTCCTCTCCTTCGGAAGCAGAAGTGAGTTTGCTATCGAGGAAGAAACAAGGGGCAAACTGCCCAAACCAGGCGCAGAAAAACGGCTGGATGGATCTCCAGAGGGACACGGAGGTGGATGGTTTCTCTGAGTCCGAGATAGTCCATTTTTCATTTCGGTTTTCCTTCGTTCTCCCTTTTTGCTGCGATTCCTGTGACGTCCCCGCCCCTTCGCTCCGCTCTGCCCCAGCGCGGGTGCCCGGGGGGCTGGTGGGGCGCGGGTGGGCTCCTGCCCCCGTGCGTGTGGGGTGCGGGGTGCGCGCCGAGCCCCAGCCCGGCTCCCGGCGGGCTGCGGCCACGCTGCGCTCAGAGCCTCCGTGCAGCCTCTGCAGCTTCGGGCTCACGACAGGACAGGCACTGAGGTGCTGGAGCGTGTCCAGAGAAGGGCAACGGATGGAGCACATGTCCTGTGAGGAGCAGCTGAGGGACCTGGGGGTGTTCAGCCTGGAGAAGAGGAGGATGAGGGGAGACCTTCTCACTCTCTACAGCTCCCTGAAAGGAGGGGGTAGCGAGGGGGGGTCGGTCTCTGCTCCCACGGAACAGGCAATGGGACAAGAGGGAACGGCCTTCAGCTGCACCAGGAGAGGTTTAGATTGGATATGAGAAGGAAGTTCTGCACCAAAAGGGTTGTCAAGCGTTGGAAGAGGCTGCCTGGGGCAGTGCTGGCGTCGCCACCCCTGGAGGGATTTAAAAGCCGGGCAGGCGTGGTGCGGAGGGACGCGGGTTAGTGGCGGTTTGGGCAGTGTGACGTTGATGGTTGGACTCGATGATCTCAAAGGTCCCTTCCAACCTCGACGATTCTATGATTCGATCTGCTGCAGCATTTTGGGGCACTTTCTTCCTCTCCGGCGATCTTCCGTGCCCGCCCCGTGCCACGGCGCTGGGCGGGCTCCCCCTTCCCCCTCCCCCCCGCGCGCTGGCAGCACCCGCTCCCGCAGGAACGGCCGCGGCGGCCGAGCAGCCACCCCGGGAGGGTTCACTCCCTGGAGAGCTTTTTTGGGAGGGAAACCCGGTCGCTAACCCCGCAGAGATGCCGGCTGCTGGTCTCGCGTTGGAGGTGCGGCAAAAGGTACATCACGATTAACCTTAAAAGTACAAGCTTTTTCTTTGCCTGTGCGAGACAGATTTATAATATTTGCTCTTTCTTTTTTAACACTGGATTCTTAGTGCAAACAGTGATTCATTGAATAATCAATTTCCTTATCTACGTAATACATTAGAGTGATCCATCAACGCCAGATAATCAATCCAGCTTGTGATTTTAAGTGTGTAAGAGAGTATGTATGTGTACTTGTATATATTTTTTCCTCCTGTACCGTTGTCAGGGCAAATAACGTCTCCCTTTCTGTGCTCCTTTTTCAGTGACTTTTGTTTATGGTGTGTAAAAGAAAATCACGACATTATATTACACCTTGTAAGTTTTACGGTACTTGAGAGGTTTATGCGGTATGAATGTAAAGGGCAATGCAATAATGCAAAGGGCAGTGAGACATTTTTAAGCACAGAAGGATACACACGGAGCTGCAGAGATAAATCTGGGTGGATAATCATCCCACAGTGTCTCTCCTATTTATGAGAGAAAGAGACGTTCACTGCAAATCATGCTTCGGGTCACTTTTGCCCTGGTCTCTGGCTCTGCTGTGCATTACAGGCGGCTTAAATTGCTCTTAATGTGATGTGGGACGTGTGCCCTGGCGCGCTGCCCGCGCTCTGCTGCCCTGCGCCCCGCGGCAGGGACGACGCAGCTCCCCATCACCAACGTGGTACGGTGGTCTTGGGCACTCCAAGGACTTGAGTAAGTGGAAGACCGTTTGGCTGTCCTCCGTGGGTTAGGAAAGGGTCGGTGCGGAGAATCAACCATGGCAGGAAGCAAGAGGAATCAAAATGACCAAGCCTGAAGCTTATGGGTAGTTTCGGGGCGGAAGAGCAGCCTGGGTTCAGCCTCCCCGCGGGCTGCGCGTTTGCTGCCGGCGCCTGCTCCGTCTGGGGGGCAGAAACCCCTCTGAGAACAGGGCTGGGCAGGTTAGCAAAGCCACTGTCCAGACAAAGGGAGGAACTTCACGGCATCTTGCTGTCGTTAGGTTTCTCAAACAATCAAGCAACGAATCCTTCTCAAATGTGAATATTCGGGATTCAGCGTTTGTAATTAGCAGCAGAATTGGAGACAAAATGTCATTACTTTTTGAGGTCAAGATGAGTTTTATACATAGGTCACTCTTCCATGTGCTTCATTCAAAATCCAATTTGTTTTGTGGGCTTACGATGGCAGAAACACTGATTATTACGCTATCTCCACATGTTCAGTACTTTCTGTTGCGGGAAAAGATTTTGCCTTAATTACTTTCAGTTTTAACTGTCTGGCACAGAGACGGGATTCTCCTGATTTGAACCACCTCATCAGAAGTAGAAAACTTAACTGGAGAGTGGCAATCCGGAGAAGTGGCAGAGCCCCGCGGAGTTCCCGAGGTGCCGAAGGCGGCAATGGCACCTTTCCCCGAAGGCGCTGCGGAAGCCGCCGCTCGGCGGCTCGGACCGCAGTCTGCAAACCCGGGGGCAGGCACGCGCCTGGGGGGCGAGGAGGGGAGAGGAGGAGCCGCAGGAAAAGCCCCCGAAGCCTCATCCCTCTCCTCTGGACCCCAGTCCTGCGGAGCTCGCGGCAGAGACCTGCGCCTTCTGCAGCTCTGCATGCCATCGCTATGCCATATTTTTCCTGCAGCAACGCTATTACCGTCCTAAGCTGAAACAGGGACCTGTAAAAAGGAGGTTCTTGGTTTAAATTTCTGGTCTATAAAATCTTAAAGATCTCTTCTTCCTTTATAGGGAAAGAAAACCATTTTCTTCCTCACTTTATGCACTTTTCTTCTTACGAATTTTTATTTCTGCAAAATCAGTTTTTGTCGTCTTTACTGAGAAGAAATTCAAAATGAGTCCTCGGACGTTTAGCTTCAGGGTGATATCTAGGCTTGGCTCATAATATCTGAATGGAAATGGGATCTTTAGTTTCTGTTGCTATCCATCTACATCATGGGGAAAGGGTTATCCAGAAAGCGTGGTGCAAGATCTTAGATGAGGCCGATAACATTTTTTAAAATGTAGAGGTTGTCTTTGCACAGATGAGCAACTTCACTTACGATTAAAGTTATAAATAAGTGTCGAATATAAACAATGCTCTGTTCTTCTCGCAGCTGCCTTCAGTCCTCGCGGTGTGTTTCAGTAGACAAGACTGACTGCACATGTGCCCATCTGTTTATAAACTGATCAGTGAAAAGACAGTTATATCCACATTTACTTAATTTTCTTATACGTTAATGCAGTGGTGGTTATTTGAGGAAAAACATGAAATATTTTCTGGTCTGCAGTGTAACTTCGTACGTTAAGTGTGGCAATTTCAGTTGCTGGATCCATTTCCTCCAATTAGAGGGAGAGCGATGGCTCGCTAACGTCTGAGACCCAGCCTCATTTGCATCTCCCTGTCTTTACATTGTGAACTCGCATTTAGTTTCAGTACTTTTTGGAGGCAATTCTAACCTCATTAATTTCCACTCTCCTTATCTCGCTCTCCCTTACCCCGAGGATCCCCCACGTACACTTTGAGAGAAGCCACAACTCGACCCCACAGCGGAGCCACAGCAAACCCCACAGTCCTTGGGCAGGATTTACCCCATGGTCTGTGGTCAGGGTTACCCCACGGTCCTTGGGCAGGATTTACCCCACGCTTCATGGTCAAGGTTTACCCCACGGTCCTTGGTCAGGGTTTACCCCATGGTCCATGGTCAGGGTTTACCCCATGGTTCATGGTCAGGGTTTACCCCACGGTCCTTGGGCAGGATTTACCCCATGGTCCGTGGTCAGGATTTACCCCATGGTCCGTGGTCAGGGTTTACCCCATGGTCCGTGGTCAGGGTTTACCCCAGCAGATGGACCTGCCCCATAGTGTTCCCTAACCGCCCGGCTGCGCTCGCCTTGCGTCTCCTCCCGCGCCGCCTGCGTTCTGCACGCTGACGCCACTCTCCCCCTCTGGCCTCAAAAGCGGAGGGAAGAAATTAATACAGTTTAAATCCTGAACAAGCTGTACTTTCTCCTATTTTAAGAAAGAGCTGCATTCACAGGCTTCCTCAGCAGCTGGTTGGGATTTTTGCTTATTGCCAGTGCTTGGAAACAGAACGCTCGGAACGTTCCCTTGTTTCCTAAAGACGCTGAGAGGTGCCCCCGGCCGGGTGACAGCGCTGCGCCGCACTGCCCGCGCCGCGACTCAGCCGAGCCTGCCGCGGAGATCTGCCCCCAACCTGGTGACCGTCTATATTTAGTACTGGCCCAGGAGTGTGAGCTGTGCTTTTTGACGGCGTTATTAAGGTCATTCTATGTGGTTACACGAGTCTTTGTGCTTTGTGAGTGTTTGCGGGGAAACCGATTTCCATATGAATTATGAAAGTTTATGCCAACAGGACTGTAATTCGTAAATTGTTGTGACAGCAGCATTTTGAAAGAAAACACAGAGAAACCAGGGTAATAAAACTTGCCATTAAGGGAGTGGACTTGTGAGTCCTGGAAAGAATTCTTGTCCAAGGATTATTTATGATCATTACGCACCAAAATGTGTTTTTGCATTTTTATTGCTAGCAAATTACTTGTAAACCCACCAGGGAGCTAATGATTTCTCCTTTGCGGCCATGCTACTTCATTTTGGTTTTCTATATATACATTTTTGCGACCAGTTAAGCCGTCACTTTTGATTTATAATAACAATAATTATTTCTAAATAGCCCGGGTGTTAAAGGGTTAACCATCCCTTGATTTCAGCTGACAAAACCTACGTGACAGTGATGGATTTCCGAGGGAGAACGCTGCTGGTGCCCGGGCAGGTTTTTCTCTGGATTGCTTTAATGGTGCTAACTACCTCTAATGGGGAGCCCGGGTTATTTATGTTCTTCGGTAGCTTCTCATTAACTTTACAGCGCACTTGGTTGAAGATTCCCGATTTCTTGGCCTCTTCATTAGCGTTACCTGTTCAACAACACACACTAATGGAAGTGACTTCAGACGGGAGCGTTGAAGTCAGCTTCCTTTAGAGGAGGAGAAAAGGGGTATGAAGCTCTGCGCAGCTCCGATGAGAAGGCGCATGGCCAAGATTTTAGGGGCTTTTCAGTCTCCACAGCGGGGCCAGGCTCTGTGCCCCCCTTTACATCCTTACCTCCAAACACCGAGGCGCCCGCCCTGTACCGCGGGTGCCGGTGTGCAGAGCAGCAGCACTTCACCCGACAACTCTTTGGGATACACCGATCCGTCATTGTAAGAACCCCACGGCTGCAGAGAGCAGCAGAAAACTCAAGATCAACCTTAATACGAAGGTTAAGTGAGCCGTAAATTATTCCCTGCCATGGTTACGGGGTGATTACACCCGGTGTTTCTGGTGTGCCGTCTCGGAAGGACCCTCCTGGTGCAACGTTGGTGAGAGCGGCCTGCCAGGATCAAAGCTTGGTGGTGGACCATCTACTGCTGTCCCTCCTGGAGCCCTTCACCCCGATCTGGAATTCCCTGGACACAAGTGGCAAATGGATGGAAATGTTCATTAGCTTTTGGGGATCGTGGGACCTTTGTATATTCGTTACCAATGTCAGTGACAAAACCAGCATACGACTAATTGTATTTTTCACCGTAATACAGCAATTTGTTAGAGCCGCATTTCCTTTACGGATTTTCAAAGCCTTATTTTTAGAAAAGTGTTTTTTGATCTTTCGTTAGCTCCTGTTCTGCTCTGGTACAGACTCCCCGCGTGGCTTTGAACAAATGACTTTGCTCTTCTGTGCCTTAATTCTGTACTTGTAAAAGAGGGCTAAGCGCACTCCCCGCTCCTCCGGGCCGCGGTAATGGGGAGGGTTATAAAGACTCTGCCGTGCGGATGTAAATAGCCGAGAGTGCTGCACCAAGGCAGGGTCTGGAGGCAGAGCAGGTAGATGGGAGCAGGCACAACCCTATTAAAGTAGTGAAATACTGAGATTACAAACCGGGACTTTCTGAGTGAAGCCATTCTGACAAAAACAAGTATCCTAAATATGCCTAACTGCTTATTTAATGTAGATTAAAAAAGTTATTTATTGAAATGTAACAACTGTTTACTCAATATGGGACTGTAAAGCCTTAAAAACATACTCTTAATAACCCCTTGGTATTTAACTAATGTACAATAGTGTGTGCTATTACATCCCAATTAAATCCCTATTTGAGACACTTAATTAAAAAGGAGGCTATAATAAGCTCCCGATCATTTGGCTCCCCAGCCAGATCCATACCATCAAGGATTCTGCGCGTTAGTCGGTGCCAAACGCGTGCCGGAGCAGCCGCGCCTGTGGTGCGGGGCTGTGCTGCGCCGGGGCGCACCGCGGTGCCCTTCGGGGCCGGGGGGCGGCGGGGACGGGGGCTGCTGCCCTGCCAGAGGGTGACCGCGTGCGGCTCTCAGGCCCCGCGGCAGCTCCTGCCCCGCGCGGGACGGCTCTGCTCCTGGCGTGTGGCGTGCTGCGCAGAGAGGTCGGGCCATGGACTTCTGCATGGCAGAGCTCTCCAGGGACTGGAATACTCCCGGCGGTCCACCAGGGTCAAGGATGCTCCTCAGAAGCAGCAGCCCCTAACGGCAGCTTTGGCTTTATCGCCGCCGTGGGAAACGGCGTCAGGCCGTTCCCCTGCAGGAGATACCACCGGCTTTGGGGCCCCTTTTGGCCAGAAGTCCCGGTGTGTCGGAGCAATCGGGGACGGCGCACCCAAGGGCAAAATATTGCGTGATGTTTATGGGAACCCTGGAATCCCCGCGGTGCTGCCTCCCTGCTGGCTGCCTGAGCCGCGCTCTGCCCTGCTCTCTCCTGCACTCGGGAGTCACCAAACGGGCACAGGGTGACATGTCTGCGTCCTCACCCCGTCCCGGGCCAGGCGGTCAGGGCGGGCTGCGTTAGCGGGAGCCCTCAGGACGTCCGTCTGAAGGCAGCAGCTTGCCATGCAGCCAAGTGACTCCTCTCTGCCTCTCTTTACAACAAACAAACAATCCAGGCCCCCTTTAATTCAAGCGTGCTTGGAATAGGAAGCGACAACAGCTTAGCGATAGCTCCGCAGCATGATGTGATGTTAATTTGTATAAGTGATTTTTTTTTGTTTTTAATTATCAGCCTGAGATTCAAAACTGAGGATCATGGGGACCCCATGAGGCATGTTTCACTGTGTCAAGGATGGAGTTTGTTTGTTCACTCAAGTGCTTAAATATATCTCTTAATTGTGCGGCCGATACTACAGTACAGCGCAAAAAAGAGAAAAGGCAGAATGAGAGAGTGCCATCCCGGAGCCCCGGGTCGGACCCCCGCTCTGAGGGAGACCCTGGGCAGCCTCCGGCAGAATACATACGGAAAACGCACTGTTCCCACTTTGGATATGGTGGGCAGGATGCGCGAGAGAGGCAGTGCTCCCGAGTCCCGTGGGAAGCGTGGGAAGGGGGGCGTTTTCTTCGTGGGCGTTGGGTCACCCCCCGACGGTCCCTGTTTCTCCTTCCGCCTGTCCCCCCCTCGCAGCGCCCGAGGTGGGGGTGGGCTGTGCCCGCGCGCGGCGGAGCCCCCCCGGGCAGCACCAGGAGCAGTGAGACACGGCAGAAAAAAAGACGCTTTCACCTGTATTTTTGTGGAACGAGCTGCCCTTTGGTGGGAAACCGCCCTCCCCATCCCACCGCGAAGCCAGGCGCTGCAGGGGCCGGGGGGCCGCAGGTGTCCATAGCACGTGTGCTGATCGGGGGTCCCTCCCCGTCCTGCCCCCCCGGCGGCCGCGGTGAAGTTGTGCTGGAGGAAGGGAGGAGAGGTGCTGGCACAGGGGTTCCTCAAGCAGCACCGAGACGCCTCTGCTCGCCGGGTCGCCGTCGGGGCCCGCGCAGCGTCGCCTGGAGCAGCGGCTCGGGGCTGGTGAACCCCAGAGCGAAAAAACGGGTTTACAGCCGTGGTGTCATTCCTCCTAGAGGGAACTGATGCCCTTGTTTCCTTTTGTAGGCAGACAAAATAAGTACAGAGAGCTCTGTGATGTGGCAGCTCTTTGGGTTTTGCAGGGGATTTCGAGGCAAGCCGTGGTTTATGAGCAGCCCATTCACACAGCGCATACTGTGTCTCAGAAAAAAATCCCGTTTTCCCCATCTCAGCGCTACAGTTGTATTTCGTTTGCAGTCCACACCCAGCGGGAGGCTCGGCGGAGGGTTCGGCAGGGCACCGTCCCCGGGTGGCGGTGCCGACAGGGGCGGCGCACGGGGAAGCCCCGAACGACCCGTCCTTCAGTGCCGCTCGCCGGCGGGAGCAGCTGTTCTCTGGGGACGCCGGCCGGGGGAGGAGAGGCGCTTCAAAGGGAAGGGGAAATGGGAACATCCACTCCAATGCTTTTTGTTGTTCCAACTCCTTTAAAATAATGTTTCGATTTCGCGTATTGCTAATTACACACGCTCGCGTTGGGCGGTATTTAATGCCAGCCAGTGATGGATGCTCTATAATCTGATACGAGAGAGCACATTTGTTTTCTAAGGCTAACTGCACACAATCTGTTATTGTGTAACGCTGAATACTTCGAGGGTTGGTGCCTTTCAGCTTTGAGCGTAAAAGCCAGGCCTCCCCGACAATAATCTTCATTAATCAGGCTTCCCTCGTCTGCGAGCGTCGGAGACCACGATGTCTTCTTTGTACGTCAAAGCTTGCTACGGTTCACGCTGAAAAACCTCCCACCGATCTTCCATTCTTTCTTTTTTCTTTATTTGGTTTAAATGGGAAAGTATCCTCCCAGTACAGCTACCATCATTTCAGTCGTGTCTCCGCACATTTCTTTTAACTAATAGACAGCTTAAATGGGGGGAGGGAGAAGCAGCTGCAACTTGCTGGGAGCGGAGCGAACTTCACTTGAAGAGGATTCAGCTTCTTTTGTTTTTCACAAGAGCTGTTGAGTGTTCAGAGCTTTAAAAAATACGGCCACTTATTCAGACTCCTGAAACATAGATTTAGGGGAGAGGTGTTCTGAAGGCTTTCAAGAGATTTAGAAGCACGAGTGAAGGTCATGCAGCGCCGTGCGAGCTGGCGTGCTCGGCAGCACCTTCACAAACTCCTGCAGGAACCACAACTTTGGTGCTTCAGCTCAAGTTTTCACAGCTGTGGAGTCTGGAGCCATGGGATGCTGCCCCTCTGCTCTACGCTGGGGAGACCCCACCTGGAGAACTGTGTCCAGCTCTGGAGCCCCCAACATAGGAAAGACATGGACCTGTTGGAGCAGGGCCAGAGGAGGCCCCGGAGATGCTGCGAGGGCTGGAGCCCCTCTGCTGGGAGGACAGGCTGGGAGAGTTGGAGGTGTTCAGCCTGGAGAAGAGAAGGCTCCAGGGAGACCTTAGAGCCCCTTCCAGTCCCTAAAAGGGCTCCAGGAGAGCTGGGGAGGGACTTTGTACAAAGGCATGGAGTGATAGGACGAAGGCTTCAAACTGGAAGAGAGGAGATTTGGATGAGATAGAAGGAAGAAATTTTTCCCTATGCGGGTGGTGAGCCCCTGGCACAGGTTGCCCAGAGAAGCTGTGGCTGCCCCATCCCTGGAGGTGTTCAAGGCCAGGTTGGACGGGGCTTGGAGCAACCTGGGCTGGTGGGAGGTGTCCCTGCCCAGGGCAGGGGGTGGCACTGGATGGTCTTCAAGGTCCCTTCCAACCTAAACCATTCTATGATTCTGTGATTCTATGTTTTTAGATAGATCCCAAACTCCCCAACCCCTCTGAGCGGATGAAAATTACCAGACGCGGCATCACTCAAAAATGAGCCTGAATGCACCTAAATATGTCGGGGCTCTCAGAGCCGCTTCCCGGGTGGGATCGCCCCTGGGGCAGGGAGAGCCGCGCTCTGAGCGAGCGCTGAGCGGCTGCGGGGAGAGGACTGGGCGCGGGGCACCGCGTCCCCGGGCAGGATGCTTTCGCGGCTGGGCTGGGAGATGGTCTGCGGGGAGCGCCGGGCTGTGTCCCCAGGGCCACCGCCTCCCTCAGGGCGGTTCATCCTCGTTTCTTGGGTGCCTTCAGCGGGGCCGCGGGCGGGCTCAGAGCGGGCGCAGAGCGAAGCCATGGCCGCGCAGGTCGGCGCGCAGTTTCGCAGAGGCGGGAGAGGCGGACGTTTCATGGGGCTCCTGGGGGAGAGGGACTTCCCGCTCTGACTTAAAGCAATTTGGAAAAAATCAAAACAAACAAGAAAAGCCACCCAAACCCAGGCTGCAGCGGAACACTTCGGTCTTGAGCAGTGTGTAACGTGGCCTCGTTCGAGCGGGGTTTTCTCCTGGAAGTCGGCGTCAGAGCTCCCCGTCTGTCCTCGAGGGGCAGTTTCGCAGTGGAGACAGGACTCTTCCGAGCTGCTCGCCCAAATAAAACTAATTATTAGACTGTGCCCGAGCAACTCCGAAAGTTGCTAGCAACAGCTATCTCAGCCATTACCACCAACATAATTTTAGCTTTAATTGCTAAATATTGCTGCAGAAAGAGCGGTTGTCTCCCTGCTCTGAGCCCCGCAGTTGCTCTCCCAGGTTTCAAGATGCAGTGAAAGTTTTTGGGTTGTTTTTTTTTCGCACTGTACGTTTCAAATGCTTCATTGTCAAACTGGTTAAAAGCCCTTATTTATAAAATGTGTGCGTCTCTTTCAGCTTAACTGAAAAGGCATTAAAATAACTGCAGCTGTGGAAAGAATAATTACAGCGAGATTTTGTCAAGGACTCTCTTGTCTGATGTTGCCATCTGTGACATGGTGAATGCAAAGATCATTTTAAACATAGGCAGTTAATGTAGAGAATAATTTCAGAGCTTTAGATATTTATGGTAAATTATTTAACTTTATTGTTTGGTTTTATGGCCTCATTATTCCATGTAGTAAGGATCTCTGCATTTTGTGTTGTTCTGCACTTTGATTTTCACTTTGTGACGGAAAAGTACACTGCAGTAAAAGTAACACTTCACACGTTTCAGAAATGTTTCAAGGAGACATCATATTAATCAGATTATTTTCATGCTCTTCAATACCATCCTTGATGCCTTTTAAAAAAATCTTTAGAGAAAGATCTTGTTATTGACCAGGTGTTAATAGTCAGTCCTTCAAGCATGGGCAGCGACAGGGGCTTGTAAACACCACATTTTCGCATTAATTTTCTCCTGTCTCTTAGAATATTGTTTTTGAGACTCCCACTAAGAGGACATTGCTGCATTATTGCCTTCAACAACCCCCTAACTGCCAAATTAAGAACAGGCTGTCGCGCTGGAAACGAGTAATTGGCTGCCAGAGACACAGAAAATGGGGACTTGGCTTCGCCGGTGCTCGCTGCTCCGTGACCGGGGCTTACGCTGGAGCGAAGTCGACCGGGCTGGTTAACCCAACGCGGGCGGGGGACGGCTCCCGCGCGGGGCACCGGGCACTGCCGCGCTCCCGGGGCTCCTGCGGCTCCTGCGGCTCCTGCTGCCGCTGCGTGGGCGCCCGCCGTCGCCGTCCCGTCCTGCCCGGGTATGGAGATGGGGCAGCAGACGCTGCATGAGCTGTTGCCTCCTGACGGCACCAGGTTGCGATTCCTTCACGCGGCTCTGAAGGAGGTTTGAGCAACTTTCTCGACGGAGGTTGTCTCCAGGAGGAGAGCGAGGTGGGGGCGAGGGTCACCCGGTACGGCGCCGGTGTCCCTGCAGCCCTCTGCATCTGCTCCTCGCTACAGCTCCTTGCTATAACACACCCAAACAGCCTTTAACGGGCGGTCTGGGGGATGGTTCTGCCTGCACAGGATGGGCTTTGATCCTTCTGGGAAACTTAATGTGGCTCCATCCGAAAAGTGCCTAACAGCACATCCCTGGGTGCTCCCCACCCTCGCCGTACGGCGCAGCGAGCGCCTCCGCCCTCCTTCCCCGCTCCCGCAGCGTTCCCGCACGCCCGAGGATACCCGCGACCGCCCGGCAGAAGTATTTTGTCGGATGTGAACTTTTCAGCGGAATGGAGATCATCTTTCCGACAGCTGAGGGCCGCAGCTCCGCTGGGCGGCTGCAGTCCTTGGCAGCCACCTTTGCAGTACGCGGAACGGAGAGAGGAAGAGAAACTGCCCGTGCGTTCTTGCAGCAGAGCCCTCTGCCCGCCCGGGCTGCCCGCCGCACCCTCTGCGTGCCCTCTGCAGCTGCTCAACATCTGCATCTCTGTCTGGCTCGCCGACGGGCTCCGTCCCTGCTACGGAGGAGAGCGCGCCGCAGCCCGTCCACCCAAAGGGCACCACCTCCTCCATCCAGCGCCGGGGAAGGGGCACGGCCGCGCCAGCGCAGAGCACGGCCCTGCAGATAAACGTTTGTCTGCGGGAGAGGAGAGGTGGGTGGACCTGGAAACCCCCTGAGAGAGCTTCGATGCTGCCGGAGGTGGGCAGGGGCTGGTCCGGAGCACGCGGTGCTCGGCCGCGTGGCAGCGAGCGTGCCGAAACCCGGGCTTAGTGCAGCTGATGGCGAGAGGTGGCAAATCCAGTAGCTGTGGACTTACTGGAAGGTGAACTAAATTGGGAACAGATGTGCGGGCTATGGACTAGCAGGGAAGAAACCGTGTAACATCGGTTTCCCTGTCTATAACCCAGCGCCGGGGCCATTCCCCGTGTGCCCGTCCCGGTGACACGCGAGACCCTCCGGAGGTCCTGCCGCAGCCCTGCTCTCCCCGCAGGCTGTAAAGGAGGCGTTGCCACATCTGGCCCAATCTTTCCCCATTCGGTACCTAAAATGAGCCCGGCAGCGCCGTCCCGCGGTGACCGCAGCCCCGGGCCTTAGAGGGGCCGACATGCCGACGGCTGAGAGCACCCGAAGGAGCATTTGGAGCGCAGCGTTTGCAGAGCCCGGGGCCAGGCACTGCCGGGTGTGCCTGCGCTGAAAGGAGAAGCGAGTTTGTGTACGCAGGTGTTCTATGCTATTTAGTAAATTTGGGTAACTTGTCTATCACTGGTAACTCGCATTGCAAGACAAAGCACCTCTCGGCCACCCACTCCTCCCTTCGCCGCGGCTCTGCCGTGGACTCGGCGCGTACGCGCTCCTCTTGCCCGGCACCTGGCAGCGCATGCAAGGCCAAAGGCTTCGCCCGTCGTCGGCCGTTCTTTTGACAGATGGACGCAGAAGCCAGAAGCCGGCAATAATTCCTCAGTTTGAAAGGCTGTTTTCTGCAACCTCACAGGTTGTGTATATAAAGAAAAAAAAATCTACGTAGTGTTTGCTTTGACCGCACGGAGGTGGAGCAAGAGGGGTGGTGGGTACCGCAGGCGTCATCAGAAGAGCGCGGTGAAGCGGTCCGGGCTGGCTCTGCCCGAGCCCCGGGTTGGACAGCAGGGTCCGAAATCTCTGTAGTCCCTTGTTTTGGCGTACTGAACTGGGGTTTGTTTACAGCCACTGCCTCAGCCCCTGAAGCGAAGATACCATCGGCTCTTTTTGACGCGATGCTGTTTAAAGATCTGTCTTATAGGAAAAGCCTTTCTCTAAGGATGGCAGGAGCCTGTCCCCATAGGTCTCTGCCAGCGGCGTCGGCTCCCTCTGCCCATACGTTCCTTTCCCGGGTACATAAAGGCACAGATGGCCGGGCCCCGGCGGCGGGCGTGCGAGGTTCGCGAGGGCGCGCGTGGCTGGGTGTGCATGTGAATGCACACTTGTCTGAGGAAGAGCCCAAGCGTGTGTGCGGCGCTGAGCGCTGCACTTGCCGCTGCCTCTGTGGAACGAGTGGCAGAAATGCCAGACTTCGCCCTGGCTTTGGTGTTGACGTAGACAGCAGTTTTTCAGCTCGGTACAACTACAGTCTAACGGTGCGTAAATAGGTGTTTGTGCATATAACATATTTGGCAGCTGCAAAGCTCATTCACCAGCGTCCTGCGACCTGAAGATGGGATATTCCGAAAAGCTTTTGTGCTTCTGCTCACAGGGGTGCGCTGTGGCTGCACGGGGTCTGCCGGCAGCGACACTGAAGGTACTTAAGAATTTAAGATACTTTTACCTTCTTTGAGTGTGACCCTGTAGCTGAAAACAACTGGAAATGGGGCAGTATGGTGGGATCAGACAGCTCTCGAGCACGCATCAACATACCGCCTGGCCAAAGCGTAAGCCCTCTGCTACGTCCACCTAAAACTGGGCGATGGGCACAGGGAGCGCAGGAGAACATCTGGACCGCCACTGGGCTCACGGTACGCACGGGGACGCGGCAGCGTGAGCGCGCGTGATCAGCAGTGCTGCGCGTGCTGACGCGGCGCCCGCAGACAGGTCTGCCCGGAGCCCGCGACAGCTCTCACCCGTCACCTGCGCCCGCTGCACCGCCTCCACGGGTGGACCTGAAGTCACAGATGCCGCGACAGCAGAAACGCGGCCTCGCTGCCCCAGTCACTACCAAAAACACGCAGGAAAAGACCCCGCGCTTGCTCAGAAGCTTAAAGTCCTCGTGCTGTTTGGTTTCTTTTCCTCTAGCTATCATACTTGTTAACTCAAATTAACATTCATAACGCAAAATCTATTGGAACATGCCTTCCAGACTCACAGACATTTCTGTTATGGTCAGGATTAATCACAAGGGATAATTAGAGTATTAAATGAAATAATTATAACACTATGACTCTAATAACCAAATTCATGGATATTAGCTGCTGAGAAAAGACAAATACGGGAACCGGAGAAGTTCTGATGGATGCCTCTAGCTGTATTTATTTTTCTTTGCATTTTCGATTAAAAATTCCCAAACATCTGCCACACTGAGACAACTCACCTTAATTTAAAAAGGCTAGGCAGCTAACGAGCCGGGGGGCTGGCGGAGACACGGGCTGCTGCAGAAACAGGCCGCTACCGCCCATTGCTGCAGTGAGCCATGCGCCTAGGAACGGGGCTGCGATGAAGACCACAGTGCACCGAGATCGTGCCTGGACCAAAAAGCTGCGCTCACCCATCATGCTGGGCAGGTTTCGAGGTGCGAGGAGGAGGAGAAGGAGCAGGAGCAGGAGGAGAAGAAGGAGGAGGAGGAAGAGGATGAGAAGGAGAAGGAGNTCTGACACCCCAGCCTGGGCGCCCCGGAGGAGGAGGAGGCAGGGCTGGCTGTAGCGGGGGAGCTGGTACCCAGGGAGAGGGTTTGCCTGTGTGGCAATCACTGTGCTCCTGCTCCGCTCTCCCTCTGCCAGCCGAGAGCCACTTGGCCGGTCCCGCCGGAGGCCAGCTCCGGGCTCAGCCAGCTCGGCTCCACGGGACGTCAGGCTCTGGCAGCATCTCGTGGCCCTGGGCGTTACCTCCTCTGAGAAAATGGAGATTTCCACTGCCTCCCAGGGTGTGATTATCTTATCTGACAGAGCCCCGTGTGCGGCCAGGCTTGGCTCGTCCCGCGGGACAGCCGGTGTCCTCTGGGATGGACAGCAAAAGGGCTCATCAGCCCCGTCACCAGGGGCCTCCTTGGAGCCGAGAAGTTTTTTGCACCGCTAATGTATGCGCAGTCTCTCTCCAGCGTTCTGTGTCGCGCTACGGAGGAATAAATGAATTCATTAAAGTATTATGCAATTGCAAATGTTTAAAAATACCAAGTATGTACATTTATGTAAGCCTACATGGCAGCGTACAGCAAAGTACCGCGAGTTGCCGGTACGTGGGTCTGCAGGTTCTCGGGCAGGGGAACGCAAAGCACTGCTGGGAACGCGGGAACGCGGGAACGCAGGCGCCGGGGCTCCGCACACACCGCTCGGCACAGGCAGTGCCTCACCGACGCCGTGAGACATTTCAAATACACAGACTAAGCAATTGCACCTTTTCAACAAGAGATACTAATTCTAGATAATAAATTGGGATTTTTATCATATCACTCCGCAGTGATTTAGAGTACAGCCCAATTTATATTAATATTGAATAT
Organism: Anarhynchus alexandrinus; assembly: GCA_008711295.1. Classification (NCBI taxonomy): domain Eukaryota; kingdom Metazoa; phylum Chordata; class Aves; order Charadriiformes; family Charadriidae; genus Anarhynchus; species Anarhynchus alexandrinus. The sequence continues at coordinate 921,801 of VUYV01000252.1, forward strand.
TTCCTCTATCAGGCAGCAAAAGAGAGAGTTCCTTTTGGTACCTGGAAGCAGTTCCTACGATCTGTGGAAGGAATCATCTCAGTGTGAACTATTAATATGCTATACTCCATATATGACCTAGTATCTCCATCTGCAGTCTGCATATGCTAGTCTAAGTTTCAGTATCACTCAGTTCCAAAAATGAGATATGACTTGCGGAGCAGTTGCACACCACAGCACGCGTATATATGCGTTGGCTCCTCTGGACATACAGTGCCGTTTCTGTGCCGCGCGCCGTAACGTTCACGCACAAGTTGGCTCAGTGCAAACCCGTGCAACAGCCATCTACTTTGTATTTATGTGCCATTCTTGAGTCCGCTGCACGGAGAATACATTACACCACTTTAATTCCTGAATTTCTTCATAATATTAAATGATAAGATTTTTTTTGCATAGTTCTGACAAAGCAGTCAAAATCCAGTTGCAAATGCTGTGCTGTTTATTGATAGCTCCATAATACAGGCGAGGTAGGTTGCCAGACAGCTGCATTTCCTGGCATTTAAAAAGAATTCACTGTAATGTATTGTAATACATTAGCATAATAATTGGTAAGCATTCGCAGATGAATAGTTTACTGACTGATAGATTTTGTACAGAAACTGTGAAGGTTACATGGAGGGTGAAAACATTTCACTGTGTCAATGAACATACTTAATTTTTCTGGAAGTGCTATTTAAATTGTGCAGCGCCGGGACATTAGCATAACAAAGACATAATGCGTTAGTTTGTGCTGTAATAGGGAACACTGCCCTATGGTTGCTTCAGCGGGTGACCCAGAAAAGATGGGGTTTGGCGTCTTCCCGTACCTGCAGAGACTCATCTCTGGCTGCAGCCACGGCTCCCTCCCTCCCGTCCCCGCGCACTTCCTCCCTTGCAGGCGCGGACCAGCTCTCCTCTCGCCCGCTCTGCTTTGCCGGAGGAGCGGTTTGGATCCTTTCGGCCCACGCCGGTACGTGGCACCGGGCCGGGCAGAGCTCGGTGCGCCGCCGGCAGCCCGCGGTCCCGCTCCCGGAGTCACGGAGTTTTCAGAGTTGGAAGGGACCTCCAGAGCTCACCCAGTCCCACTCCCCGGCCAAAGCAGGACAGGA
>VUYV01000252.1:929442-986605 GCA_008711295.1 Anarhynchus alexandrinus
GACGGGGACGGGGATGGCGATGGGGATGGGGATGGGGATGGGATGGGGATGGGGACGGGGATGGGATGGGGATGGGGATGGCACGGGGGCTCTGCCATCAAAAGGGCCCTGTCACAAGAGGGGCTTTCCAAACACAGAGCCAACGGCAGCGGTGGCTGTGAAGAGCTTCTGATGGAAACAGCTGAGACAAACAAAGGAGGGGGATGAAGGGAGGGCGGGAGCCGCGCGATGCAGATGGAGGGAAGAGTGGCTGGAGCGTGGTGACGGGGGAGATGGCATATGGCACACTGCAAAGTCAGAGCTGGAAAAGGGGTGCAGGAAGCCACCCCTTCTGTCAGACTTCCCTGAGCGCAGTGTTTCAGCACAGAGGGAACCGGGGGGATCCCCCCTGACCGACCCAGGCACGGGGAGGGCACCAGTTCGGTCCTCTGCCCCGTCCCGCACGGCGTACGCCTCGGGCAGTGCGTTACCGAGAGCAGGGCAGTGAACGGGACTCCCCAGTCCGGCAGGAGATACGGACAGAAGGATTCGTAGCATTTTTGCATGTCAGTTGACGGCTGTGATATTGCTTTGCAGACCCTGTGATGTATTAGCCTGGCCTCCTCCCAGACAAGAAGAAAAATGGGGTGGGCAAAACGTTTCTGTATTTGCAGGCTTAGAACAAATCACTTCTATGTTAACAGAGCAGCTGTACCCATTAGGGAACCCTGGTAGCCCTAAAGAATTGCTGCGAAAAGAAACCTTCCCCCGAGCTCACGTGAGACCTCAGTGGCGACGGTGGGTTTGACCGCAGGTGGGGAGCGGGGACGCTGGCGGGGAAGCCGCAGACCCCCTCCGCAGCCACGGGTGCCCGTGCCACCCAAGGAACTGCCGGGCACCCGCGCTTCTGTGCAGGAGACGAAGGGGAGACTCAGGAAGCTGAGCAAGAAGCAGGTCGGCACAGCAGTCTGTTTGCTTACCGCCCGAGCTGGGCCATATTGGGGGTCTGGTATCTGCCCTCCCGGTCTCTCAGCACCGTCTTTGCCAACACAGCTCTCGGCGGAGCCGGCAGGCACAGCCCCGCCAACCCCTCCTCGGCACACGGCAGCAGTCGCGCCGCGGTGGCAAGGGGAAGCCGTCCCTGCGCGGGGAAGGGGAGGGAGGACGGAGGGACGGGACTCCTGCACCAGACGCTTTGGGCCCGATCCTCTGCCCCCTGCCCCGCTGCGAAGCCGCCCGGCATCGGGGGCTGCAGGAGGGACCGCAGAGGGAGGAGCACCAGTCCCGGCGCATCGCGCGCTTCCTTTGCCGGTGCACTGGTTGCGATCTAACAAGAAGCTTTCTCGTAATGCTGTCGCCTATTCATCATAGTACAAGCCAAAGGCTTACATGTAAGCAAACACAAGAAAAGACTTATACTATCACATACGCGCATTTTAGTCGAGCAAAAGCCTGAGTTACGTGCAGCATGAAACGGCCTTTAGCTGCAACAAGCACGCTAAAACCCCACTCTCTAACTTTTTCCTGGTTTCTTAAGGGCACTGTGCCCTCATAGAGGGAAACAACTATGTTACCGTACTACTTAAAGTTCCTGAGACTCCTCCTCATATTCATCGCTCCTGCCACGCGTTCGTCAGCTCTCCATAGCTTGTGCTGTGCTTTAGCGGAGGAGAAGCCCCAGCGCCGCTGAGCAGTGCAGGCAGTTGACCTGCTGTTCTGCTCTGCACGAGAGATCTGTACTTGAGAGATGCAAAAAAGGTGTAAGATATCGCCTTTCCCAGGTATAAGTGTCCTGTGCAGCCCTTGCACAGGTAAATATGACGATAAGAGGCCCCAAGCCTTGGACAACTGTGTTTCTCCAACCCTCTTCTGCCTCTTTGTTGAGGCACTCAGAGCTGTGACACAGACACTATCAAGGCTGAACTTAAGCTGCCTGAGCTGAGTTTTGAGCCCCGGCTTTTTGAGTGGGTTCATAAATTAAGCATCACATTATTCTTTTTTTTTTTTTTCCCTTTTGTGATCTATAAAAAGCCGAGTGAACAGTGCTCCAGCAGGGCATCAACACCAGAATGTCACCATTGTGAGAGCAATTTCCCTCTGGCTCCTATTTTTAAACAACCTCCCGGAGTCCCTCCTGCCCACGTTCTGGTGAAAGCACTCCAAAGCTTAACAGGTTTGACATTTTCATTTCTGTTTTCCTTGAAATCTCTAACATCATCTGATTGAGCATTACAGCTTGTTTGTGTCCTATTGCCTGCAAATATATACCACAAGCCCCAACGCCGGGAACGCGAGGCACCGAGGCTGTGACAGAGACGTCCTGATTAAGTGAATGATTGCAGATTAGCTGCTGCAGACCCCCCCGTCTTCGAGCTGTGCTCTCCTCACCGTCCCTTCTGTAGATGATTTGCTTTCGGGATAATGGCTTCTGGCGTGTAGCGCGAGAGGGATGTCGGTACCTCGTGGGCACCGCGGCGGCTGCTGCCCGCGCTCCTGTGCTCCATTTTGGCGGTAGCACAGCTTTGCACTTCCCTTCCATCCGCTGCTGCTGCAAGTGCCGCACGGACTCTGCGCTGTTCGGTGTCCCACCCCGCTGGCACAAGCAGTCGGGGAGCGGAGCGCAGCCTCCACGTCAGCGTTGCCCGTGGCTCTATGACGGTGCTGCTGCGTCACCAGACGGAGCTCATTCCAACCAGCTTCGCTGCTGGGACCTCTGACTCAAGGGCCGTTTTTGGGGAGCACTGTCCTGTTCTTAACACCCCGCGCAGCTCCACGTTCGGACACGAGCAGCACGCTCCTCACAGCTCCTCTCAGCCCTTGTCCCACACCGCTGAAACATCATCTCCCAGGAATGCGGGTCTGGATGTGACAGACCCTCTCTGCGGGGTCGGGGAGCGCGGCGGGGCGAGAGCACGGCTGCTTCGTGCAGCTGCAGCGGGTTCTGCCGAGCGCAGCTGGAGACACACGCCGCAGCGCTGCTCCCGCGCCGGGCCAGGCTCAGCGCCTGCCTCCCACGGGACTCCCGGCAGGGGAGGAGAAACAGCACCCACGTCGCTTTGCTGCCTTCCGACCCGCACCCCTTACTCCAGCCCTCTTCTCCGTAAAGCCCGTGCCGCTTCCCCCACCGCCCTCGGTCTCAGCAAGTCCATCACAGGCAAAGCGAGGACGACAAGGTCCCCAGCAATCGAGAAGCTCTTCCAAGTCCCATCATGTTTTCAAAGGGTAATGCGCTGCACGTCGTGTGAACCTCATGTCCCTTCCATCGAGCAGCGACTAATCCTGCCAAAATTATTATGACGATCATCATAATTTCAGTGCTGTGGGTTTCTCCCCTGAAGCGACAGCACGGCAGAAGAGTGACAGACCGTAGCATGTCACCAGGGACATGCCGGTGTCCCTTTCACAGGACATACGTTCTGTGTGCTAACACATTCAAGGGATTCATTCACCTTTGATCTCTGGGTTTTTAAGCTTCTCATCTCATGATCAGAGATTCAAATCTGGGTATTAGACCGGCCTTTGCCCAGGCGACACGCTGTGCTCGCAGCATGGGGGCTTTATGTGTGAGCAGCTCCAGCAGAGATGGCACCTACATGGCTCCACTCGCTTCTTCTTTCCTTTACTTGGGGGGCCCAAAGTGTCGCAGGGTTCAAAGAACCCCTGGCAATGCAGCAGCATGCTATCATCTCTGGGAGCATGATTATAGCTAGTACTGAAAATTGCACAAAATACCTCCCCAATGATGAAGATTGCAGGGAGGCTGGAAAATTACCTTTTTCATTATGTCTTAAAAATACTGCAATCTCAGCCTGTGCCTGAGATTCTAGGAACCGGTGCGTTATTCAGAATGGCACTGCTGGAGCGGGCTCGCAGAGAGCACAGAAAATGGAGCCTTCTCTTAGCCAGGTACATCAGCACCCCCGTGACCGCTGGTTTTAAATCCCAATACTTTGAATTTACCATGGTTGTTGAAAAGCTTTCTGCAGCTCCCACTAAACAGCAGGAAGTGCTGTAGGCATCCCGGAGGAGCCTTAAAAGAGGAGAAATTGGACCCCAACAGATGCTTTCACAGGATCTCAGAGGGTGATTCGCAGCCCTCCGCTAACCCGGGACTGGGTCTGGAGGGGATCTGGGAACCAGTGTCGCACTGGAGCCAGCACGGGGAAGCGTCTCGCTGCAGGCTGTGCCGGCGGCTCCTCGCCGGGCGGGCGTCCCCTCCCGGGCTGCGGAGCGCTGGGAATCCCGCAGCAGCTCCATCAGCAGTGCAGACGAAAGCACCGATAATTCCCATTAGCAAAAACCGGCTGATGCTAAGTGGCAGGAGGACATACGCTGAGGTGGGAGTGCGGCGGTCGCCAGCGATGCTCTGCGCACCATCCTTCTTACCGTAAGCAGCTCCGCCGCCATCCTCCTCCTCCCCACGCGCAGAGCCTGCGCCGCCGCGCTGCCTGCTCCATGGGGACGGGGCAGATACACTCCACGGGCTCCATCCCAGGCTCCATCACGGGCTGCTCAGCCACCGGCACGGGCAGACATGGGCTGTCTCGGCTCCGTTCCTCTCTGACTAAAGGAAAAGCCTGTTCAGAAGTGTCGGGATAAGGTGCTTCAGAGTCCCAGAGCAGATACTTCTTTGTGTCAGGCAGGGAGCATCCTTCTACTCCGAGCTGTGTTTCAGCTCCGGAGCGAAGGACGAGCACAGCGGGCAAAGACCTTGCCCAAAACGAGCTGAAACCCCCTTCATTGCAGTGCAACACTCGGGATTCTGTCAGTGCAAATACAGCTGTGCCGCAGCTGACGCTCCGCGGGGGATGAGATGCGACACACCGAGTGGTTTAATCTGCCAAAATCACCCTCTGGTTCTGGGCATCTGCTTACGCAGCGCTGGCACCGGAGTCCCAGCCGGCAGCTCCCGGGAAGCCCTCCCCGACCCTCGCGCCGGCGGGAGGAGGGCACGGCGACCGGGCAGCTTCAGAGAATTTACCAGAACGTGGAGAATATGGAGAATTTTTCTTTGGCACATCAGAGGAGGAGATGGCTTTGGCTAGGAGCCCATCCCGGTTTATTGCTGAACTGAAGCCAGCAATAAAAATAAAAGCCAGAAACAAAACACAGAAAGCATAAAGGAAAAATATGAAATTGGTAACAATAAAGATAAATTAGAAGTTATGCAAAGTAGAAAATTTATAAGGAAATGTAAAGACATCCTGGTAAAATATCCACGGTTAGCAAGGCAGAGGAGAACAGGTGAAAGCCTACAAAATACTAATAAATCAATAGGACATTATTAGATGAATATGATGTAATTGTTGGTAACTGTGCAAAAGAGATACACAGAAAGAATTCATACGTATTTTCTGATGTTTCCATGAAAAGAAAAGGGATATCCAGTATCACTGCGGGATGCTGATGTGTATTTCTTCCCATCCGAACTGGAGGGGGAGCCCAGACTGCGGCTGTGAGGAGAGCCTCAAAACCCCGAAAAGATTCCCCGCAGCTCCCAGTGCTGACTGGGAGTCGCGCTGGGTGACCACGGGTGGGTTTTGACAAACTGTGTAAGAGTTGGGAGGCTCTAAGTGGGGGAGACAGTGGTGTTCGAGAGGGGAAGGCGGGATGAAGCAGTGAACGTAGGCTTGGCGGAGCTGACAGGAGAGCCAATTAATGACGCATTTAGCAGTAGCACTAATGAAATGTCTCTCAACGCATTTTCATGGAAAACAGTTGTCAAATAAATCTGACTTCATTCTTTGATGAGGTTTGGGATTCGGGCGATGCGGCCGATTCAGGGCTGGATTTTCGCGTTGGTGTGAGCGGGGGCAGAGCTGCACGGAGCCCAGAGAGGACGGCCGGCGTAAATTAACGCGAGAAGCCATTTGGCAGGATGGTGAGAAGGCACGGAAGCCCATAAGGCGCACGTGGCGGGGCCTGCATGGCACGGGTCACGGGTGTTAAGGTGGAGGTCGGCATTTCTTGCTTTCCTGTCAGACTGGGAGGGGGATCACTATAAGCCTAAGTGTGAAGCCTCCCTCGAGAAGACGTCACCTTGGAGGGCTACACGTTACGCGAGTAGACTTCACACAATTCTAAGAGCAAGGGATGAAGGTCTCTACGTTTCACAGTGATATCTGAAAACGTCGCCACCACCATGCTTATGGACACCACAATCAGAACCGTGATTCTGGAGGAAAAGGATCTCAAGGGCCATTTCTTCTTCTTCCCTTTATTTGTTTTAACGGTTCCGCGCCCCAGCCCTTCCCATCACTGGGAAGTAACACATCCTACGCGTTCCCGATCCAAGAACTCTAAACAAGGCGCCGTCTTTATCTAACTGTGAATAAAACAGAAGCCAGCACATTTTTAAAGCAGTTAGTGCTTCTGCTATAGCAAGAAGTTGATATGAAGTGTGCAGCACAGCTGCTCAGGTTACTCCTGTCGCTCCAGACACACTCCTCTGCCTGGATCAATTTTTTCTGTCATTTTTATCATCCAGTGAATCTTATTTCTTGAAACAGCATAATAGTAGTGTGCTAAATAATTTCATTAGGGGAGGTGAGAACAGATGCATCTTGTTTTTGAAAACATTATTTCCAATTGAATCTGCCAGGCGAATTCACTCGCAGAGTCTGTGCTATAGGGACACTTAATAATAAAGGTTCCTCCTCTTTACTTGCTTTTCTAGGGCACAAATCTAATATACGACTTCTAAACTCCGGTTGCTATTGAATTTGCACTGACTTTTTTTCCTGGCTATCAAAGCAACAAAAGTGGCCCCGGACTCGGGTGATTTGTGGCTGTTTGGAGGAGCCAAAGGTTTCCCCTCTACGCCAGTGGTTCCCAAACGCTCAGAAACCACCAGTCACCCTCAGAGATAACTGCAGATCTGTACTTCATTTAAAGTCACGGAATCACGGAATTTTCAGAGTTGTAAGGAACCTCTAGAGCTCACCCAGTCCCACTCCCCTGCCAAAGCAGGATCGCCCAGAGCACAGCACTCAGCACTGCATAATGTGCTTCAATTAAGTACTAAAGTACTTCAGTTTGGTTTATAAAAGTCAAGCCCTTTCAGACCCAGGGCTACAAACAAAGGGGGTGATGGCTACAGGGCCCCCCGAGGGGTGGGGGTCCCGCTGGGGCGCGGGAATGGTCAGAGCTCTGCCCAGCACCCACCGCGCTCCCGCAGCGCCACGGGCAGCGCCGGCCCTCCGCCGCGACCCGCTGCTACCGGGAGAGCTAACCCACAGGGGATGCCGGGAACACAGTGGGACACCGGCGAGGCTTGCGGAGCACCTCGGAGTGTACCTGTGCGTCCCGCGGTTGGTCCCCTCCGGCGCCTCCCGCCCCCTCGCGCACCGCATCCCGCCCGCAGGAGGGACGCCGAGCGTCTCAGGGCACCGCCTGCCCCGACACGGAGCCGTGCCGAGCGCCGGCAGCACGCTGTCGAGCCATCAGGGTCAGTGCAATCATAAAGATGCGCTAATGCAGAAAAAAAAAAAAAAGAATCACAGGCGTAGGGGAGCCAGGGGGGAAGCGAGGGCCGGGCCGAGCCGGGGCGCGAGCGATCGCATCCCCTGGGCGCCGCCTTTCCCCCGGCACACGGAGCCGCCTGGAGAGCCGCGAGGTCACTGATGGAAGGCCGGATTCGGGCTGCGCGATTGCGATGCGGGAGCAAAGCGAGACATTAAAAATTAATAATGATAGCAAAGTCTCGGCCACCGCGGGACGTTATCCTCTTTCGCTGTCTGCTGATCGCGTTCCCGGGGGCAGAACGGCTCCTGCGCCGCGTCTTCATGCGAACGCGCGCCACGCGGAGGGCTGGGCAGCGCCGAGCTGCGCCTGCTGCTGCTCACACGCTTCCCATTCCACTTCTGCCTGCTGGGACCCGCCTCAGTCCTTACGGGGCAAAGCGGTTTCTCCTTCTGCCAGAATTAACGAACGATCATCCCCCTGGCGAACCGCACGAGTGAAAAAGCGCATACCAGACTAATGTGCATAAAAAGCTTTTTTTAGCCGGGTTTCTGAAGACACTGCATTTGAAGTCTGCGCCTCCTATCTGTCCCATGGCAGTCGCATACCTGTGATTACGTACTCTCATTAGATTTTGGTGTTAATTGAACAGGCTGTTGAAAGCCATGTAGCGATGTTGTGCCGTAGCCTAAGTGACCTCAGCGAGGGCTGAAAAAAGGAGCTTTTCCCTTTGAAGAACTTGGGGAGGAGATATCTGTCACCAAGATGCTGAGAAAATTTGCTCTACTGTTATTTTAGAAGCAGAACACAGATTTGGCACCCGCAGCAGAGCGCGTCTGGCCCGGGTCAGTATTTCTTCGTGGGCTTTCTCCGTGCGGAGCCGCTCTCTGCGCGCCCCTCCGGGCACCGCGCGCCACGGCAGAAGCGCTCCTCGTTGCTGCACAGCACCACAGCTCCCAGGCAGCGGTTCTTACTGTCTTTCCGTCAGAGCCCGCTGGAAATGCAGGTGCTCAGAAAAGCCGCGGTTATTCGCGGCCTCGCTGGCTGCCGGCAGCAGCCGGGGAAGAGCGGCACAGCGCGGCACTGCCGTCCGCCCCGGGCACCACGCAGCCGCCCCGGGCACCGCACAGCCGCCCCGGCCGGGGTTGGCTCTGACCCGGCAACAGGACTTGAGCAAGGAGATGTCCTCCCGCACCCCCTCCGGCGGGAGAGCTGCAGCAAGCCGAGCGTGCTGAGAGTCGGTGATCCAGGGCTGCGTTCACCCTTTCGAGCACCTGCATTCCCTTCTCGCTTAGCAGGATGCGCATGAGACGTATCTGACTAAGGAACAGGGTTTCACACAGAAATCAAGTAAAAGCTATCATGCGGTTTTGCTCTGATGGGAGGCAAATACAGAGTAATTTGGGCTGAGTCTCCCTTTAAGTTTTTTCAGAAATGAAACCTGAAATGATGAGGAAAATTGTCCCTATGTATCCCTGGGAGCTGAAATTGCTGAGTATTGCAGAGCTTCACCAAATCCCCTTATTCAGGACACACTCTTGCAATATCGGTAGATGGGACGGGGCTGAGATTTGGAAATGTCACAAACAGCACGGTGAGCAGGCGGGGGCGCTTCTCCATCCAACACGTGCATAACAGCTCCGGCAGGCATAACGTTTCGAAATATTCCCTACGTAAAATGGATTCCTTTAATGAATCTGCTTGCCATGCACACACCGTGTCTGCACACAGACAAGGGACAGCATTTTACAGATAAGGACGTTTGATGCAATCATCATGAGAGCTTGTATATTCACAGAAAACTGGTATTTGAGCAAATTAAGTCTATATAGGTGCCAGAAGTACCTATTTGGTCATCCAATAGAGCAGAAAACATGCCCCAGACAACTTCCTAAGAGTTCAGCTTTCTATACCCCGCGAGACAGAAGGATCAGCAATTAAAGCCCATTACTTCAGCATATTTTCATATTCTTTCTAGAAGAAAACTATCAGACAGCTCCAGCCCAGCAAACTTTCCCCTTCCTTGAGATGAATCACTGAGCATCAGTGAGGGAAGACTGCGATATATACATCTATGGTTTCTTTAGATCAAGGTTGTGGTGGGATGTGCTCTTCTGGTGGGGCTGGGAGGCAAAGCTCTTCTGGCCTCGGGTCGCCGCTAACACGCTCTCCTGTGGGAGAAGGTCACGCGAACAGACGACACGCACAATGCATCTGTCGGGCATTTTAAAGGGTGCACTTTAAAAATTAAGATACAAGAGTGCCTGCAAATCTAAAATACCATGTACATGTCGGTGGATTTAGAGAACAGGCTCAATAAACAATGGAGCATCTGTTTGCAAAAAGCAGACAAAGCCAATAATCAGGCCTATGCTTATTTTTATATCATAATTCACTGCTGGAGCGCGCGCGGCTGTGGCTCGACTCCCGATAAGCAGCAGACAGACGGAAACGTGGTGACCAGCTGGTGCTGCTGGCACCGCTGCATTGCAGCAGGGCTGGAGCCGGGCTGGACGGAGCGGGACAGGAGCTGCTGAAGAGCAGAGAGACAGCGACTCGGTCAGCGAGGACGGAGGGGACGGGCTGCCGAGTCGTGTCCCCGGTGCGCAAACGTACCAGCGATCGCCTCGTGCTGAGACGGCGCGAGGGGAGGTGGTGTACCCTCACGGTGTGGCGGGGCGCACCGTGCCGTGCTCCGAGCGGCGTGACCTGTGCCGGGGCGCGCGGCCCCTCTGCGCTGAGCGCCGGCATGGGGAAGGACACGGGAGACGCGAGGGCCAGACGAACAAAGTATTGGCAGAGAGAAGAAAAACGACCCAAATATAAGTGACAAGTAGTGTTCGAATAGGAAACAGCGTCTCGCTGAACTCTGCACATAAAATGAGTGGAGAGAGTGGAAAATGTCTAAAGCAATTTGAGGAAGTTTATTGAATCCCCACAGGGAGCTCCAGATGGTGTGTGTGGCTAGCGCGGCTTTTGTTGCTCATGCAAAAGCTGCCCTGAGTTTTCAGGAGCATTTTTGATAGTAATGGTGTTTGCTTTTCTCCCTCCCTCCCTCCCCGGGTGCACGGATGGTCTTTCCCCACTGCAGCTCTACCAGGAGCCCCTCTCTCCTCCCCAGTGCCACCAGCAGCACTGGCCGAGAGGGAAGTGTCCTCCCTGTGCAGCACATCAGTGCTTCTCCCCTTTTTCCATGTTCTTTGGGAGTCAGAGACTCATCCTCAGATCTGCGCTTCTGGTTTATATGATGCTTAAAGATGTCTCTGTGGCCTCTATAATGAGACAATCTGTTGTCATTGAGCTGGGGGCTGTTCCATTAGGTTTGTAGCCACATTAATGCTATGACATCGCGTTTCCTCCGGGGCATGAGAGCCATATGGCTGCTCCTGACTCCCCTTACAGCTTCCTCTGCTGATGCCACTCCGGGAACCGTCCTCCAGTTGCCCCTCCCAGTCTCCAGTTGCATCTCCCAGTAGTTTAAGAGTGTCAGGTCTAAGTCACGTCTACAAGATTCCCACGCAGTCCTGTGACATACCGTGCCGCTCTCCCCTGGAGCCCCCCAGCAAAGGCACAGCGCAGGTGAGACCGTCTCTTCCGCGCGCTCCATCTTTCACAGTCTCTCAACCTCGGGCTGCGGCACCGGGGCGATCAACTGGTGTAGAGCAAATGAGTCAAAGTCTGGGGGAAGCAGCGGCTCCTGACTTTGCAGAGTGTCTCAGAGGCAGAGAAATCTTTCAGCGATCGCACAGGCACGCTATTGCTTTCTTGCAGTTTCCAATAGTCTTCCCCCACCCCCAACCCCCCCAGATACGCCGTGTTCTCGCTGTGTTCTACCTAAAATAAGAAAAGTATTTGAGGTTTTCTTTCTTTAGTCATGCATTTTTAATTGGACTATAAATTCCACTTTGTTGTGTTCTAGAATGTTGTTTTTATTTTCCAATAGAACTGTCTCTTCTTTGATGAGGGCAGAGATTTATTACCCAATTTCCAGCTTTATGTTTCCCTTTTGGTCTGTTGTTTTAGCTGCTTCCTAGTTATACAGACAACCCTTTTCCCCCCATCTTTTTATAGTTGCATTTCCTCAAGTCCCTATTTCTGCACTACTCATTGATGCCCATTTTTTTTTACCCAGTTTCCCCAGGATCATCCTGGATCCATCCATAGACCTACACTTCCACTTTATATCTTCTTGAGGATGTCTTTGAGCCTTCCATAATTAGACGATATATTGTCATTGAGCTGTGTGATGTTACAATGATTTTATGGCCATGTTTATGCTCTGCCCCCTGCACAGAAATACTGAAAGGACGTCTTACGTGTTTATTTTTATACACCCATGGAGAACATAACGCTGTGACCTTCAATCCAGCTTGTGGTTATTAATCAGCAGATAAAGCCACAGCCACTTACGAGAGAACCTGCACTATTCAGTGGTGTTTTAACTAACTTTGTGTAATGGGAAGAAAACGGAGCCGCCGTTAATTTAAGCACAAATACCTCGTAACCTGGTAATTACAGCAACTCCCGAGTGCTCTGCCCTAAAATGCCCGCTCGTTAATCGGTGCAGGCAGCGCAGGGGCAGCTGTGACACAAGTAGGACAAGGCTGTGCTGTGGTGGAGGGGTGTCCCGGTGTGGTCTCCTCCAGTATTCGCTCCTGGTGAGCTGAACCGCCCGAGAGCCACGAGTGGAGCTCTGCCTTGCTCCGAAAGAGCTGGGGTGAGACACGGCCGAAGGCAGCTTCTCCCCAGAGGACAAAGCCTGGGAGGTGCCACGTGTTGTCCGTGTCGCAGCCGTAACACTGACCGGGGCTGTCCCCGATTTGCTGAGGCGATTTGAGAGGGCAGTTGAGGGCCAGTGGAGATACCAACTCTCCTGACTGTAGCTACATACATCCTTTCTCCGTGGTTGGGGAAGGAGGGCTCCAACCAAGACACATGGGGTCACGTGGACTTCAGCAGAGCTCCCAGTGCAAGGCTATTTCCCCACAGACCTTCTCTCTGGAGAAACCTCTCATCCTGCTGGGAGGACTGGTCCCAGCGAGCAGGGCTGAGCCGTTCAGAGGAGCCCACAGACTGACAGGAACAACCCGGGTGAGAATGGGGCATCTTCAGGCCTTCCATCGCATCCACCCCCACTGCGCCGTGCCCGGCAGAGCGCCCGGGGAGCGGGGACACGCGGGGGTTGGTCTGCCGGAGCCGCTCTGCGAGGGCCCGGACACACGGAGCAGCTGTGGGTGGATCTGGAGGTGGAACCAGCATCTCCGAGACCGGGCTGGAGAGATCCATAGTCACCACCGGAGCAACACACTTGTCCTGCCAGAAGCTGCAACGCCTGCGACCGCTGTTCCCGTCCTGACCCCTGACTTCCCAGAGACAATCGGGTGCTTTGCAGGCACAGGAACATGGACAGACTCCTCGTGTTGCACCTGGGGACACTGCCGGAGGGACTGTACCCATCACAGCGGTGTTCAGCTTTGAAACAAGTTGGGTTTTAAATACCAGCCTCTGCACCGGCTGCGGGACTCCGTTTGCTGACCTTTCTGCACACGCTTGCCATGTTTGTTTAAGGAAAGCCTTTTTTGCTACTAAACCGAAGAAACAACCATCATCCTTCAATATTATTTTAGTCTATTTATATAAAGGGTATCTCAGTGCAGACTTCAAAGGTCACAGGAAAACTCTGGGAGTTAATTGGCCCCATCGTTTCTAATACTGCCTCTGACATTGGGAAGATTCCTTGTTATTAAACCAGGAAAAGGCTTAGTTATTAGTATCTGCTACTACTTTAAGAAATGACAATTTGCAGAAAGAAGTGCAGAACATGCAGCACCTCAGCACAGCTACGATGCCTTCCCCGCCCCGCGGAAAAGGCTGCATCATTGCCAGTAGTGGTGGGGGAGCATCAAGAGGATGAGAGAAGTTAAGAAAGGCGTTTGTGTTTATCCCCTTAGCTCCACGGGCAACCTTCACGTGTTCTCCCTGTGACCTTTAACTTTCATAAAGGTCTGTTTCTGCAGGAGGGGCATCTCTTTGTTTCAGCACTTAACAAGCAAGGATTATTTGAAGAACTCTTAAGGAAAAAAAAAAATAAGTTTTATATTCACGCAATAGAATACCCTTCAGATTTGCCAGCGAGATATATTTGAAAGATCAAAAAATACGTGCTTGTACGAGTTCTGGAAGGGGAAGCTAAAAATAGCATTACTAACAGTGAAATCTGCATAGAAGGAAAAAGCAACACCTGAGCACCCCCATGGCTGCACACACCTCCGCAGCACGTTCCCAGCTACCACCGTCTCCCCTCCGCAGCAGAGCTGGGCCACCAGCCGAGGGGACCCGTCCTCGTGGTCCCCAGCGGAGCGGCTGCCCGGGGACACGCGTGAAGCGGGAGCTGCTGCGTCCTCGGCAGCCGAAGCCGACAGCCCCCACACTGCCGCGCCGACTGCGGTAGCAAGGTGATCCTCAGAACGGGAGCGCTGGCGAGCCGTGCTCCATTACGGGATAAAGGAAATAAGGACCGGGTTATCTCCGCCGCCCAATCCAATATGCTCACTCTTCCATTGGATTCTATTGACCAGCTTCAATTGCCGAAGGGATTAACCTGGCTGCTCCCGGGATTTGTGTTTGGATTACTCTACAGGAGGAAATAAATAGTTGTAGGCTTGCTTAGGTGGGGGAAAATAGAAAGACCGAACTTAGATTTCAAACCCATTCACTTGTTTTAGCAGCACATTAATGAATGAAGTTTAGACAAGCTCTTATGAGCCAAGAAAGCCCAGCTGGAATAAACAGTTCAGCGTGCTAATCCAGTTAGGGTTTCTATATTCATCTCAGAGGGTACTGCAATATCATTACTGCATTAAGGCGCAGCTACACAAAGCAGAAGGAGCAGAGGTTGAACCAGTGGGATTTTTGGTTTCATCAAGCCTGACATCTGAGATAACACATCATTTTCATCTCCATTTGAAAGCATTAATAAAAATTTGTTAGTTCAACATGAATGCTTCGGGAAGAGGCTCCCAAATAAAAAAAATAAAGAATGCACCCAAATTAACTCCTGTTTACTGGGGAAGGAAGCACTATATTACTACAACAAGGAAAAGGATTATGGCAATTAAAACCTCTGAAGTGAGGATGGCAGGGTACCATCGGGGATACGGCACGGGTCCTGCAGAGGGGCAGCAGCTCTCCTGGCGGCTCAGCGCCTGCAGACCTGCGGGACAGCCCGGGGAGATGGGGACAGGGAACGGCTCCACCACGCTCAGGTTGGGCCAGCAGAGATGGACACACACAGCGTCACACCGCAAGCCCTCCCTCTGGTTGTCTGCGTCCTCCAGAGACAGGTTGCTCCCGCCGAGAAGCGGACAAGAAAATCCCATTTCCGCTATGTGCATCTTCCCCAGATTTCACCACTTCCAGAAGTTCTGATGCATTCCCCAATGCTTTCAGCTACAAAACCAGTCCCTTCCCAGCTCATCATGCTGCCACCCAGTTACCTGTCCACGTGTACAAAGCCTCTGCCATTGCCAGACCCCGTTAGAACATGCACACCCCCCTGAAAGGACTGTGCCGGCACCCGACAGCGTTGTTGGAAAGAGAAAAGCTGCAAACCAGCTCAGTGTGAGGGCGCTGCAGGAAACACCCCAAAGTGGGGGCATTTAGTATCACGCACAGCTTCTCCTTCCACATTTGCCTCTCCTCGAGGGTAAGAAATACCCGCGGATCACCAGGCCACCGGCGAGAGCTCTTGTCTGAAAACAGAAGCGTTTGGGAGCGAGCAGGAGGGCAGGCGGAGCCCCCTCGGCGACCGCTCTCCCCGGGGACACCTTACCCTGCGCACACCTCCTGCGCAGCCCCGGGGAGAGCCCCGTGCAGCGCCTCCTGCACGCACCGGCACGAAGGGACCCCCCAGCTGCGAACGTGCTAACACGGCACCAATTTTACTCCCAGTTCCCATTGCCGTTTCACCTGCGGAAAGCAATTCTAGCTCAGAAAGCCTCTGCATCACCGCGTTGGGCGGGTCGTCCTGGGGAAAGCGCTCACTCCATCCATCCCCCAGCTGCACCGCTGCAGCCTGCTAACGCGCGTCTGCGTCTGCAGCCAAACCAGAGCAAAGCCCTCTCCGGAGAGCCACCTCCCGCACGCAGGACACGACCTGGCTGATGGGGACACGGACACTACCGTGAGTGTTTAGTCGCTGCAGGCAGGTCGCAGGAACGCGAGGAGGGGAGCTATGAATTTACTAACATTGGTAAGTGGAGCAAGTTTCCACCTGGGGAACTTTTGTCCTTTCTTCAGCCGAGTGGAGCTTTCAGTGTCCTAAAGCTCCTCACACTACCTCAAAAGCGGCATAAACCCCAGGGTCCCTGCTGAGAAAACTAAGATTTTTTTCCTCCCAGTGATTTTCCAAGTGCTTTCCAGGGTGGCAAAGCATCACAAGTCATTACAGCACGGCTCCCAGACGCTCTCTTCCATTTGCTCTACAACATACCAGGAGAGCATTTAACACTTGAGTTTCCTTTTCTTTAAAATGTAAGGGTGAGGGTTTCTTCCACTGTGAAGCGACAGGTTATTTTTTAAAATAGGTGCCTCCCCAAACAGCCCTGTTGGTGGGTGCCCGTCCCCCCGCAAAGGCTGAGAAGCTGCGGGGAGAGAGCGAGGTGTGGGGAGAGGGGGGGCACTGAAGAGCAGCGGGGACGGAGGTCAGCGGGATGGAGGTCAGCGGAACGAGCTGTGGGTCTGCCCGTGCCACCCGTCTGGTGGGATCTCTCCGCAGCCCCCGGAATGCCCGGGGAGTTTTCAGGCGGGGGTGACCGAGGAGATGGAGCGCGAGCGGCGCAGGCTGTGTGTCAGAGCAGGAGTTGGGGAGACGCTGCACAGCCACGACCAGCGCTGGCAGGGGCTGCCCCCGCCCACCGGCACAGACCGTCACTGGGAAGGTGACACTCGTCATAGGTGGCTCAAAAGCACGGAGGGGACAAAGAAGGAAGGTCTGAGCTGGACGTCTGCAGGAGGACAGGGTGCTGCGGAAGAGGAAGCGATTCTCAGAGCTCACGACCATCCCCCTACTTTGGGACGGAGCTGTCAGCGCGGCTCTTGGGTTGGTCCTCTCTCACAGTCGGTTTAAAGAGAGGCAACTGGGAAAGACCATTTATTTAACAGTTGTGAAGCACGTGGTGCAACCCACATGATTCCTCCAGAAGCCCAGACACCGCCTGGTCTACAGGGGAGAAGCGGGACTCTGCTGCCCTGGGGGTTTCTTGTTCCATGGCCATCCCCGTGCAGCTCTGCCGAAGAGAGTGTCTGAACGAACGCGTTGCTCCCGACCGTGTCCCAAGCACTGCAGCGCACCCACTGCTATTTGGGGTTGGCTGTCAACTGAAAACAGTTTTTTTCTGGCTGTAGTGGTTCCCGACAGCCTGATTTATGCTGCAGCATCCCTGGCAGGACGTTCCTGAGGACACAGGCCAGGAGAACGCAGAAACGGGGGGACAGCAGGAAGGGTCCCATCCCGAGGGGCTGTGCCTTCGGGCTGTGCACTTTGCAGCACGGAGGCTGTCTCTGAAGTCCAGCCTAAAATTTCCAGCCCCGAGCTCCAGCCAGCGGGTCCCCAAAGCCTGCCGGCCAGGCGGGAGGGAGAGCGCTCCCGTTGCAGGGAGGGTACCCAGCGCTCGGTGCCAAACTCGCTGCTCATCTTGGGCAAAGAATCATCTGCCCGCGCCTTAATCCTACCACTGGTAAGTTTTAGAAGTCACATCTTCCCTCCCGTTGCCTTCTATCCGGTGTCTGGTTCTTCACTTTACGCCATCAAGCTGTAACACTCTCTCTACACTACAAAGCCAAGGGAAACGCTACGTGGTTGAGTTATTCCAACTCCTTGTCTGGCGAGATGTGACTTCGGTCAGGCCTTGAAGCGATTCCACCAACAGTATTTAAGAAAGAGATGATTCACACTGTATTTGTTGTAAGTAGTTACCCGAGAGGGACCCGAGCAAAGCCTGGAGATGTGCACGGCTCAGGAGAAGACGAGGTCATCGCCACAGCCGGGAGCATCCCCGGAGCTGCCCCGCTCCCCCGAGGAGGGCTCTGCTGGGGCGGGGACGGGACCACCTCTGCGCTTGTGCGGGAATGGGGGAAAGAAAGGGAAGAGCACACCAGCAGGAGGGAGCCTTACACCTCACTTTATGTTTTAATTTCAGGTCTTTTCTGCATTGTTTCTCCTTTTCAACAGCAAGGTCCACAGCGTGACCAGAAATAACGCTATTGATTTCCAATGCTGCCTCATGTATTTTCATTATTATAGCCCCAATATGTTACCAGTTGGTTTTAATTAAGGGAACCCCGTGAGGCAGACGGGCTGTACACGCTCACCGCAGAGCGGCCGAGCTGCGGTACCGGCTTTAGTGGAGCAGAGCACGGAGCAGGACACACGCAGCGCCACCCCCCCGCGCCCCCCAGGCCGCCCCCCTCGCTGGGCATCGGCTTTGCTCGTGGAGCGGCACCGGTGCCTGCACGGCTCCGTGGTGGCGGCTCGTCCCCGCGGCACCGCCAGCCCTGCTGCGGCACCGGTCCCCCCCGCGCTCAGCGCACCCGCACCGAGCGGCCGCACACACACAACCGTACCAAGCGGCGCGGGGCAGAGGGCACGCCGGCGAGCGATGGACAATTTCTAGAGCTGGATGGGCGCCCTGCAGGTTCCCCCGACACCCTCGGGACTCTACTGGGACCGAGACATTTGCGGGAGCTTAATTCAGGATTTTGCACAGGGCGCGTGGCAGTGACCCGACACTTTGGTTCACCAGATTCACACGCTGCTAACCCAGCACAGTCCCGCTTACTGCCAGGCCAGAAGATGCTGGAAACATCTTTTCCAAGTAGCCTTTACATATATTACACGCATCAAGAAGCGAGCAATGCATAAACCAGCTGCTCAGCGCTGTAGTAAGCTATGTGTCTGCAGCATCCTCTCCACATTTGCTTTCAGATGGACCATTCTACTCATTAATCTTGGTTTTTTCTCACTTAACTCGTTGAAACTGAAGCTATTACTTGAGTTCTGCACCAATCACCTGTAAATTAGGGGATAATTCTGGGACACTGTCCCCGATGCGGCTCTGTGGCCCAGGCACGGCCACAGTAACCACCGCGGGGCTGCTCAGCCCCCGCATGGGAGGAAGAGGGGGCAGATTGTTTTGCCCAACTTCACGTGGTTTCCCCTCAGACAATCTGTTTACTGTAGAGCCACTGTGGAGAGGAGGAACGCCAGCTCATGTTCACTGGTTTATAAATAGGGTGGGAAATAGGAAACCTTCACTCCTCAGTTTTCCTGTCAGAAATCTCTTCCTTGAGTGTGCTTTATAATTAAAGTCAAATTCAGCTTAGCTGCATTTTAAGCTCCTTTTCCCTCTCCCACTCACAAGTAGCCCTTCCTCCTGAGTTTGCCGAACTTACGTCAAATCATTTTTTCCCCATTGAATTCATGATACTCTTGGCTTACAGCACACAGTTTACTTTATACCATACAACCCTCACCCAGGAGATACCAACTCACCTAAAATGAAAGAAATAGTAGGCAGGGGAATAAAACAACTCCAGAGAAAAGCAAGAGGTTATTTAACATCCCATGGGAAGCCACTCAGTTCACCTCTCACAGTCTCATCCGCAACTTCTGACCCTGTGCACTATCCCATCAGACGGAGCGGTACAGTGGCAGCACAGAGACAGGAGGTCTTGGTCCGAGGGGTTCTACAAAATCCTCTTTAGCTGTGCCATGCTCCAGAGCTGGCAGAAGGTGCCAATTCCTGTATCACCCACAGAAAAGGCTCCAGACAACAAAAAAGATTATTTTTTTTTCTATCTAAAGAAGGTTCAACAAACATACCTGAGATCTACAGTTCTGCTTTATGCTCCCATCGCTCCTCAGCCTCTCCCACAGCTCTGAAACAGCCCCAGGGAGGCAGAAACACCCACCCCGGGCAGGGCACCGAGGGGGAGGCGATGCCCCAGTGCACGGCCTGCAGAGAGGTGCTGCTTCCCTCCATCTACTTCAGAGTTTATAAAAGAAGTTTTACTTCAATCAGTAGATATTATCCCATTAACCCTTGCAGAGACCTGCCCCCACCCTCCACGCTCCCTGCAGCAATTTGCTCGTTTGTGCTAACGAGGCATGTGTTATTGCTCATGTTTATGATTGGGTGATGTATCTCATTAATTAGCTCTGCATGAATCAATAGGAGCCACTGAACGCATAATGCTCGGTAATTCATAATGCTGTAGTGGAGGAAACAGTGTCCTTAGCATTAAATAAACAGTGATCACTATGATAAATCTTGGAATTATCACAAAACATCAAAGCTTTGGGCTTTGGTGTGAACAATTAAGTGGTTAGGTCACTGCCGAGCAGACAAGCGGTACGGTTACACCCATTGTCACGTACCACAAAGGTGTGAAGCACAATGCAATGACTAACATGCATTTTTAATTGGATTTGAATCTATTAATAAAGTTTTCCTATTCCACCTCCTCTGTAATTGGAATGGTCTTCAAATTTCCCCTTTTCTGAGCTCCCAAACTAATAATTTACCCACTTTAATTTGTGATTCACTTCGTTTGTTTAGTCATAATAATGAATATTCAGCTTCATTAGCGCATATTTGGCTCGATTCATGCTGAAATGCGTTCAGCTCTGTCAGTGTGACAGTTGCACCGCTCCGCAGAGCGGCGGCCCCAGCGCTGTCGGGACACGCTGGCCACGGCGCTTGCGCTTGTCACCTCTGCCGGCGCAGGCGGGCGGCGGGAGAACGGGCTCGCGGGGTGCCCCGCGGCGGGGGGGGCCCTTCCCGGAGCTCGGCGCGGAGCAGGATGGAGCCCGGCTTCCCCGGGGGGTCCGCTCCCCTCTCGCTGCGCGACCCAAACCCCTTTTCCCACGGAGGCAGAGGTCGGCGCGGACGGGCTCAGGCCGCTCTCCGGTGGGAGCACCAGCGCCGCGCACGCCGCGTGCCGAACCCTGCCCTTGGGCAGAGGGGCGGGCAGCGATGTAAACCCCCCCCGGGCAGCCGGGAAGCGTGGGGAGGTGCAGGCAGGGAGCCCAGCACCCCGGGGGGGACCCTGCGCCACAGCCACGCGCTGCGCTCAGCCAAAGGCGCCCATCGCGGCTCCACGCAGGCGGCTCTTCCGTGGGCACTGTTTTCTTTTATGAGACGGGAAAGATTTTTAATAGCTGTTTTTGACCACTTAGGGGAATTTAAAATTCCTTTGGGGCCGGGCAGTTGCAGCGCGTCCCTCTGCGCCGCTGCTCTGTGCGACGCTGTTTGTAGATTGGGAGTGCGGATGACAGGAAAATAATGAAAGCATTTTTCAGAGCAGACCCTTTTGTCATTCTCGTCTTTTCTTTCATTCCCCGGAATAAAGTGCTGCTTTTAAGTCAGCGAATCTTTCAACTGTAATTACCCTGGACGTTCAGAGTTGACAATTAAGAAAAGGAAAAGAAAAAAAAAAAAAGGAAGGAAAAATAACCATTCATAAAAAATTTTGAACATGGCACATTTAGAAAATGCCTACCCTAGGCAGATCTTTCCCACCGTGAAAGGTGTTGGTCAAGGTAGATTGTGAAGGAATATCTAAAAAATCCTGAGCTTTTTGTTTTTTTCTCACAAAATACCGGATCACGCAGAGGCGGCGGCTGCCCTCTCCCCGGGATGCTCTGGGGCGGGGGGTCCCTGCCCTGCGCTGTGCTGTGGGGAACGCCCCGCGATCCCCTCTCCCCACACAGTCAGCACGGAGCGACCGCTGAGACATCGATAAATAAGGGAAAAAACCCATCTCACCAAAAATGGGCTCCGAAGTTATTTTCCGGAGCCCGACCCGGAGCATCCCGGGGAGCAGGTCCCGTCCCCAAACCCCGTCCCCGGAGCAGCCCCCACTCCCCAGCACGCAGAAGCCCCACAGCCTGGCAAAGTCTGGTTTTTCTCTCTGTTCAACTGCATTAAAATAGGAAGATAAAAAGGCTAAACTAGGTGTCTAAATCTGCCAATTACATCTCCGGCTGCCCCCGAGCACCGGCAGCACCGGGCAGCGCAATCACCGGGAGCGCCGCGCTCCCTCTGCAGCACGCGCCTCCTGCAAACCCGCCCAAATCTATTACAGACCTTTGATCTTTTCCTACATAAAGGTTTTTCTGTAGAAAGTAGATGGGATTAAGCAGAAACAATTTTTCCAGAGAACTCTGTGGGTTGTTTTTTTTTTTTCCCCTTTCTCTGCTTTCTTTTAAAAAGAGGGGGGAAAAAACCAGAAGCTGCTCACAGAAAGACCCCGACAAAGGTTTGGGGCCGTCAGCTCCTGAATGGAATCCATTGCGTTAATCAAATTCAGCATCTATCGGGAGCAAATTCTCAGCATGTGGCATAAAAATCTTGTAAAATTGAACTGTTAAATATTTAGGGCAGATGACAAACAATATGTCATAATATTTGCAGAATTGCATTTGCTATTCAGTGCATCATCTCACTTAAAGCCCTGATTTTTGGAAGCATCAACACAAGAATGAGAAACAATCAGTTGACTGTCGGTATTTGGTTACATTGCAAATGAAGTGTAGGATTCAATTTAGATTTCTTAAGTCTAATATTATATGCTACATGCCAGGTGGGTATTAACATTTATTAGCTGGGGCTTAGCAATGAATATTTAAGAAGAATTTAATTAACATGCAATAATTGTAATTCTAATTGGGCTGAATTTTTATGCGAGGCTTCACTCCGTTGCAGGACACCTATTTCATATTTATACCAGGTACGTTTCCATTTCCAGGAATAACGGGAGCTGATAACTGCTAGGGAAGGGTATCGAGCGCTGAGGAGTTTTATTCCCGATTTCGGTGACAATAACTGGTAGGGAAGGAAAACGGGCAGGGCATGAGACGCCGGGGCCACCGAGCCGAGCGGTTGTTGGGAAGGGCGGCGAAGGGTCGCTCAGCGCTGCTGCTCCTCTGCGAGGTCCATCCCGACGCGCAATGTTGTGATTACGGATGAATTCTCACGTCCATCCTTAGGTGGAGGTTTCGGGTTCGGCGCAGCCGCTGGCGTCTCACCGCCCGGAGGGGTGCGGGGTCGCGAAGGCGGTGGCGGCTGCGGAGCCCCTCTGGGGTTCAGCGCGCTCCGGCGTCTGCCGGCAGCTGCCGTCCTGCACAGCCCAGAGATCCGCAAGTTCCAGTTTAACCGAGAAGGCGCGTTTTGTCCCCAAAAAAGTGTTTTTGGTTTCCAACACCCTGTATTCAGCTTACGGTAAATTTTCACAAATTAACCAGTGGGACCCAGTTTGTACTGGGATAAGTGAGAAGAGCCTTTGCTGCCTGGGTGGGGGCTCTGCTCTGGCACCCGCCAGCGCTCTGCGCCTGCGCGGCGCGGTGGGGGCGATACGGGGGAGCGCGCGCAGGGAGACGCGGTGCCAGCGCTGAGCTCCGCCGCGCGTAACAGAGACAGATCTGAAGGGTTTTATCGTCCTGCGGGTTTTGGAACGAGCCCGGTCAATCGCAGCCGTGAGCCGGGATTTATTTCAGTTGTGGCCCTGCTCCTCCGCTCGGTGTGTCGCGGGAGCTGCGCGCCAGATGGACATCACATCCAACACCAGATCACACCGCAGGCCAATAAAACACAATAGGAAAATACACTTACAGCTGTGTTGCCTAAACCCTATATTATAGAGCCTTAATAATTTTACGCTTTCAGACCTTTTTCTTCTCCCATATATTACAGTTTAAAACTTGCTTATAGCCCCAAGCGCGACTATAAAAATGACATCTGAGCACGCCTGATTTATTCGGTCACCGGTGGTTTCCAGGACAAGTTTGCTGAGTTTGCACAGTCTCGGCAAGGTTTTGGGGGCGGGGGTTGCTCAGGGCAGGTGAGAGCCTGGGGGGAGGCCGGTCCCCTCCTTGGGCAGGTCTGGGATGGGGCTGGACCCCGCGGCGGGCACGATCCCATCCAGCCGCTCCCCCCAGCGGAGGCAGGAGGAGATACTGCGGTCGAACCCCGTCCCTGTGGCAACGCACCCACAAACCCCTGAATTGCTGCCGAATCCAGGCGAGCCCAAGTCTTTGGTGAGGTGTCGGATAGTCGGAGCGGCTGGAACGCGAGTAGCCCAAAAACTCTGCTCCGAGTGAAAGCACGGAGCGTGTGGGAGCCTTTCCCAGCCCCGCTGAGGGAAACAGGCGTGATGGGGCGGCACTGGGCTCCCTCTGGCACTCTGTCCCTCGGGGGTTTCTCAGGCTGCAACGCAGTGGTCACTCTGGAGATCTGCATTGCGCTGTCAGCGGTGTGTCGCGTGAATCAAAAGTTTCCCGGCGTTTTCTTTGCCCTTATCTCGATGGGGATCTATTCCTAGGAGATTATGATGCTGCTTTTTTTTTTTTTTTAATTAATTGAGCCTGCTTAAAAAATAAAAATGCCCATTTCATTTTAATCATGTATTATGCAAATTAAAAATGTAAATATCATTAAGAAATCTGTTGCTAACTTAATTTATTTCTGCTGTAGCACTGCTGAAGGCCTTTGATCTCAGATTAGCGCTTTGATCCGCTGCCTTGGTCGGGGTTACGCACTGCTGCTGTGGTAAATGCTCTTCCTCAGATGTAAAACATGCGACACCAGAACAGCTTGTTCAAAGAAATGGCAGAGGAAACATTGCCAATTAGGCCAAGCGAGTAGGAGCTGCAAACGAGAAGTTTGTTTCTAGAAGCCGCAAGCGGTGCCGGCGCGCCCGGCGGTGCCCCAGCGCCGCGGGGATGCGCCGTCCCCGCGCCAGACACGCGGACCGGGACGCAAACGCCCGTGGGAAACACACCGAACCCCCACGGCCCATGGACCCGCGGGGAAAATCCTATTAGAGGCGGCATCCCTGTCCAGACCATCCCTGTCTGCTGTTCATTGAGAAAACAAGCCGCCATATTCCATTAATTTCTCATTTAGCACGAGTAAAGTGCTGATACATACATTTTAGCTATAGCGGTTTTAATCAGTTAATTTAACCAGAAACATTAATAATGTATTTCTTTGCCACTTGACTGCTCATCTGTTAAACGGCTTATACGTAGGAGGAGAATGTCACCCCCTGCGACATGAAGTACCTAATACAGTGCAAATGAAATAGGACTTTGCATATTCAATATCAAAACGAGAAAAGAGGGAAACGCCGTCTCTGGGGAGCGGATCAACCTGCTGTGCCGGGCTCTCTGTCCTGGCAGGCGGGAAAATCCCTCCTGACGGGACACACACATCCGGCGTATCTGATTTTCTGCTTGAATTCATTTTCCTGGCATTACTCGGCAAGTCCCCGGCCGTGCCTTACGCTGCAGAACGTGGCGGAGCGCGAGGTGCCGGCAGCGGTGCTCGGTGTGCCAGCCCCCCCCCGCCAGCCCCAGCGGCTCCCCGGGACCCCCCCGGCGGGGGGCAGCGCTGGGGGACGCGCGGCGGGCAGGGACCCGAGCGCGGGACCGTCCCCCTCCGACGTTCGGCTCTATGATGACGTCTCCCGGCGGCGGCTGTGCGGCAGTGCCCGCGGAGGCTGCCGGTGCCGTGGGGCGGCCGTGAGGAAATCTCAATATTCACGGTTGCTTTTGGCCACGCTGTGGGGACGGGGAGCTCCCGGCCACCGCGGGGACCGGCGGTTCCCCTGTGTCTCTCCCTCCCCTGAGCTCACAGCGGGTTCAGCGCACAGCGAGAGGTGTCTTCCCTGCCCCATGTCTTGCCTCGTCTGAAGGCCGTTAGGGAGCAAATCCAGCTGTGTACGCCGGGGCGGTCATGGACCCTCCTGCCAGGCTCTTCGAGCGGCAGACGGAGCACAGAGGGGCTGCGCTGAGCCCCCGCACGGCTCCGTCTCTCTGTGGGGTACCGGGGACACAGGGAAGCTTCCAGCTGGGCCAGTACATCACGGGCTTCATCAGCCCGCGGGGGCAGAGGGAACACTGGTGCCCTCGGAAAACACAGCTGGAAACGCCCGGGGCCCGAGAGCCATCGACACTGCCGGGGGAGAAACGTCCGTCTGCTCGGGGACAGGACCGATCCCTTTTTCAGTCCCTATAAGAGAGATGCGCAATGGCTCCAGGCAGCGTGTGAGCGTGAGCAGTCCGGACACGCCGGCTCTGAGGTTAATCCTCTTCCCCCGTTCGGAGTCAGATCCTCCTCCCGAATTTTTAGCAATCAGTGTCCGGGCAGCGAGCAGCCCCCGAGGGCCGGGGACAGCCGGGGCCGGTGAGCAGCAGCCGATTCCCGCGCGGGGTCCCTCGTGCGTGACGCGCGTCTACGAAGCCTGAAATCGCTTTGGATACGCGGCTGTGCTGCACCGCATTCGGCAGTGCCGCACCGGAGCGACAGGGCTGACGCTCGGTCAGCGGCGGTTTAAGGGACGGGAACTCGGGTCCTGCCGCGCCGCTGTGCTGTCACAATCAGAAACCCACGAACGGACCTAAGAAATTACTCCCAGTTCCTTCCCAGAAGGTTTGTTTCAATAAGTCTGCGAGTTCTGTTTACTGCCTTTGCGCTGAGCCCGCCCGCGGTCCTGCCGCGGCACGGAGAGCCCGCGGGGAGCCCGGGGAGCCCCGGGGCAGAGGCTCCCGCGCGCCTCGGGGGTGCGAGGACTGCCCGGGCAGCAAACGGGCTCTCGACGGAACGGGTGCAGAGGGGCGGGAGCCCCCGGCATTCCTCGGCGCCGCCTTCCTCACCCGTCGATTTACAGGACGATGTTGTTTCTGTTTGGAGGAGACCAGCGGGCATCGCCGGCAGTCACGGGCTCCACTCAGCGCCCGCTGAACGAGGGACCAGCTCCGGCTCCAGCCGCGTTTACTTGTGGAGCATTTCATGGTAGCAGCTCCTTGGGGGAAAGCGCAAGGAGAAATTTCTTGGGGACATATTTGTCATTGCTTTTACTTTTTTTTTTCTTCCTGGTGATATTTATTGCCTTCTGGATTTTGCTGCTTTCACCGCAGTATTATTGCGTCTGAGGCTGTGACAGCCCCGCGCTGACGGGCAGTCACGGGGAGTTTTAGCTCCGTTCCCAGTGCACGACCTCGTGCTCCTGAGAACTTTATTCTACTTCCCACCAGCGGTACCTCATTTCTCTCTGCCGGTACAAACACCGGCCCCGGAGGGACCGGGACCGCCGGTTGGATAAGCAGAAGCATCTCAAGGCCTTCCCGGGGGAGACATGTCTTGTGCGGAAGCGCTCTCCTCCCGTGCCGCTGCTGGGGGACGTGCCGCGCGGCGCCCTGGAGGAGCGGGCGCCAAATGAAGCGTGGCGGTGCGGGTCGGCCCCTTTGCTGATGCCGCCCCCAAAACAGAGCCCATGAGACGAGGACAAATCTCCTCGCCGCAGCCAGCCCTGCTGTTCAACAAGACAGACGTTTTGTGGCCTCGGAGAAAAAAAATACACACAATTTGGGGCAGGAGAGGTCCGAGAGGCGGCGGCAAGAGCTCTGGGTCCCCGGGGAGCGCGAGCTGGCTCCCCCCGCGGGACGAGCTGTTTCAAAGCGAGTATTCCTTCCCGGATGTCACATGGAAAGAGACTGTCAGAAAGCTGTCTAAATGTGTTAACAACACTGTCAGCGGGGGAGAGAAAAGTGTTATCAGAAATAGTTGTTCTTCAAAGCTAAGTAACTCCGTGATTTTATAAGGAGTAAGAGAGAAGAGATCACACCACACACCGAGGGCTGTTGGGATATTCTTTCTGAGAATGAAGCTGTTTGTTTTGTTAAAAAGGGGAAGAGGGGAGAAAGCGAAAACCTAAAATACTTTGCCTTTCTTGACTTAGCTTTCGAGAAAGCTAAAAATAACTCCGACTGCGCTCAGCCTGCGCCGCCGCAGCTCAGGATGGGCTGCAGCGCTGGGAGAGCATTCCCACCCTGCGGCCCCCGCTTCGTCCTGGCGCCCTCCTGGGACCCTTCCAAAGGTCCTCCAGCGTCACCGCCGGGGGACGGGAGGAGCGCAGCGCGTCTTGGTGTGACGCACACAGACCTGGGCCGGTTCCGATGGACATCAGCGGGATTTGGGGTGTTTTGTGGGACCCAGATTGTACCCCGAGCGGAGAGCTGACTTTCTGCCAGGCGGTCGGAGCGAGAGCCCCTGTTGTGCAGCCGGACCTCCCCCGGCGTGCGGCGCCTGCGCTGCCCCTGCCCGCCTCTGCCCTCCCGCTGCCCTGCCGGGCTCGGCCGAAAAGAAGAGTTTCGGGCGTTCGCTTTGGATTCTCATTTTGAATTTTTAAACCTCTCCACCTCCGCAGCAACGCCAGCGGTCATCAAATAAAATAATAAGATGGGAAGGTGATTCTAATTAGCCTGTTTTCTCGTGTGCTGATTGACATTCTCTGGAGAGCAATTAGCCTGCTTTAAAGGTAAAAAGACACCTGAGTAATTATTTAACCTGCCTGGCGATTGATATTTAAAATCCAGGAGGTCAGATGTAATAACGGATGACTCCATCAAAAAAATGTGTAAAAGTAAGCGATGGCAGTTGGTAGCGTTTGCGCCTGTCCCGCCCGAGGAGGTATCGGCCGGTCGTGCTGCGGCGCCCCTACAAGGCTGACTGCCGGACCCCGCTGCGCTAAAGGCCGGGCAAACAGGGCATAAAAAGACGGTTTTCAGGGACAAGCACACGTGCAAACAAACACAACCTGAAGTTGTTAAACCTCAGTGGGTGCTGAGCAACTCATGGCGCTGCAGGAGGGAGCCCGTGGGCTGCACTGAGTGGTCGGGGAACCGGCACGGTCCCTTCCTGGGTACAACAGGCGGCGAATCCTCTCATGAACATCAGGAGGACGTTGCAAATCATGGCACACCTCAGCACAGCTGTCTTTTATCTGTCTGCAAAGCTACGGGAGGTAAAGAAGGAAGGAAGGGGGAGGCGGGACCTGACCAGGCAGAGGCAGTGCTGGGAACGGGTCGTTAGCGCCAGGTCAGGTGAGCAGCAGCAATTAATCTCCAAGAGATTTGAAATATCGTAGAAGATAGTGTGGGGGCAGAAGTGGTTCAGAGAAAGATGGCAACACCAAAGGACCTTCAGTTTTACTATTTCAGATGAAACTTGTTTATAAGGAGTATATAAAAGTGGAAACTGTTTTTTGTTGACTTTTTACAGCCCATTGACTTTCTATATTTTTGTAAGAGGGACGTCGCAGTGAGGTTACTGTGGTGAGACCCACAGGCGATCGCTCTCTCTGGGGAGCACAGGGAGAGGAGAGCTGACCAGGTTTGTCGGTCCGACCCCGTTGCGGCGCCTCACCTTCCCCGGAGAGTGGTGCGGGGGACGCGGGGTCCCCCAAGCCCGCTGAGCAGCCCGCTGTCGTCACATCCCTCATTCTCTCAATGGCACGAGCTGATACTCTCCATTTTGCTCAAATGAAAAAGCTGCAACAATTATTTTCATAATTAGCTGGCTTTTCAAATTAATGCCAGTTATGCCATGTAATCATGATGAAGATTATGCATTAATCAGCTGTTCCAAGCCGGTTATTAGGCTCTTTAAATAATGATCGGAATGAACATCTCTGAAGGAGAGGCGCAGAAGCCAAGAGGGACGGCGGCGCGCGGAGCTGCGCAGGGCCGGGGCTGTGCTCAGCGCTCCCGGCCGCCGCGCGGATCGGCCCTGGGACGCCCCCGTCCCCCGCGTTCCTGAGGGCAGCGCAGGCTGTGGCGCGCGGTGGCTCTGCCACACCTCAGCAGCCGCAGCAGATCTCCCACTGTCCCGACGCATTCGGCACCCAGCGCTACAACCAGACATCCGTTCCTTCTGCCTGTCTGCTTTCCCATTGCCGGGCACTAAATTCAAGGTATTGGGTGGCTGCACAGAAAATTCTTTTCTGTCAAAAAGCCTATTATATCCAGTTGGATGTCTGGAACGTGAATTTATTTGGGCTCAAACACCCATAATCCGCGTACCCAGTCCTTCTGTATTCTATCGTAATAAGACATGCTCCAAAGCAGCCTTGAGAGCTCTGGGCTAGGAGAAAGCCTAATGTCAGCTAGTTGATAATCAATGTAACATGAACCCAGTTATCACTTCAGAATGATGCTAGAAAACAAAAAATCCTTTGCTAAAATGTTCTGGACAGTAAAGCTTTGAACAGAAAGGCGGGGACGAATCTCACGCTCACTTTAGTTTTGTTTATTGTTTCTGCTGTAGTATCGTGTACAAACTTTCTTTGCCCTAAGAGACTCAGACAGAGCTACCAGCATGCGCAGGCTTTGAGAGGGGTAAATAATTTTCCTTGCACCGGTCAATAACCAAATGTTTTGGCACGATCCAGTGAGAATGAGGCACTGGGACAATTTTTCTAGGCTCCTGCCTACACTGCTAGGCGTTCTAGATTGAAAACCTGGTCATGAGTGACTTGCTTGAAGACTGCACGGGACTGAAATGGGTCTCCAGAGTGAGCGTTCAGCCTTTTTTTCTTTATTCTTCCCCCTATTACCCAAGTTAGTACTCAGATCAGTAATATTTTTTTCTGCCAGAGACATGCAGTGAACAGCTTAAACATTTTTGGATGTTTATGAATGTAAATTAATTACCGCACTCACTTTACAACGGGGGACACAGATGCTCAAAGTCTGCAGGAGGAGGGCAGTGACTTGCCGTGATCATGGGGAGCAGAGGTCAGAGGCTTCTGCAACTTCCTCCGCACCCTCGCTGAGAATACGGCCACATCGCTGCTGCGGTTCGCTCAGCCCACGGCTTCGGTCGGGTGCGCGGGAGGACGCACAGAGCAGAGACGTCCGCTTGGCTCCTGCCACAGCGGCACTCTTGGCTTACACCAAATTGCCACAAAACCCACAGATAATGTGTTTTGGCTCCTGGAGGATCCGTGCAGTTGCTTGAAAGCTAGGAGGGCTGAGAAGACATCTGTTGTCTATAACAACACACTTTAGGTCTACCTTAAATCGAAGAGGAAGATTTTCCTTCTGCTAATGAGCCCGGAGACCATCTGTTACCAATTGCACTTGCTTATCTCGCTCATCCATTAGTTATTTTGGTTTACTTTTTAATAAGACAGAGCAAGGTTTGTGTGTCTTTCCGTGGTTGTGTGCGGGCGCAGGACGGTGCCTACGGCTCGGAGACAAGGACATGCAATTACATAATTTACGCTTGCACCGAGTCACTTCAATTAGAGCGGCTGTCGGTGGGGAACTGAGGACAAGACTCACAGAGCCAAGAAACCCAGCGATGCTGTGACATGAGCTTGCTGCCCTTGGGGAGGTGTAATGGCATTAACAACTTTTGAACACGGGAAAGCGTGCATTCAAGATGTGCATTATTGAGCAGATAAGCTGTAGGGTAGGCAAACTCAGAAGTCTCTGTTGGTCTGAATTAAGAACTTGGATAACTAAATATGAGAAACAATAAAAGATGAGAAGGGCACTAAAAACGGCACTAAAAATAGCAAGCAGCGGTGCGGCACCGCCTGCCTCCTGCGTGAGGGCTCGGAGGTGGGTGGACAAGGCGGGGGGGCAGCGTGGCAGCGCCGGCTTCGTACCGCAGGAACTCCTCAGAGCCCAAACCTGGAGCATCTCTGCCGCTGAGCAATAAGCCTGTCCACAGTCCCCAAAGTCTGGTCCTTAAGTTCTATGGGAAGCCACTCGTCTGTCTCATAAATAAACTCCAAGACTTTAAATTTGTCCCCTATTGCCCCGCAAAGCTGCCGTTCTGAACCCTTTCATGGACCAAAACCCACATGTTTTTGTGTCTCTGTTTCAGCCCCGGATGTGTCCTGGGAACGAGCCGTGTTCAGCCTGCAAATGCCACCGCTCTGTCCAAGAGCTTTCTCATCTTTGCTACATAAAGTTAATAATCAAACTTGGTGTGGCTTATTGCTGGTTTTGTCCTGTCTTGCAGGAGGAATCTTTGAGTACGCCGATGGCCCCAATACCCAGGTTATGAGTGCTGAGGAGCAAGCCTTCAGATTTTCTGCCAATATTATTAATAGAAACAGAACTTTGTTGCCTAACACAACACTAACCTACGACATTCAGAGGATACACTTCCACGACAGCTTTGAAGCAACTAAGAAAGGTAAGGGCACAGCACAGTAGCAGCTTTGCGGGCGTTTAGTCTTCAAGAAAAGGCACGGTCTGGCCGGAGACCCTGCAGCTCCCTTTGTCCTGCTCTACTCAGTGATCGAGATCAGAAATCCTCCAGGAGATGACCTTCCGGAGGCATTTTAATATAAGGGGAATAACTATTCTTTTTTTTTGTCCTCTGCAAACCTCACAATACTCCTCTCGGTGTTTGCTTCTAATCCCGAGCGAGGGTCTGTGGGCCGTGCCTTTGTTTATCCTAGTGCATCCCCGGCAGTTCGAACATCCCCAGTGCAGAAATCCCATTCTCTTCCTAACAGACAGTCGGTTTTTATTATCGGGTCACAGCAGCCCACATGAATTACTGAAGGGGGAGGGAAGAAATGGGAGTACACAGCAGAGGCTGTGGGGCTGATGGCCTGAGGGCTTTTTGAGTTTGCTTCTGGTTTGGGAGAAAGGAAACCGCTCCCTGAGCTCGCCCCCGTACGAGGGCACGGCCGGAGAGAGGGGCTGCCCGCGCGCCGGGGGGTCACTGACCCCGGCGGTCCCGGTTTGAGACTGTTCTGTTGTGGAGGTTCCTCCGACCTCTGCCTGGCGCTCCCCCGTGCCGCGCTGGGGGGGCACCCGGGTGTGGGGACGGGAGCAGGACCCGCACCGGGGACACGCGCGTGTCTGGGGGGAGCCGTGTGGCACCAGTGGCTTTCCTAAAAGCTTTTCATGAAATGTAGCCGGCACAAAGCTCCTGCTATAGCGGGAAGCGTTAGCGTTCAGTTTGGAAGGACCTGCAGAGGTGGTGGGGTTCTTCTGTAAAACTTTTACTTTCGTTCCCCCCTAAAAATGCAGCCCCCGCTGCAGTTGTTCTGTTTTCATTCCTCAGTGAAAGCTTGAACAAAGCTATGAAAAGTGTTACTTTGCAAAAAGAAAAAAAAACCCAAAACTATTAAAATTAATGGAAAAACACATTTGTCGGGGCAGTTGTGACCATCTCTGGGTATTTCTTTCACAACTCTGGAGGCTCAGCCATCTCTAACACACCGCAGCCGCTGTTCCCTCCTCTGGAAACGTCCCTGTGCCCCTAACCCCGGGCGCAGACCCCCCCTGCCACGACTGCTCCCCTCCCTCTCTTCACTGCTGTAATTCCCCGGTGTCTGTGCTGCCGTTAATGCCCAGAAGTTTGTCTGTGCATCCACTGCTCCGTGGCCCAGGTCAGGAAGAAGTTTGTGCCCCCACGGCTGCCCCAACGCCCCCACCTCCCGCAGCGGTGCCCCGTACCCCACTGACAGCATCTTCTCTTCCCTTTCCCTTTCCCCTTCCCTTCCTCTTCCCCTTCCCTTCCTTCTCCCCTTCCCTTTCCCTTTCCCCTTCCCCTTCCCTTCTTCTTCCCCTTCCCCTTCCTTTTTCCCTTCCCTTCCTTCTCCCCTTCCCTTCCCCTTCTCCTTCCCTTTCCCCTTCCCTTCTTCTTCCCTTTTCCCTTCCCCTTCCCTTCCCTTCCTACTCCCCTTTCCCCTTCCCTTCTTCTTCCCTTTTCCCTTCCCCTTCCCTTCCCTTCCTACTCCCCTTCCCCTTCCCTTCCCCTTCTCCTTCCCTTCCCCTTCTCTTTCCCTTCCCCTTCCCTTCTTCTTCCCTTTTCCCTTCTCCTTCCCTTCCCTTCCCCCTTCCCTTCTTCTTCCCTTTTCCCTTCCCCATTCCTTCTTCTTCCCTTTTCCTTTCCCCTTCCCTTTCTGCTTCCCCTTCCCCTTCCCCTTCCCTTCCCCTTCCTTTTCCAGCCTGTGACCAGCTCGCTCTGGGGGTCGTGGCAATATTCGGACCTTCCCAAGGCTCCTGTACCAACGCTGTCCAGTCTATCTGCAATGCCCTGGAAGTGCCCCACATACAGCTCCGCTGGAAGCACCACCCCTTGGATAACAAGGACACTTTCTACGTCAACCTCTATCCCGACTACGCCTCGCTCAGCCACGCCATCCTGGACCTCGTGCAGTATTTGAAATGGAGGTCAGCCACCGTGGTGTACGACGACAGTACAGGTGGGTAAAGGGGGGGCTTTGCAGGAGGAATTCAGGGGGTATTTGTTGCGGGTCCCATTTAGGAGCTTTTCCAATGAACCCTTTCAGGAGCACAATGACACCGCGAGCAGAGCGCAGCGTGCGGGGGCAGACGCGTTCCCCGCTGTTCGGGCGAGCGTCGCAGACCGCCCTGGGATCCTTTCTGAAGCTTTTTGTTCCCAAAGCGCTCAGGAAGTGGGTAACGCTGAGCACCGCCGCCGCTGGCAAAGGGTCAAGGGGGGGATTAACTCTCCGCTGGTGCGGTCTGGCTCAGCGCGGCCGCCTTTGGCCCCGCGCGCCCACCAGCACCAGCAGAGACCTCCGTCTGCGCCCGCCGCTGAGGGTGCCGTTTCCCAGCTCAAAGCAGAAGCAGTTCTGGGAAGTTTTTTGTTTCCTGGCTAATTCTATAAAACATAGCTGACAAAGTTTTTCACGTAAAGAAAGCTGTCGACAGTTCAACAAAGCAAAGCACTGCACGGCATTATAGATAAAAAAACCCCAAAACAAAGGATGCATTGGATAGCCTGTCCAACCTAATTCCACTAAACCAAATGGTTTCTTTAGGGGAGGGCTGATGAGAACACAGTTTGACATTCCTGTTTTGCAAATGTGGGTCACAGTATGTTCCCTTCGTGGCGTATTCTAATGTATTCCTTCACTATGCGGAGGGACACGCTTCTCTCGCCCTCCTTGCAATAGGCATCTGCTGAATTTCTTCTTGCAGCATTAGATACCAATAATTCCTGCTCAGCTGCATCCAGCATGGCTCTGCACCTTCTGCATAAAAAAGAAATGAATTCTGAGGGTAGTAAGAGAGTTACAAGTTGTGATTAAGTGACCATTATAAATTATGCTATTCATAAATCTAAGCCCTTATTCGTTTTTTTTCTTCTGCGGCTGTGCACAGTAAATACTGCAGGTTTTAATTTGTTGCACAGCTCATTATCGCATCCTGTCCTTTCTCAAGGGCATATCTGCTTACGAAAATACGTTGTGCATCAAGAGATGTCAAAGTTTAGGGCCAATCTGCTGTTCTTCCCATCCTCCCTAGCGCAGGGAGCCCAGCTCTACCGCAGGCGGACGCGGGGGCAGCGGGGAAACACCGGGAGAAGCCATACTGCCTCAGAACAACCGCTCTGGAAATGTCCGGGGTTTTGCGGATGGGCACAGGAGAGCTTGGCTTTGAGACGCCTTTAGCACCGACCATTGGAGGGAGGGGGGACAGTCTTGGTTGCGTTCCATAAAATGATATGGGAAGAAATAAGTTGCAGAGATAGCCAGCCTGCGGGGCAAAGGCAGACGTTCCCGTAACACTGTGGGTTTGTCTTTGTGCCACGCGTGAAGGCCTCATACGGCTGCAGGAGCTCATCATGGCCCCATCGAGGTACAACATCCGGCTGAAGATCCGCCAGCTCCCGCTGGACACCGACGATGCGCGGCCGCTGCTGAAGGAGATGAAGCGGGGCAGGGAATTCCGCATCATCTTTGACTGCAGCCACCTGATGGCGGCTCAGATCCTCAAGCAGGTGAGCGGGGGGCGACGGGGGGCCGAGCAGAGGTGGCCACCGAGGGCCACCGAGGGCGGCCGTGCTGCGGAGAGCCCCGCAGGCGGGTGCGGACCTGCAGCCTTCCCCCTGCCCGCAATCCCCAGCGGCGCTACCACCTCCCACACGTGCCTTCTTCACGGGTGCTGTCGGAGTTCTACCGAAAATGTAGTTTCCATTGAAAAACTGGAAGTGTCACAAAGC
The DNA here is from genome assembly GCA_008711295.1 of Anarhynchus alexandrinus. Lineage (NCBI taxonomy): Eukaryota > Metazoa > Chordata > Aves > Charadriiformes > Charadriidae > Anarhynchus > Anarhynchus alexandrinus. Next base: position 964,728 of record VUYV01000252.1, read on the forward strand.
GGCTGTCAGTAAGAACGAACAAACGTTACGGGAGGAGAAGGTGCCAGGCGCGTGTGCCGAATGCGGCGCGGAGCCCGGGCTGTCGTCCCGCTCCTCTGCGGCCGCGCAGCCCCCGTCGCTGCCGCTGCCCGCAGCTCCGGGACACTTCTGCCACTCTTCGCTGAGCCCCATACGAGCTTTTCATGCTTGCCGATTTTAAAGATCTTCTTTCCCTTCTGTGCTGCTCCGCGCCCCCAGGTTCATGAGTCCGTGCCCATGCCGGGCAGGGTATACACCGCTTCATGTTGGTTATCTGTTTTCCGAGTTGCACACACCGCCCGGCGTCTCGCCGCGAGCAGCGGGGCCGGGGCCAGCCGGGCAGCGACGGCGTCTCCTCTCCCTTCATGGGCACCGCGTGCAATTCTTGGACTTTAAGCCAGATGTCAGTGATTTTCCATTCGTTTGGTCTCTCTCCTTTCTCCCCGAGTTCCTCCACCCGCATTTTTCGCAGAGCGGGTTTGCTGCTCGCCCCATCGCCTCCTCATTTCCGAGTGCCTTTAGGTTTCAGGGTCAATACGAGGCAGAGGAAAACGCTCTCACAAAGAATGCTAAAAACCAGCCGGCGGGAGCGCTGCGCGTATCAGCCCAGCAAGACGCTGCCACACAGATTAAGTAAATCCCCCGAAGGGCTGAGAAAGCGAGCGCGCGGAGAGACTGCTCTTGCAGCCTGCTTGATGCAAAATGAAGGGAAGTGCTCAGAGAAATCAGAAAGCCTGGGAGGGGTTGTTAAAGAAAGCAATATAAGGGACTCATTGTCTCCTGCCTATTATTTTAACATGCTGGCTGTGTTTGGTGCTGTTCACTTATTATGCAGTTTATTATAGTTTATTGTGCCATCTGCTCCGCTCGTGGCTGTGAGTGCAGAGTGAGGAAGATGGAGGAGAGGGGGGAATAGGGGGGAAGAAGCCTTTCTGAGTCCTTCTGGCTGGTTTTGTGTGCGTGTTGGGTTTTTTCCAGGCCCAAAGCCACAGATTTCAGCTTAGCAATATTACACAGTGTATTTTTACTCAGGGAAAAACTGTTAAATATTTGCAGAGTGGGGGCAGGTGCACAAACCCAAACCGTATCCTGGCCGGCCTCCGCTCACCCGGAGCGCGCAGGGGGGATGCTGTGAGCGGCACGCACCCAGAGCCTCCCGTCGGTCGCCACACCATCTGAAGGTGACACCCGTCTCTCCCGCTGTTGGCACTCACATTTGCAGAAGAATTAGGAAGCGCAGAAACCTCGTCTTTTCCCAATTTTTCTACCCGTATCAAGAAGTGCACACCTAGAGGTGCCACCTTCACTTGTGAAACGGCTTTTTTCTTTTCCATAGGACGGGATGGAAAACCAGGCTTCCCCGTGCCTCCCCGCACTGCCCTCCTCGTGCTCTGCTTTGCACATCCCCTGAACGCACACGCTGGGGAGAGCCAGAACCTTCTCCTGGGAGAGGGGAGTCCGCTTTTGCTTTGCAGTGTTAGAAGGCCAACACAGGGAAAACCAAAATGGACTGCAAAAATGTCAGGGAAGAAGGGCCCAGTCTTCTGTGTGTCCCAGAAATAGTGATAGTCATATATTACTGCTATTATTTGCCTTTTGTAACATTCCAGTAACTACACCAGTTAGCTCTGCAGACATCTGGCCGCTGCTGTTGCTCCCCGGAGCCGCTCGGCCGCGCTGCCCACGCCAGAGCAGCGCCGACGGGTGGCAAAAGGGTTCCCTCAAGACTCGTGCTAAAATTTCCTCCATTTGGTACTGATTTTAACTGCACATCTGTAGGTAACGTAAAGTGGTTTGAGCACCTACAGCCTACGTTGACTAAGGTAGCTCCGGGCCAGCATCAAGCCAGCCCAGGTCTTGCTCCCAAGTTATTTCAGGTGCCACACTCCCACAGCACCCACGAGTGAGGCGCTTCACTGGTGATCTGCGCAGCATTTTTAAACTGGATTAGTAAAAAAAACCCACGGGTTAGTAATCCATGAATAACAACACAAGAGCTGGCACAGAGATGCGCAGATGACATTGCCACATATTGCTCCAGTCTGTGTTCCTTGGAGCGACTGAGACATCAAACTGTTCATTATTTTACCCTCTTGGACAAACAAATCGTGGTAGAAAGCTATCACAGAGCTCGGCCCGCTCATGAGGGCTTCCCATCCTACCCCAGCTTCTCTGCCCTTGCTCTTTTTTGGTCACTCGTTAATGCGTTACATCTGTTCTCTGGCTTCCCGGCTTCTCTGTTCTCCTTGGCAGCTGCCTCCGAACAGTTGCTGCACTCTGCAGCGCACAGATGTGCCTGTCTTAACTTTAACGGCGCTCCCATTCCGTCCTGGTGATTGCCTGTAGCTTATCCACCAGGTTTATCATTTATTCATTTCCCCACAAACCCAGATGTATCCCGCGCACGGGCTGCCAGAACTGGGAAGCCGGGGCTTGCTTCTTCATCTGCCACCGATCCAGCTGTAGAACCTCAACTGGAATCTCATGATTTACTCCCGATTGGTTTCACATCATCTAATTGATGCTTCACGTACTGAGGTGCCGTTCCCGGCTCCAGCTCTTCGCAGCCGGGTGTGGGTCAGGAGAGCTGCGATCCACCGGCCGGGCAGGGAGGAGGGGGACGGGACGGCGCATGGCCACACAGGCACCTGCCAGGCTGTCCACAAGGGATTTCCAGGCCAGAAAACGTGGGATAAAGTCACACTCTAGAGTTACAACATCTGGGCTTGTAATCGAGATCCTTTCCTTTTCTCTTGTTTTTTGACATCTCACTTCTTTTCAAACCGTCACTTCCTTCCTCGGAGCTAAATTCTGCCCTAGTAGTTTTAGCAAAAAACAAGGGAAGCAAACGTTTCCTGGGGCGACTTGAAGTCGCTTTCCCATTGGTGGAGATTTTAAAATGCTCTTGCACGTGTTTTCTCCAGAAAACATCCTCACGGAGTCAGCATCACAGTCAAATCCATGGGTACCTCTTTCCTTCAGCCAGCCACCGGCTTCAAGGTGACCCTTCTCATAGCCAGAACCGCGTTCCCCTCGAGTTGTGTAGGGCCTGGAGAAGGTGGTCCAGCCCAGGTCCCTTCAGCCCACAGTCACTCTCTGCCAAACCTCCCAGAACAGCACGTTCTCTCCACTGCTCAGTTATGCAGATCCCACCAATCTGCACGAGCCATCCGTCGTGTCGGGGCTGGCACACCGACAGCTTGGGCTGGCCGAGAGCTCTCGGGTCTGGACCACGCTCTCCCAGGGCGGAGGGATGGGAGATGTCCCCGCTCCCCATCCCTGTGCCTCTACTTGTCCCGACCCATTTCTAAACCGGGCGCTGCGGTAGAGCCCGGCTGTTGTAGGCAGGAGGGAGGGACACACAGACCAGAGCTGTATGTCCCATTATATGAGCGGACACTGAAGGGAGGGGACACAGAGCACCAGGAAAACACATGTAAGGAATAAAAAGCCTTTTACTTGGCCTCTTAGCCAGTGCCCGGGCTTGTAACCACAAGGATAGGCTGCTTTATGGTCATTCTGCACAGGTTTATGCAGGGTTGCCCGTTGTTCGGTACCTGAGAAGGAAAGGCAACCCCCTTCCTCCCCGCCGCGCCATCAGAAGCAAACCTGTGTCCCTGGGAGGTCTTGTGCCATGCGTGACCCGTGAGCACGGTGTGCCGCAGCCGGTGTCCCGGCTTTCCGTGGCGCAGCAGCACCCAGAAATGCCACCGGCCCCCGCGAGAGCTGGGCACCGAGGCTTTGCTGCCGTTTCGGAAAGGTTGGAGGACCACAGTTCGGCTCAGCACTGGCGCACGTGCCTCTGGCTGGCTAAGCACGAGCTTAACCGCTTCACGGGACCGACCCAGAACCCACCTTCTGTGCTCCTGGGTCTGCCTCCTCCCGCGTGTACCGGATCCGCTCTGCGGGGTTTTGTGTTGCATGACTGTTGTTCTACTCTTGTGTCCACTCTAACCAACCTCCTTTCCCTACTCTCTTCAAGGCCATGGCGATGGGAATGATGACAGAATACTACCACTTCATCTTCACCACTCTGGTAACGTATCTACTCCGTGCAAACTCCTTTTACGCTCACCGCTGAGCCGGAACGGGAAGCGAGGAGGTGGTTCCAGCGGCAGGAGAGCGCGCTGGGTGTCCTGTCCCGGGCGTGCATGGCACAGCTGCAGGACACACAGCGGTGGGGTGGGAAGAGCAAGGGGAAGGGAGGTCCGGTACCCCGACAGAAGGCGAGAGCAGGGCGAGACCCAGCTTCAGGCTAGAATCACACCGCGGTGCTTTGGTTGGAACATCTCTGCTACTGCGGCATTGTCCGGGCGCTCATTCCGAGAGGCGTCGGTGCGTTTGGACCGGCTCTCTCCTCTGGAGCTGCTCCGGCTTTGCACAGATGTGGGTTCTGGTTTCATTTCCCCTCCCAGTCCTTTGGGTTTCAGCGCAGCCACCCACGCGCTGAGAGATGAGCACACGTGTGACTTTGCGAGGTGGTGGCCCCACAGACAGGATTCGGTGGGACGGAGTTTCAGTAAGAACTGGCCGCGTGTCTCTGTGCTCCCCTAGGTCTGCCTTAAAAGGCAGGAGCAGCCCTGCTGTGGGCAACAGTTCAGCAGCACGGGGTTATTTTGCGTGAGAAGAACTCAGCTTGAAATTAACTCCGCTCTCATTAAACACGGGCCAGTTCTTCTCTGACTCCAGGAGGCATTTTGGTTTGGGTTTTTTGGCGTGCCACTTTTGTTTCCATTTAGGGTGCTATTGTCTAATACACTGTTGAATTCTGTGTGATTTTGAAAATCCAATTTATCTTTTTGCCTTTAGGAAAGAAACAGACTAAACTAACCCTTAAAAACTGCAAAATTTATTTTTCAAATGCAAAAGACATTTTAATTACCCCTGCTGCCATTATCTATTCCAGGCAGCTTTAAGCATTTCCCAGATAACCTCCTATTAATCAGCCCCAGCTGAGCCCAGAGTACATTTCATGTGTAGGTACAGCCTGGAGGTGGGAAAAGAAGAATTATAATAAATTAATAGATAAGCAATCACAATTAATGCCACTTTCCTGAAATAACAGTTATATCATGGGAAAGATATTTTAATCTGTCATTCCTTAAGGCAATGTTTTCCTCGCTTGCAATGCATGTGCTTCGGCTTCTACGGTACTAGACCCATGGGGTGCTAATGAATTAGTCTATTATGTTACACTGAATGTTTCTAAAAGGTCCCCAGTCAATACTGAGCACAGTGTATCAACACTTGGCATGAAATGCTTCAACATTTTGCTAGGCAGCAAGACTACAGTTCACCGACTTCAGCGTGAAGAGCCCCATCAGCCTTTTCCACCCGAGGAGGAGGAGGAGGAGGAGGAGGAGGAGCTCTTCCAGCCTTCGGCTAATGCACGCGCAGCTCTAACACCCCGCAAAGTCCCAGGCAGCGACAACCCCCTTAAACTCAACACTTCCAGGAATTTCTCAGCAGCTTGTGCAAACGAGTCCTTGCAGATACAGCAGTTTCCCCGCTGCCCGCTGCTGCTGCTGCCTGCAGCGGTTAGAGCCGGGCAGGAGCGGGAGTCGCTTCCCGTGCCTCCAGCGGCGCAGGGGGAGCTCGCACACCCACCCTGCCTTCCCCCGCCGGGCACTGACCACACTGCCCCGGGCTGCCGCGGGCGTTGGTCATCGCGTACTGCGGTGAAACTCGGTGTGCCTGAGGCTCATGACACCCCACGAGTGCGCTCGCGACTGAGCACACCAGAGGTTATGTTCCAGCGGCGCCGGACGCACACGCCTCCCGTTACGGCCGCGGATGCCCTTCCCGGGCACCTGCCTCCGCGGATGCTGGAGCCGGCGAGGGCCAGACCGCGGCGCTGCCTCTGGGGACTGGTGAACCTGAGCCGGGGATTTTACCCGGGGAGGTGGGAGAGCACGTGGAGGAAAGGGGAAGAGCCACACAGAAACACCGAGAATAAAACTGGAAGGCAGTGGGATGGAGGGGAGAATTAATCTGCGGTACAGAAAATAATGAGTGAAAGGGAATGTAGATGAGGTGGAAAATAGAAGCAGATGTTTCAATTTGTGGCTGTGCAGGAGCAGAAAATCCAGAAGAAACTGATATGGCAGTTCCTCCCCCATCTCTCCATGTTCTGACACTCAGCTTGTATTCTTAATTATCCTCTGATTCCAGGAGATGATAAATCCGGTTGCAGCTGAGTTTTAAACTGGAACCAGGAAGGGACCCGATGGGAGGCTGGCTGCTGCAGGAACCTGGGGAAATACGGGGTCAGCGGAGAGCAGCGGGAGGGGGGGGCACCCGAAACACCGGCAGGGTCTGAACGGTGGCCGGGGCAGTGTGACAGCTGTGCCACGGAGACCGCGAGGTCTGGAGCTCGGTGGGTCAGATTTGTCACACGCGGTCACATTCGGAGGAGGAAATTATTTGCTTTTGCAACCGAAAATTATTTCCCCGCAGCAATTTCCAGACTACAAACTCAAGTGTCCGACAAAAAGTTATGAATCCTGGAAAAATACATATTTTCCAGTGGGTCAGGCACAGGACTGCTGCACACCCTCACGGCCAGATGATATAAGCATCTGTCTGAGGTTAAACAACTGTATTTGCCCTTAGTTACCATAAGTCATCCAAAAGTCAGCGTTATGGCCTGGTTTGCACAGTGCCCTTTAACGAAACGTGGAAGTTTGTACTTGCAATTTTTCAGGAAAAAAAAAAAAGAAACAAACAACAAACAAAACCCAAACCAACAAAGATCCTGAACTCTGTTGTGGGTGTGATTAATGACCCGGTCCCGGGCTGCACCTGCAGATTAAACCATGGCATCCATCAGCCGTGTGCCCCGCGGGTGCAGTGTCGGAGGCCAGCGCTTAAAGAAAAGATCAAACCCCCAAAGCTTATTAAAGCAAAACAGCTGTAAGAATTCCCGGCTCTCCCACTGAGAATGAAGTCTCAGTTGCTGGCAAGTGCTGATTTTGTTATGCTTTGCTTGGGGCAGTGTTTAGGACCAGTGCTTTTCCAGCTCCCCCGTGGGCGGCACAGAGCTCGCTGCTGACGGGTGCCGTGTCTGGGTGAACCCACAGCACGGCTGTGTCCTACCAGTATAGCCCCGCTGTGCAAAACAGCAACAGCCGCATAATCTCATGTTGTATTTAAACTCTTTTATATGATCCCTTGTGAGAGCAATGAACACCATTCCCATAGTCACCCCCCACCCTCTGTCACAGAAGACGGCGGTGTTGCCTTTCCACCTCCCCACGTTTTTCCTACCATTGAACACTCGCAGACATCGCTCAGGATAAACTCTGATTAAATATGTCCCATCCAACAAATGACTCCCATTGACGACGCCCCCTCCCAACGGCCGTTCACACGCATTCAGTGATGCTCCCCCGCGGGTCGGCTGCACTGGGACTTTGCTGAGCAGATCAGGCGCGGTGCGCTCTTGCCGTGCTGTCTGACCCCAAACTACTCAGACCAGTCACTGAGCATGGAAGTTAATCCCCGAACTGAAGTTAATATTTAGACGTGCGGCGGAGCCAAGAGATGCATTAAAGAAGTGCACTGGCAGAGGCCTCCAAAAGCCCCTCTCGCTGCCTGCCAAGGGATGCTCGTGGGCTGGCTGCCAGCAGAGCTGAGGGCTGCCTGGCTCTGGGTTTTTTAAATCTCATAAAGGGCACTCTCATTCAGTTGCAGACTGTGTAGGCTGGTCGTAATGTCAAGAAATGCGTCTTAGTTCCTCTTTGATAGCCGTCTGCAAATTGGCATTCTGCATTCAGAGTTACTCTGTCATCCGCAGCGCCCCGCGGGCTTCAGCACTCACAGCAAACCCTCCACGGAAGGGCCCCAGGGAGCTCCGGGTACAGGAACTCTGCCCTGTCCCCTCCCCCTTGGGCACAAGCCTCTTTTTTTCACGGTTACAGACAGCGATTCTGGTTTTCTCCCCACAATTCACTTGTCTCTTTTATGCAGAGAGGGAGTTCTTTGGCAGGAGTTTCCCTCTGCTGTGTGTGGGTGAACCCGCACATCTGACACCCGAATTCCACCAACACCTAGGAGTCTCTGCAGGCAGTGCCGGGCGGCAACAGACAGCACAATCCACCGAATTCATGAGGGCATCATCCTGCCTCCCACCTTCTGCGGGCTCTGCCTTCCCGCTTCAAGCACAGATATGAACCGATGCAGAAAAGACAAACAAAACAAAGCTAAACAAAATGTTTAAACCGGTTTCTCTCTTTTAAGGATCTTTATGCATTAGACCTAGAACCATACCGCTACTCCGGAGTGAACCTGACCGGCTTCCGGATCCTCAACGTGGAGAACCCCCACGTGTCCTCCATCATCGAGAAGTGGTCCATGGAGCGGCTGCAGTCAGCGCCCAAGGCGGAGCTGGGGCTGCTCGATGGCGTGATGATGGTACGAGAAGTTTAAACAAAGCACGGGTGAAGGCTGGGAAGGGGAGCAGAGCGGCAGCGAAGGCAGGAACATTCGTTAAGGGCTGTCCCCAGGTACCCAGCGCCTGTCCCGCCGGGGCTCCCGCTGCCACCATCTCTGCCCGCGCTCCCCGAGAGCCGCCCGCTGCCGGGGCTGGGGGCACCGCACACGGCGGGACTGGGCCAGGCCGTTCGCTGAGACTGATGCCGGGAAAAAGAGCCAAAGCTGTGCCCAGAGATGGCTTTGCTGCAGCTTTGATGACTCCTTTTAGGGGCCGATGGCAGCTCTGCTCCGCTGAGTTACTGCTCGGAAGGTACGGCACCTGCTCGCCCATCTGTCTGCCCGGCCAGGCTGCCTCCGACCCCCGTCATTGCTGACTGGCTCCCTCCTTCCCTCTCCCTTTAGATCTGCCAGAACCCCCCACAAGCGGCAAAGCCTCCCAGACTTTCACCTTGAAATGGCTCTGTGTATCCCTCCTTTTTTTTTTTTCCCAGAGCAGAGCCCCACCACCCTCCTTCAGCCCTTCAGCCGCCTCCTTGAGCGCAGCACTGCCCCAATGGCATTGCCCACAGTGGCATTGCCCGCAGTGCCGCGGGGTTCCCCCGCCGCCGGCTCCGCTCCTCTTCCCTGGTTGCTTCTCCAGAGGGGATCCCACCTTTTATTTGTGTTTGCCTGGTGTCTGCCCCGCCGGGCCCTCATCTCAGCTGGGCGTTACAGTATGTAATTCACCATGGAACTGCTGGGACGTATTCTTGTACCCCCTCTCCCCCAGCCCCGAACTTACACAGCCCGTCCCTGCTGCTGCGGAAACGAGCCCGCGGGACGCGGGTCGGGTCCCCGCTCGTGATGCTCGGGTGCTGCGGGAAGGGAAGGTCACGGGCATGGCTGGCAACGTTGGAGGATTTTCTCCACGGCCACGTCCTGTTAGATATTTGTCCAGTTATTTGCTGTATTATTTTGCTTTACTGTGTTTTATTACGCAGCTGCTACACTCACATCTGTTCTGTAGCTTTGTGAAGCCAGCAAATAATGTATTTGCACTGGGAGGAGTTACCATATTGGAGTGAAAAATAAATCCAATTCTCTTGATCAGTGTTTGGAGATGAGATGGGGCATCTCAAATTGAATCTGAGCCCATCACATTATATGGAAGAAAAAAAAAAGTTCTCCCTAGTTCAAATCACTGAAATGGGGGAAGACGTTACAAATCTGTGAGGTCCTGATTTCAGTGACAGTTTGGGTCATTTTGGAGAATTCCATGCCCAGGGACAAGCCATTTAACTTCTCTGTTTCCATTTCCCCATGTATAAAATAGCGTGGATTATATGTTCTCATATAGGTTTTTTTTTACACTCAGACGAAACAGACTAAATAAGAAAATTTTGTTACTATCTTCCACATTTAGAAATAGCTGGTGTCCTTGTTTGACAATAGAGTAGTAAATGCGCTAGAAATAACCAGAACAGATGCACGCAGACAAATGACATTTTCACAATCTCTGATTTTAAGACAGAACTATGATCTTCCAGTCTAAAGAGGCACGTAACAGAAAAACGTGCTTGTGAGGCTTTGTCACGTGCAGAGCTACGTGTTTTGAGGACGTGTTTTGCAGGAGAGGTCAGCCTGCATGTTTATACAAGCCTTGTGTTAAAGCGTACGCCTTTACGGCCATCCCTTGAGGTCCCGGTGATCCCTCGGGAGCCCAGCGCTGCCCTCGGCGCGGTCTGCAGGGTTGGCCACTCCGGGGGTGGATGGTCGGCAGTGGACCGGGACAGAGAAACCCTCCGGTCTGCCGGGTGTCGGGCAGGGGGCAACCCAGAGGGGTTCTCGCAGCTCCTCCTGCGACACCTTGCGGATGCCCCGCTGCTTTGCTGTGCAAACACCTCCCTGCTCTGGAACCGCTATCGACGCAAATGCTGTTCCCCTTTACTTTAGACAGACGCTGCCCTGTTGTACGACGCGGTGCACGTGGTCTCCGTCTGCTACCAGCGCGCCCCGCAGATGACCGTGAACTCCCTGCAGTGCCATCGGCACAAAGCCTGGAGGTTCGGCGGCCGCTTCATGAATTTTATAAAAGAGGTAAAAGCATGATTTGCAGCTGTAATTGCTTCCCACTCGCACAAAACTTCCCCAGCAGGAGCACCGCAGCTGCGTGGGGCGCAGGCACGGCGGCACGTGGCGGAGAGGTTTGGCAGGTAGGGGGCTGTAAAACATCCCCCCGCCGCGGCAGGTACCACTGCGGGCACAGCACCGGGCTGCCGAGCGCCCCCGGGAAGGAAAAGTCCTCTCTTTGCCTTCAAAACAACACCCGTGCAGCCACGCCAAAACAGCCGGAACGAGCTGACATCTCCCGTGCTGTCACTGAGACTCGCCCTGGCCTCTTCTTGCGTCAACGGCAGCTGGACCGCTCTCTCTCCGAGGCCGTTCCTCAGCAGAGCAATGGCCATTTGCCTTTTACGGGAACATTTGCTCGGGGTCCACAAAGGGCATTCGGTGCCGCTAAATCCCAGTGGCCTCGCTGGCAGCACCGCTGCCTGTGTGCCGACGAGCGGCTTTGGCAGCGCGGTGGCGTTGGCAGTCGGGGAGCCGGGGGAGCGAGGAGGCAGCTTCGTTCCCGCTCTGTTTGCGGTCATTATGATTTCCCCGTGTTCGGCCCACGTAATTGTTTGTTTGCACCCGGCTTAAGCACGCAGGCAGGCGCCAAGCACGGGTGTTCATGAGNTACACTCAGACGAAACAGACTAAATAAGAAAATTTTGTTACTATCTTCCACATTTAGAAATAGCTGGTGTCCTTGTTTGACAATAGAGTAGTAAATGCGCTAGAAATAACCAGAACAGATGCACGCAGACAAATGACATTTTCCCAATCTCTGATTTTAAGACAGAACTATGATCTTCCAGTCTAAAGAGGCACGTAACAGAAAAACGCGCTTGTGAGGCTTTGTCACGTGCAGAGCTACGTGTTTTGAGGACGTGTTTTGCAGGAGAGGTCAGCCTGCATGTTTATACAAGCCTTGTGTTAAAGCGTACGCCTTTACGGCCATCCCTTGAGGTCCCGGTGATCCCTCGGGAGCCCAGCGCTGCCCTCGGCGCGGTCTGCAGGGTTGGCCACTCCGGGGGTGGATGGTCGGCAGAGGACCGGGACAGAGAAACCCTCCGGTCTGCCGGGTGTCGGGCAGGGGGCAACCCAGAGGGGTTCTCGCAGCTCCTCCTGCGACACCTTGCGGATGCCCCGCTGCTTTGCTGTGCAAACACCTCCCTGCTCTGGAACCGCTATCGACGCAAATGCTGTTCCCCTTTACTTTAGACAGACGCTGCCCTGTTGTACGACGCGGTGCACGTGGTCTCCGTCTGCTACCAGCGCGCCCCGCAGATGACCGTGAACTCCCTGCAGTGCCATCGGCACAAAGCCTGGAGGTTCGGCGGCCGCTTCATGAATTTTATAAAAGAGGTAAAAGCATGATTTGCAGCTGTAATTGCTTCCCACTCGCACAAAACTTCCCCAGCAGGAGCACCGCAGCTGCGCGGGGCGCAGGCACGGCGGCACGTGGCGGAGAGGTTTGGCAGGTAGGGGGCTGTAAAACATCCCCCCGCCGCGGCAGGTACCACTGCGGGCACAGCACCGGGCTGCCGAGCGCCCCCGGGAAGGAAAAGTCCTCTCTTTGCCTTCAAAACAACACCCGTGCAGCCACGCCAAAACAGCCGGAACGAGCTGAAATCTCCCGTGCTGTCACTGAGACTCGCCCTGGCCTCTTCTTGCGTCAACGGCAGCTGGACCGCTCTCTCTCCGAGGCCGTTCCTCAGCAGAGCAATGGCCATTTGCCTTTTACGGGAACATTTGCTCGGGGTCCACAAAGGGCATTCGGTGCCGCTAAATCTCGCTGGCAGCGCCGCGCGCCGCTGCCTGTGTGCCGACGAGCGGCTTTGGCAGCGCGGTGGCGTTGGCAGTCGGGGAGCCGGGGGAGCGAGGAGGCAGCTTCGTTCCCGCTCTGTTTGCGGTCATTATGATTTCCCCGTGTTCAGCCCACGTAATTGTTTGTTTGCACCCGGCTTAAGCACGCAGGCAGGCGCCAAGCACGGGTGTTCATGAGCAGCGAGCTCTCCCAGAGGCGGCAGCGGAGGGACGGCGCCGTGCGGGGCTGCCCGTCCTCCCCAAAAGAGCCCCCGCGCGCCCACCCCCGCGCTCACACCCCGGGTTCTGCTCTGTCTGCAAAAACGAGCCCGCAGAGAAGAACAAAATGAAGGCAGAGCTGCAGGGAGATACTGCGAACCCTGCCAGATAGGGCTTTGAGATAAACCCCCCTTATTTGCCCTAAGGCCTTTTAAAACTTCTCTGCCTGTGGCACTTCACGTGGGAAGCTGCGAAAGCGGCTGCAGCGTGGGATACGTGACTGGGCCCCGTGAGAAAGGCTGGGTATAAAACCCCCTGAAGTTTTTAAACAGAAAAGAGCAGAAGTACGTTGTTAACAGTTCCTGTGATTCGTGCGGCAGTATCACCTACAGCCCCCAGCGCACCCCAGCACGGGCACGGCCGTGCAGCGAGAGCGCGTGCGGCGGGGGCTGCCCGAGCTGCACAGGGCGCGCAGCCCGAGGGGAGCAGAAAGGAAGAATCATTCCCATTGCACACAGAGAATGAACTTCTTTTCTTAATCGGCACTGAAGATGCTATCTCTCCTCTCTCTGCCTCTCTCTCTCTCTCCGCCTCTCTCTCTCTCTCCCCTTTTTCATGTTTTGTTCACTTCTGCAGAAAGCCGCTCCAGCTGGCTGCCAAAAGAGAGTGTAAATAATTTGTTTGGTTGGCTCCTTTTGCAAATTACCCTGAGCCTCACACTCCAGTGCCTGCCTGTTGTTTCCCTTTCTGGCACGGTGTCAGCTCGTTGCAGGGATCAGCTTCCTCCCCACCGCCATCAGAACACACAGTAATTGCTCTCTCTACACTCCCGTAAAGACAAAGCGGCGCTCAGAGGGCTGCCTCGCCGCGGACGCTGCTCCCTCGCCCTGGGCTCCCCGCGGACACCGGCACCGCTCCCCCTTTGTGCGCCCACTGCCCGCGGCACCCCCTGCGCTCAGAGCTGCCGCTCCTGGGGTGAAGCCCCGCTTGTTCCCGCCTGCCGAGGGGCAGAGGGAGAGCAGCTCTGCGGAAAGGGACCATTGGTCCTGGTGGCCAACAGGATGGCCATGAGCCAGCAATGTGCCCTGGTGGCCAAGAAGGCCAATGGCATCCTGGGGGGCATCAAGCAGAGTGTGGCCAGCAGGGCGAGGGAGGTCATCCTCCCCCTCTGCTCTGCCCTGGGGAGGCCACATCTGGAGCACTGTGTCCAGTTCTGGGCTCCCCGGGTCAAGAAGGACAGGGAACTGCTGGAGAGGGTCCAGCAAAGGGCTACAGAGATGATGAGGGGACTGGAGCATCTCTCTGATGAGGAAAGGCTGAGGGACTTGGGTCTGTTTAGCCTGGAGAGAAGACTGAGGGGGGAATCTTATCAATGCTTATCAATCCTTAAAGGGAAGGTGCCAGGGGGATGGGAACGGTCTTTTTTCAGTGGTGCCCAGTGTCAGGACAAGAGGGAACGGGCACAAACTTGAACATAGGAAGTTCCATCTAACCATGAGGAGGGCCTTCTCTCCTGTGCGGGTGGCAGAGCACTGGCACAGGCTGCCCAGAGAGGTGGGGGAGTCTCCCCCTCTGGAGCCATTCCAAACCCGCCTGGACGCCGTCCTGTGCCACTGCTGGAGGTGCCCCTGCTCTGGCAGGGGGTGGCACTGGGGGAGCTCCAGAGGGCCCTTCCAGCCCTCACCAGTCTGGGATGCTGTGATTCTGTGAAAGGGGCCGGGACGGTGGTCCTGCCGGCCCCGGGGGAGCCACCCTCACCCCATGTGCCATCAGGACTCCCCAGAAAGCATGGGGACAGGGCCAAGCAGGGGGCAGGAGGGGAGGGGACATGCTCCTCTGCAGCCACCGCCTGCCCAGAGCCAGGCCAGCGGGCACTTGGAGCTTGCCCGTGGAGATGGGGTGACACCAGCGGGATCAGAGCCCATCGGGGGCCACGGCGATGCCGTGCACCCCCAGCCCGGCCCCGGGAGCCGCGCGGCCCATCGGCGCTCTCGCCTCCGGCCCCGCAGGAGGTGCAGCGCTCAGCACACAGCTGTGTTTGCTGCAGTCGGGTACGTTAAACACTCCGTGTTTTCCCCGGCTCCCGGGGGGCTCCGCAGGCTGCGCGTCCCACCGGCAAACCACCTGCGCGCCACACTCGGCAAACAGCACAGCCTTCCCCAAAACTCGCGGGTGGCGAGGCCGGGAGGAGGCTGTTCCTCAGGAGTTAATAAGGACGAGCTAGAGGAGCGTATTTACTGGGAAACGCGCCGGTCGTTCCCCCTCCGAGAATACCACCCTCACCCCACGGGGTACACCAAGACCCCCCACCCGTAAAGGAAGCGCGTTGATGAGTGAGGAGCGTGCACGGTCGCCCTGCGCCGGGGACAGAGCCCAGGCCCAGCTCCCCGCTGCTGAGATGCGACCCCAAACCCTGCCGGCAGCCCGGCGCTCCTCCGGGAGCGTCCTCCTCGGGAGAGATGCTGAGGGCACCTCCGAGCACCGTCCCGGGGCAGAGCATCGTGCACCAACCAGGCTGTCCCTTGGCGCCCGCTCCGCTAACACAGCCAGCCGCTGGTGTCTGGGGCTCCCTCACCTCCTGAGTCAGAGAGATTACCTCTGGTGGTGCTGCAAAGTGTACAGTGGGAAAAGAAACAGCATCATAGCATAATTTTGTTTCGAAATGAATCTGGACGTCTTTACCCCAAGCTCCTGCTGAGAGCGGGATGAGCTCCCAAGTCAGAGCAGGTTGTGCAGGACCTCGTCCAGTCAGGTGTTGAAAATCTCCAGGAATGGGGGTTCCCCAGCCCCTTTGGGCACCTGCCCTGTGCTTATACTCCCAAAAACTGAATGAGGCGCAGTGTGCACCCACCAGGTTCCTGCGCCTGTTCCAGGACAGAGCCTGCTGGCACGGACCAGCCCTTGGCCTCTCCGGCTCCGCTTTCCATCTGAAAGGCAGGAGGGAAGCGTTCGGGACATTTCAGCTTCCACACACCATGGAAGCATCAGCAGGTTCAGGCAAAAAAGGATTATTTATGAGCCTGACTGGAGTTGTCCCAAGCCCAGGCTCCCTGCAGCCCGGTGTTTATCAGCCCTACAAGGAGAACCGCAGCACACAAGGATGCCATGATAAATGCAAGCGGTTTTCTACTGAGTCATCATGTCCTGCAACAGCTGGTGAGCACAAAAGGTGCGAACAAAAATTGTAGCAAGGACTGCAAGAGAGTTAAGAAAATCTACAGCTCTGTCTGCAGTCTGAACAGTGGCGGAGGTGCTTATTAATTAATCATGCTCTTTGGGGAGAAAGAACCGGTATAAGGACTAATTAGAAGAACATACAGTGGAGGGCAAAAGATTATTTATGGTACCAAGTAACAGCCCTGCTCCTTCTTCTCCCTTCCACAGGCTCAATGGGAAGGACTAACGGGACGAATTGTCTTTAACAAAACTAGCGGTTTACGGACAGATTTTGACCTGGATATCATCAGCCTCAAAGAAGATGGTCTCGAAAAGGTAGGCAGGGTTTGTCTTATCTGCGTATGGCTTAGTCTAACTCTGATGCTCAGGCGCCACAGAAAATGGTTGGTGGCCGTATTGTTTCCGTGTTTTCTGGTTTTTATACAAAAGGATATTTACTTTGTGGGATTTCTCAGATCCTTTTCCATGCCTCGACCATGACTCACTAGCCCCGAAGCGACGTGCGGGGATTACAGTCAGTAGCTGTAGAAGTGCTTGTAGCACTTTCCTGGGATAGTGGAAGCAGAAGAATCCTTCTGAGCAGCCATTAACCTCCCCTTGCCCGCGCCAAAGGTGGAAGGAATAACGCCGGTCCCACCCCCCCTCTTGCTGGGCTCACTTACAGAACGTTGATTTTTCCCTGAGGAGGGAAAAGCTCTTGAAAGCACCATCTCGGTGTGATTTCCCTCAGTGACTGTGGCCTGATGCTGGGCAATGGCACCGGCGTCTTACAGCCCAGGTTTTGGAGGAGGATGCAGTGGGTGTTTTTGTTTGTTTCTTCTCTGTGTTATCTAAGGGACAATAAGCAAAAAAGCCAAGCGTGGTGTTGCCTGGCTGGAGGGTCTGGTGTTTGCCCGGCCACCCAGAGGCGACGCGGCGCGAAGGCTGCAGCCTCAGCTCCTCCTCGTTAGTGCAAATCTCCTCCGGGCACAGAAACACAATGCTGATGTGCAAATCTGATTCTCAGGCGTTCACGGGGATTTCACTTCCTTTTCTTCAATTACTTTAAATTACAAAAAAGCAATATGCAAAGCACTAAAGCTCCTAGGACACGGGTTTCAAGGTGAGATCAGTTGGTTTAAGACAAAAGAGAGCAGCAGTGGCCTGAAGTGGAGAAAGCAGTGCGCGGCGCAGAGCTGACGCCAACAGGGAGCAGTGCCGGGGGCTGTGCTCTAATCAGGCTCCAAATAACGGCAGGCGAAGCCACTGACCCCTTTTGCGAGCGATGCCGAGTCCCCGTTCTGCTCAAGGTGTCTTGCGGGTTTACAGGAGAAGGCTGGCGACCGGGCAGCGAAGCCCTTTCTGGAGCAGGATCCGCTCCTCGATGCGCACCGGGTGCCCGCCGGCAGCCGGGGACGAGCGCTGCGTCCCGCGCCCCGTGGGCACGGCGACAGGCTCCGCTGCCGCGGGAAAGGCCAGCCGGGAGCAGAGGGAGGGAGTTTTCAATTAACCACGTGGCGAGCGGCCCAGCGGGCACAGACGACCGCTCCAGTTAGGGCCGGGGAATTCATCCCCCGGCGCAGGCAGGCAGCCGCGGGGCCGGAGGCGGCGGCGTGACCAGCCCCGGTGCGGAGGGGACGGCCGCAGCGCGGTGCAGCTCCCGGGACCGAACAGCCTGGCTGCCCCAGCCCCCTTCTACAGCGTGCTTCTCCTTCGCTGGGACATAAACTGGTGCCGCGCTTTCACGCCACAGCAGCAGTTCTCTGCCACGTGTGAAAAATCTCAAGGTCACCACAGCACTCTCCTGGTGGGTATTTTTTGGTGTCAAACACAGAATAAAGAAAACATTTCAAATACACCCAGTGACCTTCAGTCTCGGCTGCGGCCAGCGGGGCCCGGGCAGGAGGGAGGCAGGAGGGGAGCGGGGGAAGACGCCGCCTTCTCGCAAGAACTGAGCAGCAGATGATCTTTGTACCCTGACTTCTTTTTTTTTTTCCACAAGATATTTTGTTTACAAGGTCTAAACCAAAAAAATCAACACGTCTCTTTGGAGTACGGCGGCACCGGCGGACTGCTGGAGAGCTGTGCTGGTAGAATAATAAAAAAATGTGCGAGTGTTTGGATACCGTGTGAATCTAAATGTTTAAGTGCAACTGCAATATCTATCCCTCAAACTAATACTCCTCAGGTGCACTGGAGAAGAGCTGGCACCGGCTGTACTTATTGCTGTTGTGTGTCACAGAAAGCCCATAGGAAGCCGCCAACCCGTGATGCGTACTCCGTACCACCATTCAACTTTTGCCTCCAACAATTCAGAGATTTCACAGTTCCCACTATTATTTTTTTGAAAGCTTCTTGTCAGCTCTAGAGGGGTTTTAAAGTATCGATGTCAAATCTCTGTTGAAGCCGAGTTTCTGTCAATAGTTAATCTGAAATAACAAAACGCCAAACTACAAACAAATCCCACACGGATTGTGCATTATGTATAATAGCTTATGTTTGTTGAGCTTTAGGATTGAACTCCTGATCCTCATACCTCCTGGATGTTCCAGGGATTACAGGAGTATTAACTAAACCTAATTACGTGTAGTTTGACTATCTGACTTGCACAGTTCTCTTAATGCACTTTTTTTTTCTTTCCTTTTTTAATATTTTAAACTGATTAATCCAGTCTTAAGTGCCATGCATTTGATTTTCTTACAGAAAACCTAGCAAGGCTTGGTGAACTGAGTCTGCAGCGCTGCTAGCGGGGGCCTCCAGGACTGGCGTCTCTCTTCCTAAGCACAATAACAATCTTTTGACATTGGAGCTGTTGTGTGGTGGAAGGGAGATAGGGGGGATTGCTTAGGTTTTACCTGAAATATTTAGAGCCTTTCACAAAGTTCATGGAAACTCTTCCAGAATTTATGACTTTTTTTTTTTTTTTTGCCAGGCAGCATTGCTCATTACAAAGTCTCTTTTTGGGGATGCAGTAAAACCAAGTCCTCCCCTTGGACTGCCGAAGAGGTTGAAGAATGTTAAAAATAGCAATAAATAAAACCTGAGAAGTTCCTGGCTCCCCAGTGGGTTTGCGCTATCTGCCTTGGGTTGCTCTCTGAGCCCTGTCTCACAGTTTGACCCTACAGATGGATCGTTCCGTTCCCATTTCCGTGTGGGGTTTTCTTTCTGTCTCACGGTCGGGCCGGCGGCATGGCCACCCTGCTCCGTCTCTTGGCAGCAATCCCATGTTCCTCCAGCTTTCCTGGCGTTTATCTCAGCGCCACAGCCCTTGAGCCAGTCCTGCCTTCAAAGTTTGTTCTAAAGCCGCCCCCGCACCGCGGAGATGAGGTTAACAGGCTTAGAGTTGCCCAGATGACTTCTCTTAAATAGAGACATACTTTGCTATTTCTGGGTCAATGGACGTCTTCAAAGTCTAATAATTTATCAAAGTAGACAGCTTGAGAAAAACAGAGCACCTCAAACTGACGAGGGCCGTGGCTGCGTTGCCCGTGCCCGCGCAGGTCTCGCTCCTCTCCACTCCCCCGGGTTTGCTGCCAGGACCGAGACCTCCCGCTGCGGTGGACTTCCCCGAAGGGGTGACCGGGGCCCTTCCAGGGGGACCTGTTAGCAATGTGCGCCCGGTCTGCCATGGCGCAGAGGACAGGAACGGTCCCTACCGGGGGTTTGCAGAGCTGTCAAGTCATTTTTAACTTTCCCCACCGAAGCAAACTGATGGGAAAATTAAAAAGAAAGGAAATGGCCTCATATTTGCATTTGCTTTCTTTTGTCCTGCTTTCTCCTTGCCCAGAGTTGACTCTTCAGCACGGTTTGATTGTTTGCTCTATGCCGTACCTTTGCAAATTATTCATTCGGCCCCTAAATTCCAGTCGTCATCATCATCTCCTTTCATGGACCTGCATCAGAGGGCAGCGTAAGGGTTGTTTGTTATACATGTGCAGTTGGAGTGACCCGCAACCGAAGGGTTAATGTAAATTTTCTATTTCGGTGATACAAGATGATAATTTCAGCTTCTGTTTACTGTAGATGAAAGCAGCAAGCTCCATTTTCCAGACAAGTGGGATGCTGAGAGCCAGCGAGGGATGTAAGCCAGGTGCTCACGCGTTCGCTTGCCTGCTTTCTTTCAGGTTGGAGCGTGGAGCCCTTCTGATGGTTTGAACATCACAGAAATTTCCAAAGGACGAGGGCCTAATGTCACAGACTCGCTGAGCAACAGATCTCTGATTGTCACCACTGTCCTGGTAGGAGACTGCAAGCCTCTCTTTTTCCTCCACCCACAAATCTCAGGGATGTCTGATACCTCTGGGAATTCACAGCATCCCGGTACAGACCCGCTGGTCCCTCCGGAAAGCCGAGCAGGGCGCAGACAGCCCCTGTGCGGGCTGGGCTCAGCGGGGCACCGCGGTGCCCGTGCACCCGCACCGAGCTGACCTGCGGCATCCTCCGATGCCGCCGCCCCCGAGCAGGCTGCCAGCCAACGCGCGGCAGAGAGCGACGCTGGCACGGGCCAGCTGGATCCCCGCGTGCTCCCCGTGCCCAGGAGGCTGCTGCGCGTCCCGGCTGAGCTCCTCCGCTTCAGCTGCCCGGCCCGGTCCCCCGTCCCCCCTCGCTCCCCGCATGTGGTGGGCACGGGTTTTTGCGGGTGCTGAGCCCCAGGAAAGCTCCGAGTCACCCATTTATCACCAGCGCCTGTGCGCCGCTGTCAGACGGCGCTGCTGCCTCCGATGGGCGCGTTCTCGTTACAGAAGAAAATGCTAAGAACAACCAGACACCCTGGCTTAGCTGTGACAATCGTGTTTCTTCCCTCCTCTTAAGTACATATTTGATAAACTAGCTCAGAGTAATGCCGTTATCCAGCAAACCACGGTTGCTTAACAGGTCTCCTCCGCTCCCAACTGTCACGCTGCATTTTGTTCTCACATTTGCTATTGGATTTGACGGCAGGCATCAGATCAGAATGAATTTTTATTTGCTGTCTAATGAATTATGACTAGTGGCATTGGTTTCTATATGGCTGTGTTACACAGCGCAGGCTCATGGCATGTCACCAGGAAGGAAAAAAAAACATCAGCCCTTGGAGAGCCTACCCACGATTGGGCCCGAATTAGGGTTTTGCCAATGGAAATCTTTTTGGCCCCTTTATGTTCCATATTTTCAGGGACCATAAAGGTATATATGGTAAAGAGCCAGCTGGGGATGCGCTCCCCAGTCTGAAGCAGCGTGATCCCTCGTGAGGTCCTTACCTTCCCAAAAGGACATGACCTGACAGAGTGGGGGTTTGTATTCTAGAAGGAACGGGACCAAGAAAGTGCCCATAGGAGGACAGAGATAGGAAACCCGCGGTCCAGGGCAGAAGAAGGGCTGGAACCAAAGGTCTTGTATCACTCCGCAGGAGGTTAGCAGGATGGAAGCAGGCAGAATACGAGCCAAATACAGATGCTGCTGCAGCTTTCCTTGCAGATTAGCCACCCCCTCTAACGAACTTCCCCTTCATCATCAATATTTGTTCCAACGAATCACTTTCATTAAAGTCCCTATCTCAGAGTCAGGTACGGGCTCAGCTCTTCAGCTGCGCTCAGCAACACACCGCTTTCCTGTCCCAACACGCAGGGGAGACTGGAGAAGTTCCTTCCCTTCCCAGTCCAAAAGTTTCCTACCGCGCCAGTCCCGCGGGACGGCGATGGGTCGCGCTTACAGGGCAGTCTGCGCGGGGCAGCGTTCCTGTGCCGTGCGCGGCAGCGGAGTCGGCGGCAGCAGTGGTTCCCCCCCGGCTACGGTTATTGGAATGAATCGTCGCATCAGGAGTTACTGCACAACAGTAGAGAAATGACTGAGCAAAAGGCACTTTAACAATTCAACGTGCATCAGTTTGTAAGAGTGCTCCGGTTGAGCCCCTTGCAGCAGTGTGCGGGCACTCGGGCACGATACACGCACAGTTTGACTCTCTGCTTGTTTCTTTGGCATGTAAGCACTCTTGGTGGGTTCAGGAAGCAGAAATTTAAGCAGTGTCTTTCTAACAGGCCAGCCGGAGAGAGCTGCCATGCCGGTTTAGTTCACTTTAGCAAGGTAACCCAAAGGGCTGCCCGTGCTGTACATGAGAGATGCAAATTTTTAGGGCAACATGAATAACGCATCACATCGCGTCGCTCCCAGGTGGAGGCTGA
>VUYV01000252.1:987862-1300545 GCA_008711295.1 Anarhynchus alexandrinus
GGGGGAAGGCGGGGGGGCGGCAGCAGAGCTGCCTGCGCTGAGCTGGGGGAGCAGCCCCCCGCGCGGAGAGGCCGAGGGGCAGCAGAGAAGCTCAGGAGCGGCACATCAGTGAGAGCCGTACGGGCAGGGCTGAGGGAAACCAGAAAGGACGCATCTTGTCAGGGGTCCGCGGCACGGCCAGAGTTGTGGGAACGGCTGGGTCTGGGGTGCGATAATCACTGTACCTCAAAGGCCGCGGCATAATGCAAGATGATGGAGCCAGGAGGAGACCTGTCAGCCATCTGCCTTTGACGTGCTTTTTTTGGGCAGCATTTTCATCTCGAGCTCCGTGGGCACGTACAAATTACATAATCTACAAGGGCGGTATCAGTTCCTATTAATTGCGCCATTCCTTGGGCCTGCACATGTGCCACGGGGTATCCACCTCGAAAGCACAGCTGTCCCGAAATTCCCCTGCCTGCAGGAGGGCAGACCCGACTTCTGCAATAATTGCATTTTCATATACTGGATTCTAATAAGAAAATACAACCCTGAATTTTATTTGCATTTGCAACACCGCTTTGTGCTTTTGCACTGGTGTAAATGATTGTAGAAAAGCCATAGGAGGAACCTTTAAAAGGAAAAGCATAAAAGGTTATTTTTTCCCCTTTTGCTCATATTGCAGTGACTTGTTGGAAGAGAAATATTACCCCAGCAGCCAGCGCCACTCTCCCCAAGCAATATGGGAACTGTGAAGTTATGAAATTGAGGGCACCTTCACTGAGAAATCGATTAGCAAACCGAGAGAGCTTGTGAATTGGATGTCTGGCCATTTTCAGTAATAAATTGTGAAATAGTCCGTGAATAAGTGGTTCACAGAGTTCAGAATTACCCCCTAGGAAATGTTTGAGACCTGGAGATACATTACTGAAGCGAGTGGCGTCCCAATGTTCAGTGCTTCGGCTGTTAAATATGTATGTAATCCCTACAGCGCTTCCCAAAATTAATAGTGCTTTATGGCTGCTCTGGAGCCGGTGTATTTATATCAAGATCCATAGATTCAGCTGATTCACAAACAAAGCACTAATTCCAGAGAAGAAAGCGGAGGAGGAGGCCACAGGGGGAGCAGGATTGAACCGAGCTGCGCGTGACTCTATCGGCGCGATGTTATCAGTTTTGCTTTAGAATTCTGCAAATCGAGCTTCACGTGCTCTCTCCTCCTCTCCCTCCGCTGCTTTGAGGCGGAGGTCCCTCCTGCCCACCCCGGGGGTGGCAGAGGTCTCCCGTGGCGGAGGTGGGGGCTGCCCGGTCGCACTGGGACACAAGAGCCGCCGCCCCCCAGGCTGGTCCCGAACGCCGTCCGTGGCGTACCCGCCCGAGGCAGGGCGCCCGCCCCCCACCAAACTGGGCATCTCGGTAACACCCTCACCGGGACCCCAGACCTTCCCCCCAGTACTGCGGGGACGCCAGCAACACGGCTCACTCGCCAGAGCAAAGCGTGAGCCCTCCCCTCCGGGCCACCCCGCGGGCAGGGCCGGTAGCCGTGCAGATACCTTCAATTCAAGCCACGAATTAGCTGCGGTTGCCGTCCCCCCCTCCCTTTGCCTTCTAGCTTCTGCCTGCCGCCCACCGCCCTGCGCCGTTTCCATCTGCCCCTCTACGCGTTTTCTCCCTGGGGCTCCCCAGCGTCCCTCGTCCTCGGTGGCCGCCCGAGCCTCGTACGCCCCAAAGGGCTGCGCCGTTCGCTGCGTGTGCTGCCTTCCCCCGCCCCCCCGCTGAAGAGGCAGGGAGCCACAGGGCAAAGGCGGCCGCAAAGCACTTCGTTAGCTGTTTGTCATTTGTGCTGGTGCGCGGCGCTGCTGTGATTAGACACCCCCAGCCTTCCCAGGGCAGGCGGGACGGGAGCAGACGGGACGGGAGCAGGAATTCTCTGGGCAGCAGTACCCCATCAGCTAGCGCCGGCCAAGAGAAGAGCAGACTAAAATGGGGAACATTTTGGGCTGGCCACCAGCCGCACACGGCTCCATCGCCCCGTATTTCACGCGCTGGCCTCCTGCTCGCCGTGGCGGAGGACGGGTCCGGCGGAGCAGGTCAGCGGCGTCTCTGCTGTGCGGGACCCGGGGTGGCGTTGTCCTCTCCCCTTTCATCGTTTCTCAACACTCTTCATTTTCAGAGCATGAAATGGTTATTTTTCTCCCTGAAATCCTACCAAATGGAAAACAGTTGGCTGCTCAGAAGAGACAAAATTAAATTTTGTGGGGTAAACAAGGTTGCTAATTAGCTGATGTGCTGTGCAAAGTTAATTTATTCCCAACATGTCACGGTGCCAGCCCTGCCTGGAGAGCCTGTGCCGCGCGGCTCAGGTTGACCCGCAGAGGCGGCCCTGCCTCCGGCGGGAGCTGGGGCCACCGCTGACCCATAACGGGGACCTTTTGCGTTCCCGTGTGCAGGAAGAGCCCTTTGTCATGTTCCGTAAGTCCGACACGGCCCTGTTCGGGAACGACCGCTTTGAGGGTTACTGCATCGACCTCCTGAAGGAGCTGGCCATCATCCTGGGCTTCACCTACGAGATCCGGCTGGTGGAGGACGGGAAGTACGGGGCGCAGGATGAGAAGGGGCAGTGGAACGGCATGATCAAGGAGCTCATCGACCACGTGAGTGAGGCCCGCGTGCGCCGCGGGCCGTCCCCGGGGCTTTCCGCCTGGGCTGGGACGGGTCCCCACCGCAGGAGCAGCGAGCTCCTACCCCGCCTGGGCTCTGCCTGTGTCGCGCGGTTTGCCAGAGGAGTACCTCTTTGTCTGACTCTTCCAAATACTCGTTTGGGGCTTCTGAAAATGGACATTTTCCCAGTACAGAAACGGGCTCCGTGGCTTCGGCCGCAGTCCCCCCCGGGCCGCGGCGGGATGCAGGCTGGGCGCGCGGGGCAGGGAGGGGGTCTCTCCGAGGGCCGGCTGCACGTGGGCTCTGCGAGGCGGCAGCGCGGCGGCGCGGGCAGGAGCGGCGTGTGCCTGCCCGCGTCCCCCGGCACGCTGCTGCTCTGCCCCTGAGTCACACGGGCCATGGCGCGCCGCCGGGGCGGCTCGGGGACCCCAGACGTGTGCCAGGCACAGCCCAGCTGAATCCAGATGACGTCCCCAGACTGCAAGAGCAGGTGTACAGGGCACGGTTTCACAGATTTTATTTTTTTTTCTTATAAACAAAGCTTATTTTCTAAAATCTCCTGGGACACAGAGCTCTCCCTGCAACACAGCAGCTGTGCTTTTTCTTCCACGGCCACTTCTAAAAGCCCATTAAACAGCAGTGAAACGGTCGCGGCAGCTTTACTCTCGCAGCCGCCAAAAAGTCACCTAGTCTGAAACCTCGACTCGAGCCAGAGGTTGCTCAGTTTCCTAATTAGATATTTTGCCTCCAGCCCACCCTGTGATCCCAGAAGCCCGGTTAGGGGGGTGAGGAAAGCTGGTGTTTTCATGAATCTCTGATTCCCAGAAAAGGTCTCTGGAAGAAAAGATCAGGACAAAATGAGCTGATGATCTCTGCAGCACGGGCAGCAGTGTGAGCAGTCGTAGAGCTGTAACACAGCGCTCTCCTCCTGAATATCCTGCTCAAGTGGTGCAGCCCTCGGACCACCTCTCAAGTTCCTGGCTACATTTTGAAAACATTGCCTAAGCAGAAAAGAGACAAAAATAATCCCACGTACGTAGCAGCTGTGATGCTCTTACAGTTCATGTGAGAAGAATGTATTTGCTGGGTGAGTCACTTCAGTAAATGAGCTTCGCTGTGCACAGATAACGGCGCATTGTCTGGCGGTGCGGCTGCGGAGCTGGGGCTCGGGGATCTGGGTTGCGTTTCCGGATTTGGCTCGTCTGCCCTAAATGACATTGGACAAGTTGCTTCTGTGCAATGCTTCCTCCATCTGTAAAATGCAGATGATAATGATTATGTCCCTTATAGGGACAAAGTGACGCTTAATCAGTTTGCGAAGAGCGCTGTAGTCCTTAGATGGCTCACCCCGGAGGAGCGGGCAGTGCGGCAAGGGCATGCAAGGACAGCCCCCGGGGGAGCGGGACGCCGTGTCTCACGGGGAATAGCCACAGGCTGTGCAAACCCGCCCCTGTGGTTCTGCTTCCAGAAAACTCCGTGCAGCTCAAAACACAGATTCCGTCGTCTCTTATGCAACAGCCTTGCTCCGTTAGACAAGCGACCCTCCGCATCCCAGCGGAGCGGCTGGTGCTTCGCTGCTCCGAGGGATGTGTGTGACACAGACAGGAAGAGACGCAGAGCGCAGGCTGCGGTCCGCGGCAGCGCGCTCCGGGACACGGCCTCCTGCGGTCCCGCACCCGCTGCTGCGAGCGGAGTCTGTGGCTCTCACCGCAGAGTATCTGTAGCGTAGGGCTCTAAAGAAGTAAATCGCTCCAAAGCGGCAAATAAGATATCAGGAATAGAAGCCAGAACGTCATTTAGTCCAAAGCACGTCCCTTCCAACGTCCTGCAAGAAGGTATAGGGCTCTTGGGAGGCTTTCAGCCATTCCCAAAGCTGCGGTCAGAAGAAGGTCTGGGGAACAACCTCATTAAGTAACACAAGATTCATGGTCAACCTGCATTAAAGTATTTCTTGGCTAACTATTTAAAAAGCAAATTAACATACCGCAACAGGAAAGGACCAAATCCGCTCTTCTTGCAAGTCTTACTGTAGCGTTAAGTTGGAACTCTGCTTCCCGACAGGCGTGGTTGGGTGCGCGCCTCGGGGTGATTCGTAGCCACTGCCCAAACCCCATACGAAGCCATTATTTTCTTTATCTGCATGTCGTTGCTTTTTATAGCGGTGTTTATGTAAAGCATTAAAAAGTGAAACTGCGACCAGATGGGGCCCTTCCTCAGCAGCAAAGCGTCTTCAGATCGTGTGGGGAAAGGAACAACCGATTGGCACTCTGCAACGGGAAAGTTCAAACTTATTTCCCACCTAGCAGGAAGAGTGTTGGAGACAGCATTCAAACAAAGTTGTGGTGATGAAAACAGGGCTGCCCACACTGTGAGTTCGATATCGGGGCTGCCCTTCCTCCATATCCAGTGTCTCCTCCTCATAAAAAATTTGGGATCGTTCAGGTGGGAGCATAAAGTGGGTGGGATTTGTGAGGTCCAAACACCCCCACCAGACAGTCTCGGCATTGTTGGTGACCCACTTAACTCAGGTGCGTCTGAGAGTGACCCCCCAGGACGGCTGTGATGCACCACCGCGGCGCGCTGAGCTCGTGTCCAGGCCTGGCCGAATGTCCTGCGCGTGTCAGGGTGCTCCTGGGGTGCAGTGAGAGGCTAAAAGGGTGACTGTCATCCCTCGGAAGGGCTGAGAGCCGAGGGAACGGCAGGCGCTGGGTACCAGCAATAGCCTAATCTGAGGCTGACATTCGGTGAAAAGGAGATGGGCAAAGCGAGGGGCAGCCCGTGGCGCGGGACGGCTGTCGCGGGGGCTGGGAAATCCGGCCAGAGCGGAGCGGGGCGCAGGCGGCAGGCGGGGTAGCCCGGGTAGGTACGCAGTTATAGTGCTTCAGGGATGGTGGTGGTACCACGCGAAGGCGTAAATCGCAGCGCACGTGACAGAGGACGCGCTGTTTACGCAGCGAGCTCTCATGGCGCGTTTTGGAGTCTCGCATCATCCTCCTTCCCCTGTCCCCTCTGATCCAGACATGCCTGGCCATAGGCAGTAATGCCTTAGGCTGTGATCCTTTGTAAAATTGCTGTGTTTCTGGTCTGGCCTTAAGCATAAACAGGCAAAGCAACAGCAGTGAGAGCAGCTCACAGCGTGACCCTCTCTTCAGGTCCCCAGCAGCAGATCTGGAGAAGACAGCCGCACGCGGTTAGATGCAAAAGCCCTGCCCCGCTGCCTTTCATCTGCTGCTCCTCCTTCATCACCAAAAAAAAAAAAAAAAATCCCTGTTTTGAGGGAGTTCAGTCCTTTCCCTGGAGAACTAGACTCTTCCTGACCGCGGTTTGCTGTTTGTTGTCGCTCTCCCCGGGCGCTCCCGCGGAGGAGCCTCAGTCAGATGGGCTGTGGAAGGTGAACTCGCTCTCTGCACTGCCGTCTGGGGAGGTGTGGGGCACCCAGGTGACACAGAGGAGCTCCTGCGCCTGCGCCCATAACACACGGGGAACCTGGCAACTGTCACATCTCCTCCTTTCATCAGTAGCGAACCGTTATTGATGTTTATTCATAGAAATTATTATTGATACAAGCAAAACCACACTGTGCATTGTGGCCCATCCATTCTGATTTATAAATTCTAGTTGTCTGGCAAAATAATGCCTGC
The DNA here is from genome assembly GCA_008711295.1 of Anarhynchus alexandrinus. Classification (NCBI taxonomy): domain Eukaryota; kingdom Metazoa; phylum Chordata; class Aves; order Charadriiformes; family Charadriidae; genus Anarhynchus; species Anarhynchus alexandrinus. The sequence continues at coordinate 994,144 of VUYV01000252.1, forward strand.
AAATCTTCCCTATTGTTTGTGGGCAGAATCACATAAAACCAGCAGAATGAGTTGTTCTAGACATTTTGCACAAACTTGTTCACAAATAAAACTTGTCTTCTGCTGAGACAGTGCATATCAAATTTCCATTCAGTCTCAAACTTCACGTGGGAATAAAAAAGGTATGAAAAATAATAGGGTTTCTAATGGAAATCCCTGCCAATGGTAACTATAGAGAAGATGTAATGTCTGTCCTTAGGGACGATTTATGACAGTTGATTTAACACTTTCACAATAAATGGGCATTTATTGACAGTAAATTCTGGCAGGAATACATACTGCACCACATTGCCACATTCCCATTAATGTTCCTGCACCGGTGGATGTTTATGTCAAGTGTTGTGAACTGGGGCTTCATCTGGAAGCCACTGGGCCAGGAAGAGGAAAAAACCAATTTTGTGGGATGAAGCATCCTCCATCTCGTTTAGACCCTGCAGGAACTCAGCGTTAGGGAGGAGATGGAAATAAGCCAAAACAGCTGGCGGCACTTTCTCCTTTTGCGCTCTCCGTAATTGGGTGGATTCATATTTATCATATTCAGCGATCCAGGTGATGGAGCATACTGAAGTCTACGTTGGGAGCCCTGAGGTCTCTGCTTGCTTCTGCAGGTCTCTCTGGACCTGCCTTTCCTTCCCCTGCCTTGCTCGCCTGCCAGTAACTCATAGGATAGTGCTTGTCTCTAGAAATACAGCCGTTCTCACTGGGGTCCTACAGCTGCTGACACCTCTTAGGTACAATTAATGGTAGTTCTGTCTCTGAGGAGCTTCCCCGAAGAAAAGATTAGAAGAAGCCCAAGAGGACTTCATGGTCCTCATTTCTCCTCTTCGGCTAACAGCTAGGTTTTCCCTGCCGACATCTGTTCTTAATTCACCACTGATATAAAATAAATTCATTGACAAAAATTACGTCTAAATCAGGACTGAAATTGTAGGAGCAGCCATTAAGAGCTGGAGTCAGACAATTAAGGCTGACCCCCTGCGCACGGAGCAGGCGGTGGCACGCCGAGGCACGGCTGGGATGCTGCCGGGCGCGACCTCGCTGTCCCCCGAGCGTCACTTCTCACGCTGAATGTGTCCCTGTCCCCGGGCAGCGGGAGGGGAGGGCTGCGGGCACGGGGGCAGCCGCCCCTCCGTCTCCATCCGGGGCCGCCTCTGGGATGTCGGTGCCCAGGGACGCCCGGGTGCTGGCTCCGCCGCAGGGAAAGATGCAGGAGGATGCAGGAGCGAGGCCAGCACGCCGCGGGCGGTGCTGGGAGAGGGTGCCGGGGCACGGCGCGGCAGCCCTGCGCGCACCGCGGGCAGCGATGGACCCGGAGCGATGGGCAGTGGGAGCAGGAGAGCAGAAAAGCGCTGCAGCCCCAGCGCGGGAGGGGCGGTGGCAAGAGAGACCGAGGGAGGAGAGTGTCGATGCTGCCAGACAGACAGCTGAATAACAATTAAATAAGCAAAATATGCACTATTTACCTGTCTCTCAGGCAACACACACATAATTAGTTTGTGTAAATACCTAACTCGGATTGGCAAAATAAGCACAGAGGCAGCTTATTTTCGTGGATAAATATTTATCTCGGTGCTTATGCTGTTCGTGGGCTCTGCTGTGACCGACCGCCACGCGCAGCTTTGCTCCGGCGGAGGTCGGACGCTGCAGGATTTCCACAGTGACCGCGGCTGTGCGAGAGCTGCTCTGACCCGCGGGCCACGTTCCCGTGATAACCGAGAACTTGAAGATAAGACTTAGCATTTTCTGATAAAAGCCAAATATCTCTGCAGCGAATACAGTCCTCCATCCACTGAACGCCTGGTGAACCCACATCAGTTCCACCCAAGTGAAACTGCTGTAACACTGGGCGAATAAGGAGACGCAGACCCTTGAAGGTGTGTTGGAGAAGTGTCTGCGTTTGGTGCGCAGCCGCCTCGGCAACATCCATCCTTCTGGCCTCAATTCAGCAGAACACTTAGGAACATACATAAGACTTGGAAGGCGTGCAGGCTCCGGTAAAACAGAAGTGTGTGCTTAAGTGGTTTTGCTGGATAAGGGCCTTTAAGCCACCAGCACTTGCTATAATTCCTCATTTTGAATAAAACCCATCTTACTGTGCAACAGCATAAAAGTTGGGGCTGAGGGAAGGAACCAGTCAGGGCCCGATAATTGACTTCCCGGTTTGTAATGTCAGAGCGTGACAAATGAAAGCTTCACCCTTGGCGGGTTTTGATTTAGATCCTCTCAGTCAGCAAACCCTTAATTAGAGGCCACCTTCAGAAAAATCTGCATTGATAAAAAGGATGTCGAAGCGCAGCCCCGTCCTGCCTGTAATAGCTGAGGACACGGGAGCAGACCGCGCTCCCTCCTGCCCGCTCCACCCTGCCTGCCTGCGACATTTACCGCCAAGGACACGGGGCTGCCATCAGATCACGGGAGCTGCTGAAACGACACAGTAAAATTTTATTTCTGCACTAAAAGCGTTTTGATCCTTGGGCATCCATGCAGATTCCTCTCTCTTCATTTTTTGTGGTAAAGCATAAACTCCTCGCCGTTACTTAGCTCGCTCTATCATTTTGACAAATTTGGCTTAGGATCCTTCAGACAGGCAGTTGCTGGCGAGCGCTGACCACAGAACTGCTCATTTGTTTCCTCCTTCACAAAAATCCGCAGCCAAATCCTTCAATATCTCCTTCGGTTTCCCTGTTGAGTCAGGACACCCACGCAGAAGTGACGGAGCAGCTGAAATGCTGCATTTCTTTTGCCGTTTTTGCCTTGTGGCTGTGGAGACCGGTAAGCCGAAACTCCCGCCTGTGCTGTACCGTGGGGAGAGCAGCCGCGCTCCAACCCAGGCGGGCGCCCTCCGCCGGGACGCGGCCACGGTGCCGCTCTGCTCCTGTCGCCTCCGGCAGGGCAGCCGGCACTGCCCGTCCCTTCTAAAGACCACCGTCCTTCGGTTTCCGCCAGCGTCACCACAGCTGCCACCAAAGCGCTCGCTCGGAACACGTTGTTTCCGTTTTCTCTAAGTTTTGACAAATGCCAGCGATGGGAAGGTCCACTTTCTGTACCACACCAGTTCTAAAATCTCTTTCATTTGGAAGTGACGCAGAAAGGGACCCAACCAGGGCTCGGGTAAAGAACCGTGTTAGAAAAAAACCCATATTTTACCCTTGTTAGAGAATTCCTGAAACTGTTCCGTTCAGGACCTCTAAAGCTTTGTGCTTTGGAGCGGAGACCCTTTCGTACACACACATATACGCATGTAACGGATAGAAAGCCCAGACCCCCGTATTTAAAAATATTCCACTGACTTTCATCACAGAATTTGCAAGGTCAAATGAGATCACTGGTCTGACCTTCCTCCACACCACCGGCCAGAGATCCTCACCAATTCCTACAGTGAACCCGTAGCTCCTGCTGGAATACAGCATGTTCTGGCAGGACAGCTAATATTGGTTTAAAGTTTGCAAGTAATGACAAATCCACTATATCTCTGGTGATTATCGCTCATGGTTAATTTAGAATTTTAATTTTCAGACCCAGATGTTATATAAATCTTGCCCAGGTGTGCTTGGCGCCTGGCACGGGGGTACTGCTCAACTTCAGAAACGCAGTTTACGCGTCTGCGTTTCCGCTGAAGGCAGTGCCACCAAAAGGGGGACCGCGTGCCCCGCGCCAGGCAGCTGGCACTGAGGTGGCCTGCGGGTGTCTACTGAAGGGTTTTTTAAGAACCTGAATAATGTTTAATGAGGGGAAATGAACACAACTCTTAAGCAACAGAGAGAGGTTGTATGTGGCTGCCCACTGAATCAGCACAGAAATGATTAAATAATGGAAAGAACAGAAAGAAACACAATTCATACAAGAAGTCGGGATGAAGAATATGCTCATCTGAAATTCCTCGTGCAGCTCGGACAGTGCCAGCATGACGAGCTGCGAAGTCCACATTAATTAGAAGTGATTCCCCGGTGGGGTTTGCAGCCGTACGCACGGCACAGACCTGACGGGAACCCCGTGAGGGTTTCGCTCGCTCCCACCGGCCGGGCGCGCTCGGGGAGTCCTGCAGCGCTCCTGCCCTACCTTCCTCCGAACCAGCCCTTCCAGTTTGATCATGAAGTCGACTGAGGGGAAAGAAATTGAACCTTTTACCTCCTGCTGCTACGATATTGCTTCCTGCAACTGTGTCCCAGAGTGGGCTCCCTCTGCGACGGCCTCCTCTCGCAGCAGCGTCGGAGGAAGGCCAACAACAACAAATGATCTCTGCCGACGGCGGGGCTCGCACACAGCAAACCCTCTGACGTAGAGAGCTCTGCGGCACGAAGCAAGCACAGCGAGGATGGCAGATGTTTCATACCAATTTAAGATATAGTTGTTCCGACCATCTTAGAAGAGCCGATCAAAACGGGCTCATCGCACGTAGGCAAAAGCCGCGGCGACTGTAAGAGCCCTCTGTTGCCTGTGCTGCGTTCCGCCAGCTGACACCAACCGAAAATCTATACTACGAAAGTCCTAGAGTATAACGAGCGAACAACAGCCCGTGTTTTGCTCTCCCGCCCGCTGGCTTAGATCAAGAACAACTCTCTTAAAAATGGTAAACACATCCACACCACCACCTCCAGAGTCTCGCCCAGCGTGTTCACACACCCTCCATCCGTGCTGGGGTTTCGTTCAGGTGACGAAAAGTCTTTGTAATAACTGGGCCGTGTTATGTCATGGGGACACGGTTTAGAAGTGGTTTTGTCAGGGCAGGTTAATGGTTGGACTTTCATGACCTTAAAGGTCCCTTCCAACCTCAGCAATTCTGTGATTCTATGTCAGCTCCACGTTCCGCCAGTCCTGTCTGAGGTGGCTGCTGTGCCTGACGCCCACAGACCCGTCCCCGGTCCCGCACCCAGAGGCGGTGGAGCAGCTCACAGAAAGCTGCGCAGACCCCCAGTGCGGCCCCGAGGGCGGCTTTGCCTTCGCTGCACGGGGAGATTGCGGGGCGGAGGGGAAGGGGGTGCGCGGAGCGCAGCCAGGGCCGGGCGCAGAGGGCCCCGCCGGCCCCGGGGACACGGCAGCAGGTCCAGCCCGGCGCTGGCGGAGGCTCAGGGCGGCCGTGCCCCCTCTGCAAAGGGAGCGGGGAGCCCCAGGGATGCGCTTTGGGGGTTTTGGGCCCAATACTGCAGTATGACTGCTGTGGGTGTGGAGGGGTGGAAGCACCTCTGTTTCTAATGCCTCCTCTCTCTCCGTGTTGCACACAGAAAGCTGATCTGGCCGTTGCTCCTCTCACCATCACCCACGTTCGGGAGAAAGCGATAGACTTCTCCAAGCCCTTTATGACCCTGGGGGTCAGCATCTTGTACCGCAAGCCCAACGGGACCAACCCCAGCGTGTTCTCCTTCCTCAACCCCCTGTCTCCTGACATCTGGATGTACATCCTCCTCGCCTACCTGGGGGTCAGCTGCGTGCTCTTTGTCATTGCCAGGTAAGGGGACGCCAGTGCCACCCCACCCGACTGCCATCATGCCACATCTGCTGCCATGCCAAGACGCCCTCCCCACGCTCAGACCCGTTTTGCTGCCCGGTGTGTGGCAGGGATCCAACCCCCCAGGGGAGGTGCAGCATTAAACCCGTGGTGTTGATGACACGACTTTTGGTCCGTTACCCGAAGGCAGGCGGGTCTCTTGGCGGGGGGTCGCTCACGGCCGTCAGACTCCCGTGCCTGTCCTCTTTCACACCTGCGTCTCAGGGTGGTTGTAGAGGTGATGCAAACCCCGTGGTGAAAATTAAAGATGAGCCATCCACAGGGGAAATTTGTTTCCTTCTCCGCTACCTCCAGCCTGTGTTACACCCTTTGTACTGCTTTACCGTACCAAACGTGCTTGTGTTTGTTCGCTGTATTAACATAAACCTGTGAGCCTCTTTTGCTGTATCAGGGAAGGCAGTTCCACAGATTTAGTAGACTTCCAGTACAAAAGAATTCTAAAATGTGCTTTCTTTTGTGATTTTAGAAATGTCATTGCCTTTCCATTTCATTGGCACCTCCCTGGTATAATGAAGGGCAATGGGACATCCGATATTTCTGCTCTGGATCGTTCCTCACCAGTCATACTCCTGTTGGGTCGCTCCCCACCCACCTTCTCCAGGGGTGGCGCAGTCTCTCCGCTGTGTCCTGGACACAAAGCTCCCGAGTCCTGCACCATTTTCAGCTCCTGCCTCTGAGCCCTCCACCAGCAAAGCTCCCACAAACCCTTCCCTATATCAAAAGAATGGAAAATCCGTTGCTACGGATCAGACAATGTGTCTGTTTACAAAATTAATATGCATCTAATTAGCATGTTTAAAACCTCTATATTTAAAAGCAGCAGAATTTGCATATATTTGCATGTGTTATTAATTTCACAGCGTCTTTGATGAGAGGCACAGTCCAGGGCTGCTCTCAATACGTGATTCCACCTTTTCAAACCAAAACAAAGCATCTGCCTCCCTCCTGCCGGGCAGCCGCCCCCCCCAGCCTCGCACAGCCCTCGCTGGCTGTTTAAGCATTTTGTGTAAATACTGTGCCCGGGGAAGTTTCCTAAGCACGATCTGCAGTCAGACACTCATTTCTCATTTCTTCCAGTTCAAGTTATGCCAGTGGTGCCTTCAGAAACCTCCCCGCTGCCCCCCCCCGCCCCGGACCGGGGCTCTGCGCAGACCCCTGCCCCCACGGGCTGCCTTGCGGAGCTTTCCTCAGAGCATCCTTCAGAAAGCAGCTCCTATCTACTGCGCTGACATCAGTCAGACAGTCAGAGTAAAGATTAAATACGAAACCAGCAACCAGAATCCATTAACCCTCATGTTACAACAAATCTGCAATTTTCAACATCCCTCAGGTCCGTGGAGGCATTTAGAGATGATTTCCTGAGTTTACTATGTAATATCCTAATTACACGTAACAGCAGTTGTCAAAGTAAACTCGGCTTAGCAGAGAGCAGTGGTGCTCCACACCAGCTGGGATGGGGAAGAGCTCCATCGCCCGATCCTGCCCCCGCAGAGGTGCAGAGCCGGAGAGGTCACATTTCCCTCTCAGAGGACACAGAAGGCCCTCCATGTTCGAGATTTTCACGGCAAACCTTCTCCTTCCCAGGCTTTGCTCTGCATCTCTGTCAGTGGCCGTGCAGGGCGTTTCGGGGCGCTCTCCTGAGGTCCCCCAGAAGCTGTCTGAGCACGGACAGCTTTGCAGGCTGTAGGCTGTTTGCACGGCGCCCGCCGGGAGCGCAGCCCTGGGCTCTCGCAGCGCTGCGGTACCACCGGCAACTCATAACCACAACCCAACGGTTCGTGGCAGCAGGCGGGCGGTGCGGCGCACAGAAACGGCAGCACTCGTTCTTACCATACTAGAGGAGGAGGAGAGCCGCGTTGCCATTAACACATCGCTCCACCCCCCTGCCGGAGGCAGGCAGCACCCGGCGCCACACAAACTGTAGGACAGTTGGGCAAAACACCGCTGCCGGCTCCGTCCCGCCCCGGCTGAAGGACCCGGAGCGCCCGGGGCTCCCGCGGGGCAGGATGAGGTCCTCCTGTGGGGCAGGATGAGGTCCTCAACAGTTTTGCTTTGTGCCAGAGAGGAGCCAGGCGCTCTCAGCAGGAAAAGATACTCATCTGGGAAAATGAGCCCCAGGAAATTACGAAAAGGAGAAATATTGCGATGACTGATAGGACTCCTTCACTTTATGTCTCCGTTAGCCATGCAGAACACCGCTAGATGGGCTCTGCTGCCATAACGGCTTTGGCTTGAACGCCGTAAGTGCTCGCCTGCTTGTGCGCCTTGGAATGACAATTCAAATACAATTTTACATTTATGAGTTTATTTTTCCCGACTCGTATAATGGCCAAATCCAGCCCAAATTGTCCAGGTCCCACTGTCAAAGCACGTTAAGTGTGCAAATTGTATCTGTGCATGAAATTCATCGCAGTAAATCCTGAGGAAAGGCTGAAGGAGAGGCCGGGACGGGCCCTGATGCGAGAACACCTTGGGCACCGCTTTCTCCAGGCAGGACGATGCCGGTGCTCCGTTCAGAGAGCGGCGGGGCTGCCCAGCCCCGGGCACCCAGGGCCACGCGTCCTGCCGTCGGCACCGATGAGCCTCATAATCTCTCTACATCACAGCAGTTATGATGCAATACAGCAGTTTTTCCCTATCAGGCTATTTTTTGGCTGAAATCGAGCCTATAAAATACTGCAATTACAGTTTCTTTTTCACGTGTTTTGCTCCTGACATTTCTTCTGTCTTCCTATTCTTTCAAAGAACACCAAATATTCGGTGTAATTAAGGCTCTGCAGGAACAATCTTTCAACACATAGAGATGAAGAGCAAGAGATTTCATGGGGAAAATATTTACTGCTTTCAGAAGCAATGGAAACAATATCTGCTTTTGACCCCAGCGAGGCCTCTAAAATTCAATTCTCAGGAGAAAACCACAGTCAAAATCGTAAAGCCTTAACTCAGAGATGGGAGTATCGTGAACGAGGCACCAGAGTCCTCCGCTGACGCCATAATCATAGGTCAATGCCACTTAAAGCCAACTTAGGGACTATTTAGAGGCAGGCAAAGGACGTATTTGATCCATCTCCCCTTTTAATCAGTCTTCCTTAGTTATTGATGGAGCCTCCGCTCCTCACCACCCCGGCCCCCACAGAGCTATAAACACCAGCAATTTATAAGGCTTCATGAGGGTAATCTATCTGGTGACTGTGGCGCGAGGTTGGAGGTGGCCCGTGCAGGCGGCTGATTCGAATTGTCACCCGTCCCCTGACTCACACGGCCTTCAGATTACAGCTGATCACCTTTGGGTGCACAACGGGGCGGGTGGGTCTAATATGCATCTTAATTGCAACAAGGACTGGGTCAGCCATAAGCAATGTCTCAGGAGATGCAATTTAGACTCAAAAAGCATTTTGTGTTAGATCTTTAAACCTTCTTTGAAAGGCTCCCCTGTTTCCCTGCCAAAAAGGCCAAGAAGAGACAAGAAAATAATCATAGTTTTTGATGACATATTCCTCAGACCCTGTTCTGCAGCGGAGGAGGGGGGAGGCCGGCCCACGGTGCATCCTGAGCAGCCCCCCTTTATTATGGCTCCAGCTGCACGGGGTCAACGAGCTCCGCTCGCTTCTTCCTTCATTACCCCTCTGTTTCCGCTAATGGTCCCACTCGCTTTTCAAGCACCGAAGACTCTGTCGCAGCTTTGCAGTTTTCCGAATATTTCTCTGTAATTTGAGCAGCACCAGTAGGTTTTCACTCAGAGACCTTGAAGTTCTTCAGCGTGTCATCTTGTCAGGCTCATTTGATCTTACCAATTCCCTTTCTGTTTCATATTCTTTCATTGGCAGCCCAAGGAAGTTTTCATCTAATTCTTGAACTCTGGCTTCATTCGACAGAGAGGGCTTCGGCGCCGTCCTTTGCGGCAGACATTTACAGCAAGTTTAAAGAAATAGGCAGCATGTAAAGCCAGGTGTGAATTCAGCCTGATTCTTGTTTTCCTTTCCGATCTTCTCTTCTTTCAGAAAGCGGGGGGAGGTGGGCAGCGAGAGGGGCCCGGCCGATCCCTGGAGGAACGAGCAGGACTGTCAGGGCACAGCCCCAGCGAGGCGCCCGCAAACCCACAGCGGGCGACGGCCCCCGCTGCAGAACGGCGAGATAAAAGGGGGGAGGAGAGGGCACTAAACTGTGCCTTGCGTGTGGAAAATCAAAGCCAAAAGTGACAGATATACCCGGGATGAACTTCTCTACACCCACACGTCCATCCCCCGTGATGGGGTCTTCCCCACGGACGCCCTCCCGCGCTTCGCCCTGCTCCGTTCACGTCCCGCGGACGGCGGCTCCGCGTTGGCAGGACATCTCCTCGCGTCGGGCGCCGAGGGGGGAGCAGGGCTAGGGGGGGTTGCTGAGGGGCACCTGGGAGAGAGCTGGGGCTCTTTTCTCCAAATATATCCAACTGTCTGACTGGGGCGCCTGTGAAATTAAGCAAGAAGACATCTCCTTGGGTAGCGGCGCGTCTGGCGGAGAATTACAGAGAGAAATATCTCCTGATACAAACTGTGGGCTGGGCTTTGAGAAAGGGCTGTTGTAAAGCTACAGAGATTTCAGAAGGAAGCGGAGATGATAATTAATGCCTGGTTCAAAAGCAATTATACCAATTATGTTTTTAATTTAATCTCTGCAAAATTTGGGACTCTTAGAAAATGTAAATAAACAGCTCTAAAAATATTAGTGTCTCTCCTGTTGAGCATCCTCCCCAGATCCTGGCGGGGAGAGCCGTGCTCACAGCAGCGCTTGCTGCCAACCCGAGGCAGGATTTGCAGAGAGATGGTCATGGAAAATTCCCTCGGTTCTGCCCGAGGACTACAGAGGGAAACATGCCCCCACAGGGAATAAACGTTCTCCCACCACCTGCACCAGTGCCGAGCATCGCCGCAGCCCGTGGCAAACCCACTCCCGCTCCCACCGCTGTGCTGGTGCTCTGCCCGCGCAGGACTCCTGTCCCTCAGGGCGGTGGGACACTCTGCTTCTCACTGAGCTAAATCCCACCCCCATTCCCACCTGCACCAGCAGGAGAGCCCCCTGAAATGCTGCCATTTGCCACAGCTACCGCTGCAGAACCACTGCAGCCCCTCTCCTCGCTCAATCCAGAAATGCCATTATTCCCCACATCCCGGAACCGTTGCGTGCTCGGGCTAGAGGTCGCGTGTCTGCACCGCATCCCATCCCATGGCCGTGTGCTCCATTGCTGTCGTGTGACGTAGTGCCGCAGAGATGATCCGAAGTGACCGAAGGCTTTGGGGAAGCCACTTGCGGTACCTCAGAAGGACCTGGCTTCCCGGGCTTCCTTGCTGTCTGCAATGTGGGACACGGGGCTCACAGCCACGCTGGTCACTTCTGAAAATCTTGGCTGAACGTGTCTTTTTCTTTAATAAGCCGCACAACCGAAGGGGTCGGCAGGCCCTGCACAGCAGCACGAGATGTATTAAGGCTCTTTTTTTCCTGTTCCTTTAGGGTCTTGTCATGCCACATCCCGATTAATGAGCTCTCGCTTTCCATGTGCCGCCGTAGGTTCAGCCCATACGAGTGGTACGATGCTCACCCCTGTAACCCAGGATCAGACATCGTGGAGAATAACTTCACCCTATTGAACAGCTTCTGGTTTGGGATGGGAGCACTGATGCAGCAAGGTACGGCGGCACCTCCCCGCACCCCCCCGCCGGCTCTCCAGCACAGACCTTTTGTGGCGGCTTTTTAAATTTAAAATTTATTTTGTTTGTGATGGGAACAAGATAAAACATCTGAACAGGCACAGAAGCACTCGTCAGGACGGGCTCCCCGCTGAAAGGCGGCGAGGTGTGGGAGAGGGGAGGCAGCTCTCCCCCGGCACCTCCTGGGACCCGCTGCGCGGGGAAGCGCCCGGCGCCTGCTGCTGCCGGAGGGGCCGCCGCGGGGCACAGCAGCACCTACGGGAGCCACTGCCCCGGGAGCCCCCTGCCCCGGGGGCAGCCCCGGGTTGGGGCCACGGCCGGCAAAGCGCTAATGAGACAGTAATCTCATCAGGGGAACCAGCTGTGATCTGCAGCTCAGGAGCTCCTGGCGACTGCGTTTGTTGTTATTCACTCACTTTGAACTTGGTCTCCGCGCAGACACCCGCTGAGCCGTGGGATGGAGAAACCAGCGGGCACGTGCCAGGGCCGAGCCCCGTCTGGGGCACCAGGAAAAGGTCCAGGGCTTTTATGCCAAGAAAACCATCCCATCTCTTCTGCGTCAGAGCAGGCCGGAGCTTGTCAATCTTTTTTTCTTTTTTTTTTTTTTTTTGGCACCTGCCTCTATTTGTGCTTCCCTCCGTCTGCGGGGTCAAAGCCCCTGTCCCAAGAGCTCACCCCACGGCTCCGGGACAGACTCACCGCTCGCCCCACGAGGCAGCGCCCCGCAGGCTGCAGCTGCCGCCGGCACGCACGTGCCGCTGCATGGCAATAATCACCATTAATGAAGCGTGCACGCTCTGGCAGGTGTCGGAAGGAGCAGCTCCCGAGTCTGCCATCTGGAAGCGCACAGCTCCATGATGGAGCGGTGGTGTGTTCACACGTGTGCTGCTGCTGGTGTGCACACCGGAGCACCCACCCTCCGTGCCCCCGGGAGGAACGCCGCCTTCGTCTCCCTCAGCTGTCTAATTCACCAAACTCCGCAGCATCCCACAGATTCTGTAAATTCCCGCTTCTGTTAATTCAAGCAATTTAAGTTCAGGATCTCTGTCCTGGCTCGCTCGGTTTTAAATCCACTTTTACAGAAGACAGAACATCTTGCCCTCTGGCCTGTCTCCATTTTTATCCTCATCTGGTCATTGTGCACATTGTGAAATGGCCTGAAACTCCCTCGAGCACAGGGCGAGGGCTGCTGGGGCAGAGGGGATGGCGAGAGCTCCTGCAGGCAGCTCTCCCCGGCAGCCACTGCCTCTGAGACTAAACGCTTTCAGTGTCACTGGTGTAAGACACCACGATGACAGGAACCTTAGAAATGGGAAAAGGATGAGATTACATTCATATATGTGGATGGAATAGAGCAAATGGCATATATATAGATGGAATGAATAGAGTAAATCTGTTAGGAAGACAGCAGAGGGGGAGCTTGTGAGCAGCTCCGAATAAGGAACGAAATTCAGCTGTGATCTAATTGCAGAAAATCCAGGAATAGAAATAAGTGGAAAACGTCAAACATTTGTCACACTTTAATTTACCATGTATCAGTAGTTACACCCAGAGAGCAAAAGAACCGCAGCATCAGCTTGGTGGCATGCACAGTGCTACTGCTCTGCGCTCCTCCTGCTGCCGCTGCTCCAGCCTGTAATAGAGACTCTTCCCGATCTCGGCTGCTCTGATGGACAGTGACAGTTCCCAGCACGAGGGTTTAGCAGGATGAATCATCCTCTTATCAGATGCTGATAAATGAAAAGAGCTGTATTCTTTTTAACTCCATTCTGCATCTAAGAAAAATAATATTTCAAAGCTAGACTGATGTCACACCGTCCAATGCATCAAAGGGCATGAGATGGAATGGGGAAGAAGCAGGATCTTGAGAAGAAGCGAAGCAGCCCTCGATGTCCAAGGCTCCTCTGCTCCCTGGTGCCTCCTCGCTGCATTCAGATAGGAGAAAAACTACGCTCCATGCTATGCTTTGATGCCACACTGCTTAAAACTGCTTTGCAAAGCCCAATCTTTGCTGCAAATTCCAGGTTGGATATATCCTCTGAACGCAGTTGTTTCAAACCCAAAGCTGTTGCCTGGCTTTGAAAGGTGTCTTGGGCGATTACAAAAATAGCACAACCCATTTAGTCCTTCATGTCTGCTCAATAAAAGTCATTCCAGACCTGTTACACCTTTTCTGCTGTAACATCTCCTGCTTCCCTGCTTCTAACCAGTATTCAAAGTACCGGACCCTGATAGCTCCTTTCTCTCGCTGTTTGATTTTTTTTAAACCTTGTGTATTTGAACACACTCCCTAGAGTGAGTCCTTTGAAAAGTAATCCATATAAAAGCAAAGCACTTTTTAAATGGCAGAACAAAACACTCATAAAAGTTCATAAATGGCTTGCTATTTAAATCTCATAAAAGCAGCCTAGTTAATTACTTCAGTTCGAATGTTTCCTGTAAATTGTGCACTGTACCCAAGGTCAGCAATAAAGGGAGAGGATTTTTCTGCAAATGCTACAAAAACCCCACTGATTTCCTCGCATGCAAGATGTCTGGATAATTTGCCTCAAAAACAGTTGGCTTTAATTGTGTAGCTGTTACAGTTTTGACAGTGAAATCTAATCTTTTTATATATGTGTATGTATATAATGTATGTATGTATATATAAAACGGGTCCTTTCTCTCTCTTTGTTTCCTCTTCCCTTCTTCTCCTTCCCCCCATCCCACCCCAGGCTCTGAGCTGATGCCCAAAGCACTGTCTACACGGATCATTGGTGGCATATGGTGGTTCTTCACCCTAATTATCATCTCGTCCTACACGGCCAACCTTGCCGCCTTCCTGACGGTGGAGAGGATGGAATCCCCCATCGACTCCGCAGATGACTTGGCAAAGCAGACAAAAATAGAGTACGGAGCAGTGAAGGATGGAGCTACTATGACCTTCTTCAAGGTGAGACCAGGCAAAGGCTTTCCACCATCCCGGCAGAGACACAGCACTCTCAGGCCAATGGGAGTGAGAACAAAGAACCAAAGGCAAAAAGCCTCCTAAGCCACCGCTGCTTCTCCCTATGAGCGCGTTGTTTCAGTCTCGCATCCTTGTCTAGGCAGTGACCCCTGTCAGTTCAGCTTACCTAGATTCGCATCATGGCTAAACCCCCCTCTCCCTGCTGCTAATTGAAGTCAGAATTACAAAGTTATATTGATTTTACAGCTTCAGAGACTGTACCCAGTATTGGCTCAGACACCCTAAATCGAGGCACGTATTAGGCCCACAGAAAAAAGCCCTACAGAGAAATCCTACATTCCCTAAAGTATCTTCTCTAGTGCCACATCTCACCCACTGCAGCTCCTTCCTTGTCTCTACAGCAACAGCTCCACAGAGCCCTCGGGGCTGACCTGGTCGGCCTTCAGGGACAGGGAAGAGAACAAATGACACCTAAACCCGGACAGATGTCGCAAAGTGCCCTCCCTGACCACTATTTTTTACAGCTGAAATATCTTTCTTGTCCTTCAGGTGTTCACATTAATGTAGTCAAGTTTTATTAACCTCTGAAACCCAGCGCAGGGTAACACCACCAATGCATCAGAATTAAATTACATTAATTTCTTCTCTTTAAAGCATAATTAATTTCAGAAGTTAGCCAACACTGCAGAGGAGGTAGCTAAGAGCATTCATATTTCACTATTGCCTCAAAAATTGAAAGAAACCAAGGGACTTAAAAAGACCTTTAAAACCACAGCTAGCCCGTAAAAACACACTTTGAAAAAAAGAGAGAGAGAATAAAGGAATAGAAATGAGGGGTGATTAATCTAAGGAATGATCACGGTGGCTTGGAGAGGAATTTAAATTCATCGATGAACTCAAAAAGCCGTCTTGCAGGGGAAGGTTTGGCGTTCTCTGTGCTCCCCTGGGAGCGCCGGTCAGAGCTCGGGGTCCCGCGGTGCCGCTGCCCTCCCGGGGCGCTTGGTCAGCGCGGCCGCAGGAGCGCCGGCGGATCGGAGCCTCCCCCCGCACCTCTGCCGCCTTCCCCCTCCGGTCACCCCAACCCAGAGGGACACAGACGGGCCAAAGTGTGACAAACACAGTTCATGCTTTACAAAGCAGGCTGTGCCTGGAATACTGCAATGATTTGAATAGGCACAGTGTAAAGGCAGCTACAGTAGGCTGTCAGCAGTTTAATTGCCAAGACTCATTAAAGGAAGCCAATGCGCTGAATTTTAATAACAAGAAGCAGCAGCATTCTTCCGCAACTTTTCTTGGCTGTGACTTGGTTAAGGAGCCACTATACTTTCTGAATCTCTGTGCTGACTTCGACAGGCAGGGACACAGATTGGTGAAGAGACATGGAGGATTTTGCTTGGTTTGATCTTTAATTAATTGTGGGAAATGAAAGCGTTGCACAGGATAGCCGGTCGCTGCTGGCGAGTTTGCTTCCTGCGGTGGAGCTGGTGCACGCGCTTTGTCTTTGGCATGGTCGGATGCCATGCGTTACCTTCCAAAAGCAATATACACCTACAAGAGCTATCAGGAAAAGACAGACTTTTACTGTTGTGTTTTAACTACTCTTTCCAATAAGAGTTTTACATTAGAATAAAAGGAAACTGTCTTTTTTAAAAACCTTCAAGGACAGAGTATATTTATTGCTTCCTATCAGTATCCATCAGAATCATTCTTCAGGCTTCTAACGGGCTTTTGGCAGGATTTATTGATGCAGTGTAGTTTCCTTTTTCGTTATTCTTATTGCTGTTTGGAGATGAATTCCCAGGGATGTCCCTTCTGACGAGCGTTTTGATTGCTGGAGCAGTGGGAGCGCTCGTGTGGGATACGCTGTGTTCAGTTGTCCTTCGCGTACCGGGAAATGTGGGAGAGCCCCAGAACTTCTCCCACCGCTCACCGAGGTCTTTGACAAATGATGGGCAAAAGCCAGGGTGGCTTCAGTACGGCACTCTGCCAGTGCCACCTTCACGGGACAGCTGTCAGACAGCACAAAGGTCTGGGGGACAGAGCAAGGGGCCCCTGCGGCGCCTGCTGAGGATCTGCCCTCCCCGCGGATGAGTGGGACTGGAGGAACGGCCAACGGCTTCACAGCACCTTCCTCTGCTCTGCCAACGGGGGGTTCCCAGCGCAGAGACAGCCCCACGCAGGCTGCGCGACTGCTGCTCTTCAAAAGCCCCTGGAGATCTGGCGGACAGAGCACTGCCGCAGTTTGCTGGACAGACTGGCGCTGCTGGGACAAAGGCTGGTGGGGACATCTGACTGGGATCCCCCCTGCACCCATTCCGTGGGCTATCCCCTAGGACTTAGCCTGGAGCGCTACCTTGCTCCTTGTACGACTGTTCCCCAAAGCAGTTCCGCTCACGTTAGGAACTCGATCCTGCGCTTCTCCATCTCCAAGGAGCTGCAAACCGCAGACACTGCCCCCCCCCGAGCCGTGGCCCGAGCCCCGTGGCCACCATCAGCTGTGACCGGTGGCTGTGGCCACCACTGTCCTTCACTGAACCTCGTCTGGGTCTGTGGCCCTCCCGGCACCGGGGAGGTGTGACAAAGCGGGGTGTGGGGCCGCAGGAGGAGAGCAGCACCCCGGAGCCGAGCTTTGGGAGCAAGGCACGCGCCTTCCGCGCTGAGGCAGCTCCCACAACGCCAACCGGAGTTCTGCCCGCGGCCAGGCCGAGCGAGGGTTCGCGCTGAGCGAGGGTTCGCGCTGAGCTCACCGAAGTCACCGCAGGAGTTCCCGACGGAACGAAGCCGAAGCACCTCTCTGGGGCAGACCCACGGCGCGCGATCCTGCTCCCACAAAGGATTTTGCCCGTGTGGCTGAGCTGAGCAGCGACCGCGAGTGGGAGGGAGACGAGAGACCTTCACAGATTTTGACTTCACAAAAAGAACTTTTGAGAAGCCATTTATTCCCTGGCAACGCAGATCAAGTTACAGGAATAAACACAGATCAATTAATTTAGGAACAGCATCTCGCTTTCATTATAAATCACACCAGAAATCCCTCCTGTCTTGCAGAGGATCGGTCTCTCTGAGCAAATGCCGGGTTCAGCGTGCGGTTTGGAGGATGAGTGTGAGAGTGTGTGTATGTGTGTACATATATATTCACTTGTACAGAAATGTTAAATCCTCAAGAGTAAGTATCTTCAGTTGGTGAAAATCAATTTATTTTTTCATACAGGCTGGAATTGAAAATCTTAAGCCTGAAAGTTACTTTCTTGCCAATTTCACTGATAAAAAAGCGTATATGTCTTGGCAAGATGCCTTGTAGTGGCTCCTCTAAACTATTCCATTAATTTATTTGGGTGACTGGTCTTGAAGCATTGGTTATTAACGGGAGCTTCTGAGCTGTGACTCTAAAGAATGAATTCAGAGGCGTTCGCAGCGTTGTTGCAATTGCAGCACTGAGAGGGGCTGGTACGCAGCTTTTCATACATGCATCTCATTTAGCACTAACTCGGGGTTTTATTAAGACGCAGAGGACAGCGGAGCAGATTCTGCTGTTATTTATCCCGACCGAAACGAGGAGAAGCTCCACTCACATGAATCGGTGGGAGAGGCGTAAGCGGAGAGAATCAGGATCCCCCGGCGTGAGCCACGGCTGCGCTCATCACCAGCGTTAAACTGCCGCCTTTGTTTATTAGCAATAATCTCCATCATTCCTAACGTTCCGGAGTTCCCGGCTCTAGAATTTCTCTGCCAGGAAGAAGTCAGTGTCAGGTCATTTATCTTAATGCTTCAGAGCAACCGCGCGGTGCCTCCTCATCTGCCTTCGGCAGCACAGCAAAGTCGTCACTGAGGGGGACCCTTCGGAGGACGCAGGGGCACAGGAGGGTCTCTCTGCCCACCACCAACTCACACTTCTTTTATACAGCCCAAAAAAGTGAACGGTGATTCCGTAGGGAAGAAATTTGCACCTAGTCACAGCCCAGCAAATACCAGTTCAAACCAGTAACTAATCCCAGTAAAGATTTTTTTTAAGGTAAATTCCTTAAGCTGTAAAATCAGAGGTCCAACAAAACGAAACACACACACACACAAAAGTTCAGCCAAAGAAACACAACTTATGTGCATTCTTTACTGACTATTAAATTACAACTAAGATGTTTTTGCTTATTTGACTGGTATGTTCTCAGGTACCTGAGGGCACCCAAATCCATAGATAAGCGACCACCTTTGCGGTACGGCAGAAGTATTCTGAGGAGGAATGGGGGGAAGGAACAGCTTTTCCCCTAACAGGACAAGACGCCCCGTGGTCGAAGCTCCCGGAGTTAGGTGGGAGCTGGAGCACTGCACGCTCCTCGCCGCGGTTGCTCCTGCAATTTTTGATTGACGACTGCTCTCCCAATGACTGACAATTGCTTCTAAAATGGACTTTGAACAGCCAGCCGGGTCTCTCCAACTGCTGGTGCTGTGCCGAGAATTACAGTTGGCGAATTTTCACTTGGAAAAGGAGAGTTCTTATCTCGTGTTAGCTAAGTTAAAGAAACTAACAGGAAATAAATTCCCAGTGAGGAGGTGGCAGGTTTTAGACTACGTTGAGAGCCCGAGATTGCCTTCAGCAGAGGCGTGCGGAGAACCGCCTGCCCCGGGGGCTTGACCTGCCCTCCCCGGAGGAGCTACCGCAGCCTCGGCGCTGGGGACAGTGAGGCCGTGGCGCCCGGGGGGTTTGCTGCGGGGAGAGAGCCCTTCTCTGCTGAGGGGCTCGTCCCTGCGTCGCTGGGTCTCTGTTTTGGCTGTTCCTTTAGGCAGGAGCAGGCAGGGGCGGGCAGCTCCGGGCTGGTGGGGAGCCCCTGCCACGGTGCGCTCCGGCCGGAGGGTGCTCCCCCCGCCATGGGTGCCCCCACCCCATGGGTGCCCCCACCCCGCGCGGCCCCAGCCCGGAGAGCCGGGCTCCTCCTGGCATTTCCAAACACAATTAAGTCCTTTCAGCTGGTCAGAAGCGGTGATTTAAGAAGAGGAGAGAAAAGTGGTTTTTCTCTTCCAGGGAGCCCTGTCTCATGTAATTTAAGTTGCCTGAAGAGCTACAATGCCTCATGCAAGTCCTATTAGCTTCACTAAATGCAGCCTATTGATTTTTTGCCAGTTTATTTTGCTCTATGCTTTAAACTGGGAGAACGCTGATGTTGTTTAAGAGCTCTGTGTCAACACCCAAGGAGCATTAAACGCGGGAAGAGAAGGAGAGAAAGGGAGAGGCAGTGAACCCAGAGGCCTCTGATGTGAACTATATAAATGTTAAACAAGTCGTTATCAGCAAGCCGAGTATGCTATTCATTTCAATTACCCATTGTAATGCACAGATATTTAATAATCCTTTTGGAGGCTACATTTCTTGCTGCTCTTTGAGGTTTGATAGATGCCACAAATCTACCTTACAGGCACTGGCCCAGATTTTCAAGTGAGGGAGATTATCCTGCCTCGTGAACGAAGTCTGCTCCGGCACATCCACTGCCGCACACTCACCAGGTGGATTATAAGGCGCAGGAGCGTGCACTGGGGAGCAGCGCGGCCGCGGCTGCTTCAGGAGAACGGGCCCGCAGGGTTAAAGGCAGCGGAACTGCCCTCGTCGCTGTGCTGTGCTAACCAGCTCCGGGGTGTTACGCCATGTGCCAACTTTTGCTGAATATGTGCTGAATAAAGGAAGCGGACAGGCAAAGCATTTGAAATATGAAGTATTATGAGGGACTTTTTTTCTTAGCTCATTTACCCTTATTTCTAGTGTTTTTATGAGAAGTACCTATGCTGGCATGTCTTGGGAGATGTTGAAAAATGAGGGGGAGATGTGATAGCAGCAGTTGGGATGGGATGGGGCTCCATCTCCTGCTTTCTCACGGAAGGACAGACCTGAAACGGAGATAAACGACAGCTAAACCAGAAAGTGCAGCTTCTGCCGCAGCGACTCCTCGAGCAGCTGCAGGTGAGCAGTTACCCTTATTCAAGGCAAAGCACAAAGACTTATCAGCCCCTCCAACTTATCAGCCAGCTTCAGGCTCGCGCTAAGTAGTGCTGTGGAGGAGGAGGTTTTGGCTGACTAAGCTGCCTCTTATAAAGTAAGAAGGCAAAAAGAGATCTGGGAAAAACAAGAAATTAGGCGGAAAAGAAGAATGGCACATGAAGGAGCCTGACCACGAGCCTCAATAGCCAAGCGCTTTCCCAGAGCCCAACGGGACGTATGGAGCTGTGCTGATGAGAGCTCCACTCACCCACGGGAACGCAGTGGCCAGCGAAGGGGGTGCTTCAGGAGAAGGCTGATGTGCCTTTCCCGGGGAGTCTTTCAAGATTAAAGCCGGTTACGTCTATTGTGACAACCCACATAGAGGCAATTCAGAAGGTGGTTGTAGATAAATGGTATATTTCAAATGTTACGGAAAGACATAAAATAACCATATTTCTTCTCACCCAACACATTTTCTGGAAGAAGAAAAAGACATTCCCATGAAAATATATTCCTCCTTTTTTAACAGAATGCCTGCTGATAGTGAAAGAATATCCATGTTTATTTTTAGCCGTAAGACAATCTTCTTGACTATTTCTATGCCTCTGTTTATGTGGATACGTTAAATTTGTTTGGCAGTTGCACATATCTCAGAGGAGACATGTTTCCTTGTGATGCTTGAGGAAAGGCAAAAATATAATAGAGTGTGTGCAAAAGAGAAAAACATGCCCTCTGAAATGTTCTCTGTCTTCTCTCATTGTGCAGAAACATTACAGGATAAACAAAATTCTGGTTAGGAAACTAATACACGTAAACAGATACGCTGACAGCCCGTCACAGGAGCAATCTGTGCAGGGCACCACGGAAGGCTCTCCCCGTGCCTTGCTGAGGCGATTGAGCAGTTCCGTACCACCCACGGGATCGGGTCTCCGGAGCAGTGACTCTTTCTGCTGAGCGTCTGCACAATGCGTGCGGGAACCTTTGTCTCTCGTCAGGGCAACGTGAAGCCAAACAATGTTGAGCAGTGAAAGCAGAGAGATATTTAAGACAAGGTCAAATTGGTAATAGTTCCATTATGTGATCTGTTCTCAAACCGGTATTATCATTGACTGTAAAGACACGAGGTTTCAGCAAAAAGAAGACTAATTCTTATTTTGGGGGTGGGGGGTATTGTTTTTCCAGAAATCCAAAATTTCCACGTTTGAAAAAATGTGGGCTTTCATGAGCAGCAAACCCACAGCACTCGTTAAAAACAACGAGGAAGGAATCCAGCGGACCCTCACGGCCGACTACGCCCTGCTCATGGAGTCAACCACCATCGAGTACATCACCCAGAGGAACTGCAACCTGACGCAGATCGGGGGGCTCATCGATTCCAAAGGCTACGGGATTGGGACTCCCATGGGTAAGTGACAGCGGTGGCATTTCTGTAGGTGGCCCTGGAGGGGGGTTAGTTACCACAAACACAGTAGACGGGATTAAGACAGTCCACTCCCACCAGTGAATTTCTAAATACTTACGCTGCCTGCCTGTTGATGAGCGGACTGAACAGCCCTGCTTGGCGCAGACGCGTTCCCTACTTTGTGTGACTTTTGCCCTTCTTTCCCTCTGTGTGTAATGGTGTTCCCCCTCCCCAGGGTCACCGTACCGGGACAAGATCACCATTGCCATCCTCCAGCTCCAGGAGGAGGACAAGCTCCACGTAATGAAGGAGAAGTGGTGGCGAGGGAACGGCTGCCCTGAGGACGAGAACAAGGAGGCCAGCGCTCTGGGCATCCAGAACATCGGTGGGATTTTCATCGTTTTGGCAGCAGGCCTGGTGCTCTCCGTCTTCGTGGCCATGGTGGAGTTCATCTACAAGCTGCGCAAAACGGCGGAGCGCGAGCAGGTACTGCTTTCCTCGGTCTCCCCGCGCCAGCGCCAGCCCGGCCGTTAAGGGCGTTACGCGCTGACCCCAGAGACAGGCAGGGGGACGGGCAGAGGGGTTCAGCCCTGACCCCACTGCCGGGAGGCCCCAGCGCCCGCAGCCCAAGGGCTGACACGAGCACCCCCGAAATGCCCTTCCTTAAGGCTCACTGCTTCTGTTCCGCGCCCAGAACCTCAGGTCAGGGGGGAAATCACGTCCGCTCTGATCAGGGCCATCTGCTGCTGCAGTAACCAGCCTAGGAAACATTTGTAGGGTAATTTTGAGCAAGCCGACACATAAGTCATAAAAATACGGACACAGGTCCCTGGGAAGGGACCTTTCTGAGCTGTTACATCCACTCGTCACTACCACACGCAATCGTGTTGCATATTCCAGGCGTAATGCATGAAGTCTCCATCTCTTCTCCCCACTCCTGTTCAAAGGGCCTCAAGAAACTGCCAGGGTCTACCACAAAGCCTCATACTGTTTTATCAACACATACAAACGGCCCATCCCACCCGCAGTGGCTGATTAGTGCCCCTGAAACAAGAGGACTGCTCTGATGTTGTTCCCTCTGCCGCGTGTGTCACGGTACAGTAAGTGGAAGGTGCATTTGCGTGCATGACCAGAAGTCAAAGCGCGCTGCCCATGGGACGGGCTAGGTAGATGAAGGAAAACTGCCCACTAGCAGCCCCAGAGGGATTCGGTAGCCCTCTGTTTCCCAGCAGATAAATCTACCAGACCCCCGGCAGGGATCACACAAAGCACCGGCACTCCAACAGCCACCATAGCTCTGCTTCTCGCAGGGTTTAGTCTGTCCAAGGCACAATTCTTGCCAAAGGACAGAGGGGTCAACCAGCCCCGTGCGTCACTGAAGCCACACTAAGTACAGCTGATGCCTTAAACGCAGCCTAATCCTCCCGCTCGCCCTCTGCAGAGCCGAGTCTCAGCGTCCTCCTGCTCGCGGAGAGGTCAGAGCAGACCGTTTTGCCAGGAGTAACGGTGCTTTTTGTCCCCGCTCTCCCCAGCGCTCCTTCTGCAGCGCCATGGCCGACGAGATCCGGCTGTCGCTCACCTGCCAGCGCCGGGTCAAGCACAAGCCCCAGCCACCCGTCATGGTGAAGACGGACGCCGTGATCAACATGCACACGTTCAACGACCGACGGCTGCCGGGGAAGGACAACATGACCTGCAACACCGGACTGACGCCTGTGTTCCCCTAGGGATGGGAGCGGGGGGGGAGGGAAGGAGCTGCAGCGGACAAGGCTGGAGGCACTCTTAACGAGGGAAGCGAGGATTAAAACCCAAGAAAACAAACAAACAAACAAAAAGCCTGGTTTGGTTCATTTCAAGAACAAGGCCTTTCCAACACAGATGCATCGATCGCCGGCACAGAAGCACGAACTTCAAAGCACGGACTGTAACATGGGTCTTGGGGCTTTTCTGTTTTGTTTTTGTTATTTTTCGTTCCTTTTTGTTTTTAAACGCTTAGATCCTACAGGCCTCATGGAGTCCAAACACACCACCATCCAGCAGTCTGATGTTTACATACTGCAAACACGCGGAGGCGAAACGGAATTGAGCCACACTGACCCTCGGCGGGTGAGGAGGAGCCCCCGAGGAAGGCTCCTTTAGCATGGCAATAAAAAGAAACACTTTGTCAGGTGCAGCGTCAGCGTCTGTTCCCCACTGACACAGACAGCACACTGAGGACGCGTTGCCCGGGAAAGGGGAAGGTGTCTGTGAAGCACCGTGATGGTCGAGGCTGTGCCCCCTCTCAGAGCAGCTCACGGTGGCCCTTCCCCTCGCGGCTGTGCTGGCCGTGGCCACCCGGGGTCCGCGGGGGGGTGTGGAGGGAGAAGGCAACGCACACGGTCATCAGTAGATCCCCGACAGCTGACGGCGACGGGGCGAGGACGCCCGAACGGAACCGGACTCTTGGCCAGGGATGGGACAGCGCGGTGCGCACAAGAGCCACTGCCACCGCCGAGTGACACCACCCACGCGCCCCGTGGCAAACTCCAACCCGCACCCAGGGTGACACCGCGATCTCCAGGTCCTCAGCTCCTTCACTCTTGCCACAAGGCTGTCTCTCCTGCAAAGCAGCGTGGAGAGCGGCCGAGTCCGCGGGCTTCAGCAGCGGCAGGAGCAGCGCTGTTTCCGAGAGCCAAACGGTACCAATTTCCATGAAATTCGGCAGTGAACCGCGGCGCTGCTGTGGCCGCACTCAGAGCAGGAGAGGACCGTACGTCTGGTTTAGGACTAAATGCTCTCCACGGCGTCAGAGAGCTGAAAGACGAAGTCTCAGCCTGCGGGGCCGGGGCTGGCCGGGGACAAGCAGCACTGCGGGAGCCAAACCTGAGGCCCCTCTTGCTCTGCCCGTGAACCGCAGCCCTCAGGCAGCGTCTCCACGTGGTTTAAGCAAACACAGACTAAAACGTTTTTAAGAAATCTTCCATAAACCATGTTCTTATTTTCAGGTTGCTTAACCCAGAAGCCTGGTCCTGCAGATGAATTTAGCCAGCATTACCAAAGACCCCTCTGCTGACCTAAAGTAACGCTCCCGTAACGTCACTCAGCTCCGTCCCCCCACGGGGAACCGCACGGGTGACCCGTGGGACGCTCTGCGGATTAATTTGCGTAATGAAACAAACAGCAATGGCTCTGCCCATTGTAACCCCGAACACGACGAGGAGAGTGTCTCAAAGGTGCTTAAAAGCTCTGATTTAAACACTGGTGTTGAAGAAAAGCGCAACCTCCTTCCCTTGCACGGTGACCTGCCGCAGATCGCGCCGCCGCTGGAAGCGCCTCCTGCACTGCCATCCTGGTCCGGAGGGGAGCGCAGCGATGGAGCAGCGGTGCTCGAGCGCTGCACCCCCAAACGTCGCCCTCCGTGTCGTGAGCGTAGCGAGGTGCCACGGCCGCCGCGGGAACCCGCAGCGGAACTGACCCGGTTTGCCCTCCCTTAGCTGCGGGGCTGTTCTGGAAAGTTTAACCTCGCCCAAAGGAACAAACCTGTTTGTAGCCAATTTCAGATTTTTTTTCCCACCTGCTTCTTTCTGAGGCTCAGTTAGGAAGGTCATCTTTGGAGCTGATCAGAATTAGCAAATTAGCTCAAGGGGAGATAGCTGTTCCCCTCTCCCAGCACAGAATATAATTTGTCCTTATTTTGTTTTTTTCCGTGATGTAAAGAAGCGACATAGTGACCCGAAACAAAACAAGGTGATTTGTCATAAGTAAAGATATGCAAAGAATTTACGTTAATTTTCACATTTTTTATAGAAACCGTGAAAAATTAGGGGTGAAAGCTGCCAACTCAACGGGCGTCATATTCTTAATAGTTTGCTGACCAAATACCTACTACAGCAGAGGATGGGTTGGAAGTATGGGTCTGCTTCCCCAAGCTAATGACGTTCTGTATCTCTTTGCAAACCCTTAGGCTTGTCAGAGTAGTGCATTTTGTTTTCTTTGCAGATTTCTAAGCTCTTAGAAAGAGTTTTTTACAATTAAGGCAGAGATAAAAACAAAGCCTGAAACTGGCCAGAGAGTAAAATACCACAGAAAATAGCATTCATTTTTCTTTTTGACAGATTTTTAATAAATAAATAAATAAATATTACTAATACCATAAACCCCATTTATTCATGCCTGACACCAGTTTGATTTGATTTCACTCACAGTCATCCCCGAGTGGCAGGTGAGCATCCAGAACTACCGGCGCTCTCTGCCCGCAGGACCAAACCCTGCAGGTTACCCGTCTCCCTTCCCACTGCCTGCAAATCAGCCATGAAATCGCAGCTAACCTCATGCACCCACACTTTGGTTCCACGTTTAAACCCTGATCACGAAAACATTTGACGTTTAACCACAAGGAAACGTTCCGCACCGCTCGAAACCACGCAGGAGCTGGGGGAGCCCAGCGTGGGGGGGGGGCACTGCCTCCCCCGCCCCCTGCGCTGCGGCTCGCTGCGAACTGGGGGAGTCGAGGTGGTTCCGGACCGCCGCCGTCCTGCCGCAGCCCGGGGCAGCTCCCCCCGCCACGAGGGCTCATTCAGCCCGTTGCTGCGCTGCCCAGCAGAGATCGGAGTCTCTCCCGTTCCCCCCTGTGCTCCTCGCCTTCGCCCCGGGGAGCGCGGGAGCCCGCACGCCACGCGGTGTCCCATCGCAGAGGAGGAGCAACAGGGCCTGACGCTTCGCAGCGATGTCTCGGGAGACTTCAGGAGGGGCAGACGACCCTCAAAGCCTTCGGCGAGCTGTTCTGGGACCTGTTTGTGACTATCGGCAACTCGCGGCTTAGGGATGATCCAACTTCCAACTTTGTTTAAATGAGTCCCTCTTCGCTCGGTGGGCAGAGGGACGGAAAAAGTGAGGAGGAAATAAAGAAAAACAGGTTTGGGCTATTAAACTGTATCTAAACTGTTGTCACCTCAGTTCACTGTCCCTTTGTCACTTGCTTTTTCCTTCCAGCTCTCCTGTGAGACAGAGCAGGGGCACAGCGGGTGGCTTTGTTTGGGGTCGCTGTTCTGTTGGAGTTCCCCGGCAGCGCGTGTTGGGTGCGACGGAGAGGACAGAGCCACAGAGAGACGGAATGTGCAAAGGAGAACCACCTCCGGCTCCGGCCACCCACTGCGCTCCCCTCGGTGGGTGCTTTCGCGGAGCGGGGATCGGCCGGGCGCCAGCGCGGGTGGGCTCGGGGAAGGTGGCCGCAGAGGGACCCCGCAGACCCCGGAGCTGTCACCAGCGCCCACGGGCCTGCGCCACGCGCGGCCGAACTGTGCGGAGACCCCGCGGCCCCGCACCCAGTGACCGCGGGTGCCACGGCACGTCCCTGCGCGGGCGCCACCGGGGCTGCTCGGGGCCGGCGGGCAGGAGCCTTCCTGGGCATGGGTGTCGCAAGCCCTCTGCTCTCTGTACCTTATTTTGACATGTTTCTCAAAAAAAGACACAAAAAGAAGAAAAAGAAAAAAAAAAACAGAAAAGAGTGGGAAAAAAGGAAAAAAAATGGTCTCCGTGACATTCAGGGGATTTTCCTTTGTGGACATGCAGAATTTCTATGAATATAGTTTTTTGTAAACATTTTGTAACAATTTTGGTTTCATAGTAACTGTGTTACTTGCTGATCATTCTAGGCTGATGTAAATAAAATTTCCAAAAAAAAAAAAAAAGAAAAAATTCTGATTATTTTCCTTTTTAAGACACTGTGATATATCAAAGTGCACAGTTTGCTGTATGAAGTAATATGGTTTTAAATTTTAAATAAAAATAATTTCTAGAAAATAATGACCTTCATGCCTGTTTATACTGAACAACTCCCTTCTTCCTCGCGGAAATGTTACACCTAAGAACACGCTGTTGAATGACATCCCCCGTCTCTCCTGATAATCAGCCATAAAAAGCCAGGGATAAAAAAACCCAATTCACAGCTACACCCAAACATCTCAGGAGGAGCGCTGCGGGCGCCGCTCGCCGGAGGGGACCTGTGCGTGTTGAGGAGCGGTGCCGAGGGGCTCCACCGCATCCCCGGGAGGAAGGACGGTCCCCACTTGCTTCGCCTTGGGACAGAGCGGGGTGAGGCAGACGACGAGGCTCAGACGGCGCAGCTCCCCCTGCCCCGCACGCCTCTGGAGCGTTCCGTATCAGACAAATAATTAAGCTCAGGTACTCCACGAAGAGCCGTCTGCAGAAACGCTCTCCCACCGCGGTTCGCCGGAGGCTGCGTGTGCTTTCCATTACAGAAAGGTGCCTGAGCCCGAGACCCTCCGACAAGACCGCAGGTCCCCAGCGGGCTTCAAGGTTCATAAAAGCTCTGTTTACCTGCTTTCCCCTTCGATGTAAGTCAAAAATCTTATTAGCCTGATAAAAGCTGAAAGCACCCTAAAGGCCAATGTTTATTAGTCTGAAATCTTTATGACTCTGCTTTATTATATTGAGGCAGAGAAAAAATGTCTGCGGTTTCCAGGATGGGAAGGATGAGAGCGATCCGAGCTGGGCTGTTCGAGGCTACAATAAAACAAACCCTGAAGGCAGAGGCACAGCCCTGGGCTCCTGCAGTGTGCAGAGCCTCACCCCCCAAAGCCCCCCTCGCCCCCCAAAGCNCATTGCCCTGGAAATGTGTTTGGGGTGGAAGGGTGGCATTTTAGGCACTGCGGTTGTGCATTTATTAAACAGTCCCCAGAAGTTGCCACCGTACACTAAGATTTAAAAGACAATTCCTTCCCATTTTAATTATTTTTAAGGGTCACCCTCACAAATCTTTCTCATCTCTATTCACTTGGGCCCCCTGAAAAACCGCAGCCGTGATGCTCCTGCCAAGGAGGGACTTTCGGAGCAGAGCCGAGTCTCACTTTTACATTCTGAACCCTGATCAATATGCAGAGAACGCGTCAAAAAGAAGAAGGGGGAAAAAGGTAAAAGCAACCGATGCCTTCGCAAAGCTTCTTCTACATTGCTCAGCATGTGAGAGCGGCTCCTGGGAATGAAACCCCTTCCCATGTGCCAAGGGTGGCAGCAAGGGATCGGCTGCTCCCGTCTGCCGAGGAAAGCACGGGGCAGGACAGGGCAGCGCTGCCCGACCCGGCGCGGCAAACCTCCACCTGCGCTAGAAATACGAGGAATTGTCAACATAAATCGTTATCACCAATAACGCAAGGCAGCAATTAACCTTGTCAGTCAGCGGATCACCCTTTACTGCCTGTGGACCCACCACCTCAAAGCTGCCAATCACGCTACAAATGAATAATTAATCAGACAACAGATTTCACTCATAAAAAAGGAGATCGGTTCCCTTTGAGCACCAATTAGTCCCTCTGGGCAAAAGAGGGAGGAAATTGGGAAATGGTGAGAAAGGCATCTCTGCCCAACCTCCCACCTCCCCTTCCACCCCGGCACCTTTAGACATTTTAGATTTTCAGCTCAGCAAAGAGAACAATTTTTAACCTGCATTTTTTTCAGCAAAATCCCATTTTAAAGCGGTAATTGTACATCTGCGAGCAGGTGTCTCCCTGACCCTGGATGTCAGAGCTCTGAGGCGGCCCCGCGCCTGCTCGCAGGGACGGAGAGCCCACCAGAACCCCCACAGCTCCTCCCTTGCACTCTTCCTGCTCTCTGCCCAGCAGCTACGAACACCAACTCTTTCCGCCTCCCTCAAACCAAACCAAACCTTTGTCACTCAGGAAGGACTCAGGCAAGTTTGGACCTAAATGTTTTCAGAAGCAAAATACACCTGATCTCCTTAATGAAAATTTGGGGACGGAACACAGAGAATGAGGGCGGCAGGAAATGCAACTTCTCCTCTCCTGCCCTGGGTGTGGGTTTAACAGACCGAGAGATGGTCATCCTATGGCAGAGGAATTGGGTGTGCAGGGTTAACACACAGGCCCCAAACAACCATGGAAACAGGGAGCTGTAATGACATAGAGTAAAATAATTTTCCTTTCAGGCATCGAGAACCTTTCAGGGTCTCGATGCAATTTTCAGAAGTGGCATTACCATTATCCCGAGCGAGATGCTGAGCGTGCCCCGGGTGAGCACCGCTCGCGCCACCTCCATCTCCCGCTCAGAGACGAGAAACTGAAGTGACTTGTGCCATGGGGGAAGCCATCAGCTGAGCCACGGAGCCTCCTCCAGAGAGCCCTCTGCCTCCATTACCCCTCTCCAGGAGGAGGGGAGCGGGAGCCGGGCAGGCCGGGCGCTGCAGAACCGGCGGGTAATGTCGAGAAGAGGAGAAGCCCAGCAGAAAAGCGAGCTCGGCAGCTCACGGCAAAGCAGCGGCGCAGAACATCCCCTACCCTCAGCCTCTGCTGCACACCCAGCCGCAACCCAAACTTGCTCGTGACATCTGGAAGAATTCGGAAGGATATTTTCTTTCAAGAACTTCTGTACAACTTCTGTGTCTGATATTTTCAGCCAGGAACCGAAATATCAAACTAGCCATGGAGCCAGCGTTGGACCTTAATGTTCTGCTTTTAACGAGAAAACTCTGGGGTTCTGGCTCGGACACCTACACATCTCGCAGGAGCTCAGGTAAACGGAGGAAAAGAAACAAAGCAGAAGACACCAGAGAATTGACAGACATGTCCTACCCAGAGGGGCACGGAGGGGGAGGAGAGCGGGAGTGCGGCTCTGGCAGCAGAAGGTGGGCTGAGGGCCACCCAGCCCCAGGGCAGCCCAGGACTGCACCGGGGACGCCCCGGGGACGCGGCCACCCTCCCGGCGGGCTCCATGCCTGCTCTCCACAGCCCAGCAGTGCTCTTCTGCCAGACGTTCACAGCATCAGCAGCTCTGGTCCTACGGCTTTGCCCTTCTTCTGCATTTCCAGACATTAAAAGTATTTAAAATATTAAGAAGCACACACACACACACCCGCCCCCACCTAGGAACCGCTCTCCCGAGGCTGCTCCTGCCGGGCGCACCCCCCGTGGTGCCCGAGAGCTCCTGCTCGCAGGGGGATGGGGAGCACACAGGGATGGTCTCTACAGGGTGACAGCACCGCGGTGGGTCAGGACCGGAGCAGAATCAGCCCCGCTGCCCAAGCGAGCGAGCAGGAGCGGCTCAGCCGGAGGCGGCAGTGCGCAGGGACACTGTCGGAGCTGAAAGCGCTGAGCAATTTGCCGGGGCAGACAGGGTGCTGACACCTTTTATTTTAAGTAGCATCAGCGGTGCTATTTAGTACACTCCGAACAGCGACTCAAAGCATGATCTGAGTAAACAAGAACTCTTTTGGCAGCACTGGAGTAACATATGGGCTCTGTATATAATGTGCCTTGAAATGGTTTTGTAGATTAGCAAATTGACTGATACAGCTATAGTACTTCACGACCCCAAAGATACTCTGCATTGGCTGAAGGGAGGACCAGATCTGGAGGGGCTCCTTTCTGTGGGCATTACAGGGAAGCAGGCGGAACCGGCACGTGGTCTCCAGCAGAAGGGAAAGGGGGATCGTTACAGGGAGAAAGGGGGCACACAGCAGAGTGCAGGGTTAGATGAGTCATTGCAGAAAAGACTGAAAGTGTGCTGCAGAAAGATCTCAGGCACAGACCGTTCCATCCTTTTAGGGCTTTTTACCCTACAGCAGTAGTTAGCTTATTTTCATCCTCCCCTGCTGCCCAGAATTCCTTTCCATTTTCTACATGCATGCTGTTTACTCACATTATGGCTTTTTCTCCTTTAATGTGTTTATCCTTCTCCCTGTGCTTTGTTGGACGCAGCATTCACTGCTTCTTTATAGCAAAGTGTCTGCTACGCTCTGACGGTGAATTTTGCTCAGGGAAGTTTAGGCTGCTGCTCACACTGTTGTTATTGCGGGTATCATCAGCCGTGGAGATTTGCACCATTCTTACAGTCGGTGGCAGTCCCCTGCGCTCCTCGGTGCCGGGAAGCGGAGGGGCTGTGGGTGCCGGGGGGAACCAACCCCCCCAGGGGTACCCCACGGGAGGCTCTGCCGCGGTGGGATCCCGCAGGGCTGGGGAGCGGGAGCGGGGCACTCGCCCCTCTGGGACTGCGGCAAACCCACGGGAGAGCCGCACTGCTCCCACCTACCTCCAAAAACTCGAGTGGGACAGCACAAGAAATGGCAGTCCCCAGCGCTCCGGTGCCTGCAGCGCACCGACCCGACCGGCCCCCGTCCCTCCGGCTCGGAGCTGGAATACAGGCAGTGCCCCCACCCAGGGATGGCCGCGCCGGAGCCTGGGAGCCCACAGCCCACAGCCCACCGCCATCCCACCCGCGGGGGTTATCTGCCTGGGAAGACACTCGCCTGTCCTCTCTCAGGACCTGGGACAGGCATTCCCTGAGCCAGAGAAGCATTTCAGCAAAGGAGAAAAGTTTTGGTTTGGAGGAGACTCCAAGTTGCAGAAAGGGAATGGGTTTTATTCCCGGTATTTTGCAATATTGCTCTCCCTTTTTGTAGCCTCGCTGAAACTGCTCTGAGAGACATAATTAAAGTGTTTAAGAAGCATCTGTCATTATTAAAACAAAGTTGCTTTGCAATTTTACTATTTTGCTGCAGTTTCATTATCTTATGTAAATGAGCTGTCTATTCCCTTCTGCGGCGTGGGCTGCAGAGGGAAAGAAGCCCCAGTGAGAAAATTTATTACCAGCCTCTCACTCTTGAGATTATCAATTGCAAATGAAGGAGCATAAATACATCTTCTTTAGCTGCTTATGCCACATTAACGAATATGCTCCAAGTTAATGGCTTTGCCACTCTTGTCTGCTCAGAGGGGAACAGAGCGTGGGGGGGAGGACTCCCTCAGCTCACGGAAGCGCCAGCGAGGTTTGAGTCGCTGGGTGTTAAGCAGCGGGTTGTTAGTACGCTGCTAATCCCAATCTATCCTGCAGATGATCATGCAGCTACAACAGGTAATACTGTTGGAATAGTTTGTCTCAAAGGATGAATTCCAGTCCTCTTGATGCACTACAACATAATCACGCCCAAAGCCCTGTTCTTCTTTATAGCTTGATAGCTTGTTCGTACACGCACGACTGGAAGTCCGTGTTGCCTCGCTGCCCTGGTGCTTCCATGGCACAAAACACACTTTGTCTCTTACCCTGAACCTCCTGGACGGCTCTGAGCCTGCCAGGATCAGCTCTCCCTGGCTGCTCCTGGGTGGGGAGAGACGCCCAAGCACACGGAGTGAGCCCGTGGGGAGCCCCTGTGGCTGGGCCACCAGGGCGAGGGACCACGGCCACCATTTCCACTCCTGGGTGGAAATTCGGCGTGTGCAGG
Source organism: Anarhynchus alexandrinus (assembly GCA_008711295.1). Lineage (NCBI taxonomy): Eukaryota > Metazoa > Chordata > Aves > Charadriiformes > Charadriidae > Anarhynchus > Anarhynchus alexandrinus. The sequence continues at coordinate 1,026,920 of VUYV01000252.1, forward strand.
GCTGAACGGCCCCAGCCCGGCCACGTCAGACACCTGAGCACGAGGGACCATCACCCGCATTGCTTCTGGGCTGAACGACCTTGGGGAAATTGGAAAAAATAAATGTAGCTGCTGCATTTTTGTCCTCCACATAGAGCTACCCAAGAATACAAACGATCTATACCGCACATCCTTACCCACTAAGAGCGCAGGATTTGGCTCAGATGTGATGCAGCTTAGCATCATCTACACTCATACTTGCAAACTACGGCCGCTCCTCGTCATCTGTCTCCCCAGCCTCACCCCGCGGAACCAGGTGAGAAACAGCCTTTAAGGTGCTTTGCAGACCATTGCAGGTGCCCTTGTTTCTGTCACCAAAGATCCGGCAGCACCTGACTTCAGTAGTCACCAAAGAACATTAGAAAAGAGGCAATTAGCTAAGCAGAGCGGCCACAGAGGTTGAGGCTGAAGGCTGCGATCGATGTGCGGTTCGACACGCTGCCCAGGCACGGCCGTGCCGCTTGCTTTGCCAGGGATGCCAGGGCGCCCTGTGCCCCACACCCGCCAGGGCTGCGGGTCCCCTCCCTGCGCCAGAGATGCCCGGCAGAGGCGGAGGGACATCTTCTTTAGAGCATTTCCAGGCGACAGAAATGGCGGCTAATACTGTGCAATCCAAACCTGGCAGCCAGCAAGCAAACATCCATCAGAAGCGGGTAATTGATGCTATCTGGGGCCAGTTTATTCCAATCAATACAGCGCTCCGTACATCGGTATTCACCACAGCCCTCTTCTGTTCCAGAGGGTTAGAAAATGTTATTATCCAGACAAACCCCTAATTCCAACAAATTCGATTACCCAGGCAAATGAAAATAACACAAACAAAACCGTCTGAGATTCTGACGGCTGAACCGCTTGTTGGGGGGGCATTTATTTATTTATTTCCAGCAGGATTTGCAGTGCACACCACGGGCACGTTGGGTTTAAAAGCAGTTTGGAAAGAGCAGCCCTCTGGCATCCGCTTACGCACACACAAACCCACGATTATCTTAAAGACTGCACTCCAAACGGCTTCTCGGAGGACCCGGCCCTCCCAGACTAATTGAGTGAGGCTTTTTCTCCCCCTCATCTCTTTCAGCCTTGTCTGCAAAAGGCAGGTCTGTTCGGCGAGCTCCGACTGCTCCAACTTGGACCTAAAGAGCTATTTAAATGACCATGAATGTTAAATACGAGATTTGGAAGCCTTCTGAATTTGTTCTTACTCCCTTTAGGCTTTTTTTCCAGTGGATGCTGATAGCTAGAAAGGTCTGGTAAACAGTTTTACAATCCCAAATGTTTTCTAGTACGGTTCAATTTAGGTGGCTGCTGCAGAATGGTCCCAGAAAGTAAAGATGGAATTTTTATTCCCCTCAGAATCGAGGTCTGATGAGAGAGTCTGGACTAACTCACCGATGAACACATGCCAGGTGACTTCTGTATGCAAGCACAAGAACCGAAATTTCAATTTTCACACCCAAGGAAGCTGTCATGGTGCTCCTTTGAAATGAGCTACCGAGCAAGGATGATTGATGAAGTAAACAACAAAGCTGGGTGGAAAGGGTAATGTTATTGTTTTTCACGGGGGGAGGAAAAAAATAATCATTTTCATTACAAAGCCTCCAATGAAAATTCAAAAACAATCTAAAATTGTTTAGATTGTCTCGAGACGTTGTGGTGAGAGAAATGCCACTTTCCCCGCCAGGGCCGCAGGGACCCACCGAACAACAGCTCGGCCGCTCCGCGCGGTCCCCGGGCTGGCGGCGGGTGCGATGGGCAGACCCTCACCCCAAAAAAAGACAAAGCTTTTGCACGAAGCCGCTGCAGCCACGTGGAAGCACTCCTGCCGCGCTGCCCGGCACGCGCCCCCGACTCTCCCTGGCGCTGCTGCAGTGGCTCTCCCGGCACGCGCCCTTCTGCTCGGCCCAGGCTCCACGGCCGCGCTCCCGCGATCCGAACCGTAGGTGCTCCCTCCCTCTCAGCGACACCATTTGGAAACGGCTCCGCTTCTGGGTTTTACACTGGAATATGTAGAAAAGTCTCTCCTAGGCTGGTGGCAGGCCTAAGGCACCACTCTAATTAGGCCATCAATAACCCAGAGCAGCTGCTCCGAAAGAATTCAGCTGTTCAAAGATGGAAAAGTCCATTAAGTTTATTGCATGAAATGTTGGACATGGTTTAGACAGAGGATCGCTGCCAAATTATATAAACCACCAAAAATCTGCCAAATGAAGGAAGTGGAGGCAGGACAGGGCATTTTAAACTGTCATTACCCCTGGAGGGAAGGGAAGATCCATTTATCTAGTGTTGCTACCAAGAAGCAACAAGTAGGATGACATCTGCAGAGCCAGTGCTGCTGCTCCGTGGCTGGTTTAGAAGAACAGAGCTTTTGGGGGAGAAGGGCTGAACTAAAAGACTTCTCCAAAGCTTTTTTACTTTGCAAGCAGACAGCAAGTTAAGGTCATAAAATGCTAAAGAAAATAACATGTATACCTTCTATTTACTAACAAGAAGACGACCTGAGAACTCAGCTTTGTTTCAGGAGCTCCAAAAATCTAACTGTACCACTGACGCTGTCTCTGGATGCGGAAGAGGCTTTTACTCGTCCGATTCCCACCACCGCCACCAGCCCTCTCCCGGCCACAGCACAGATGCGCACCAGCAGGCACCAAACGCTGGTTTGCTTTATTTTATCCAAACTTTTCCGAGCGTACAAGAGATTCTGCTTGGAATTAGTACAAAGATGAGCAGAGACACCTCCAGGCAAAGACGCACAACTAACAGTAACAAACAGCGTAGCCCACACTGCAGCGGTGCGGCGGCAGTCTGCGAAGGGCGCCCACCCCGACTCAGCGCGGGGAAAGCCAGGGCAGCTTCGGGGACCTCAAACACTCCTTCAGGGCAATGCGGTGTCGCGGCCACCACCTGCCAGCCCCCTGCACGCTGGGCGGTGGAGCAGCTCGCTCCACGGGAAGCCACTCGGGAGCGTGCACCAGCGCGCACGTGCGCGCAGGCAGGGCAACCTCGCCCCGGGCGGGCAGAGACCGCAGCGAGCGGCCCCGCAGGGACCGCCACGCTGAAAGCATTCAGAGAAAAATCTCGAAATTAAAATGGAATTAGTTTGCCATACAACTTGATGATACATGGAGTAATACAGGACTAGAAAAAGAACCCATATAGTTATGAAGTATCCCAGGGATATAAGCTAATTACTAAGTATTTCAGTAACTGTGGGGTTTGCAATGTGAGGATATAACAAGCCGCACAAAAGGCTTAAATGTTCTCAAGTTGTCAAGGAGGGGAAGAAAGTTGTACTTCATCTGCTCATAAACATGATAAACCATACAGAGGATTAATTAGCAGCAATTAGCAATTAGTGAGTTTCTCCGTTAATGCTTGAGGAAAGGAACCCGTGCATTTGCGGGATCTCAGACCACAGCTGTGCTGGAGCGGCACACAGCCCAAACCGCCCTCCCAAGAATCGTTTCTATGATCTGCATCAAAGCCGCAGTCCTTCAGGAGACCAGTGAACGGGAGACATTTTGATAGATATTATTTCAGTAATTAAAGAACAAGTGGAAAACTCAGCGGGCGAGTCGATGCACCTCCTCGGGTTGGAAGGTGAAGCCCAGGAGGGAGCGGGCCGGCGGCTGCGGGGAGCACACGGACGGGTCCCAGCACAGCCCTCCCCGCGGCAGGCGCTCAGCACGAGCTGGACCAGCCCCGCTGGACCGCGTCTGCTCACGCGTTCGGGGTGCCCGACCTCACCCAGGCACGGCTGCGGGTCCCAGAGACTGCCGGCCCCGTGAAACCCCGTGTTCGAGAAAGCGGCTCGCAGTTACGTCGCAAGAGCACGTCAGGGCAGGGAGCGCGGCCAGTGCACAGGCGGCGGTCGGGGACGCGAGGAGGAGGAGGAGGAGGAGGAGGAGGAGGAGGAGGAGGAGGAGGTAATTCCAGCTTCTGGGGCGCATCATCCGGCTGCTTCTCTGCGAACAGCCGGCTCTGCAGGGACCGACTGGATGGCAGGAACGAGCAGCGCGGTGCAGCAGGGATGTGCAGGCACTGTCTCCTCCATCAAAAGGCAGCCTGCAGGGAGGTATTAGAGTATAACACACGGCTGGCCCCTGCCGCTGCTAAAGGATGGCACAAAGAGAGGAATAAAGGAAGAAACTTGAAACGCCTCAAAGAGGTCCTATTTTTAGGAAAGGCTGAGCAGTCTCTCGCCTTTTGGAACTGCCTGCCTTGCGATGCCGGTGGCTGGGCACTCCAACCACCGGGCGTTTCTGAAGACGTGTGCCTGCAACTCAAGAAAGCCTTTCTGTGCCGGGGGAACCGCGCCACACGCCGCCGGCTTCAGCTCCGTCACCTCTGCAGGAAAGAGTCGGGCATTTTCAGTAACTACTTTTTGTAACTAGCGAGATTAATCCGTGGGGTAAAGATTCCCATCAAAACTAATAAATAAAAATCAAGCCTACATCTTATCAAAAAATCCTTTTCTTTCCACTCTGGGGGCCGTAAATTCCCACAAAGCTAAGAAAATAGAGAGCAATTTTTAAATGCTGGTCTGGCAATAAAATACTGATCTCTCGCAAATGGAATTCGGAACATACAACAGCGGGCTATACATTATCCTGCCTGAAAACTCCCTCGGGGGAAATAAGGTTATCAAAACTTTGGAGAACTTAATGCAAACGCTGATCCTTCTCCAGTGCAAATGAAGAGTATGGGGAGGTATTGATAGAGCATTTTCCTCCGCTGCAAAGAGGTTGGTTGGTATTTGAACCTGCTGAAATAGCCCTATCGCCTCTGATTTTTCATTCAGCTGCAGGTGCTCCCCGGCATCCGGCATTTATTTATGGAAAGGTTATTTTCATGCTCCCCTTCACATTGTGATACAAGCCACTGCAGAGTTCACAGACGAGGTTCACGTAAACAGTAAGCTTAAATTTGAAAAATCATTCATAATACTATGGGGGGCTGGGGGAGGAAATAATCTAAAATCTGAAGAAGTACAAATTGAAATTCCCTCCAAGCTGCTTCAGTATTTGACTGGAGTCTGTAAGAACCCGTCTCAGCTGTGGCCGCCCCAGGAGCGGGCCAGCAGCGGCGGGGCTTTGCTAGCCGTGGCGCGGTGCGAGGGCTCGGGGTGGGTTCGGGAGCGCGGGATGAGGGCGAGCACCCGGCGCGGGTGAGCACACGTTAACCCCGCTCACCGAGGAGCCCGGCGGAGCCGCTGCGCGCTGCAGGGCCCGGGGCCGACGGCACTGTCCTCACAGCAAGTCCTGCTGGATGCCTGCAAAGCCTAACACGTGGTTTTGGCAGACGCCATGTACGTTATCCAGTGGAGGCAATCTGGGCTCGCAGGGGCAGGCTGCACATCCAGCACAGGCAACACTAACAACATAGCAACTACATAAATTTTAGAATTAGAATTATGCTTCTCCTGCAAGTTTTTATCAGGTGTCCCGACTGGAGGCTGACCTTGCCTGGCCAGAGGAGGACTGCAGTCTCTCCAGCGGACACTGACACGAGCCCTGTCCTGTGCCACCGCTTCTGCGTCCGTCTCCCCTCTGCTCGTGCCACCGCCTCCCCACCAGATTTCACTCTGCGGTGCCGCCGGCGGCTGCCAGCACCACATCACAGCTCTTTATCCAGCTGTATTTTTAATTAGGGTATGTTTTGCTTCTACCTGTTCAGATGTCTGCTCTAAATACCGCATCTCTCTCTGGGGTGCCACAAGAGACTGATATACACCATACAGCGCTGGAGTATTTGTTTTCTTCAGCTGAGACACAATTTTACCACATTTAGCAAGAGGAGACCTTGAGAAACATAATTGAATTAGAAGAAACCAACCTGTATTTCCAAGAAGGAGGTTTCACCTGGCTAACTCACTGGATGCGTGCCAGGGTTCCGCCGCTCGGCGAGATGAGGGGAACAGAGGGGGCTGTTTCTACACTGACCTGCTCAGAACCTCTCTGCGATGCATTGCCGTGTCTGAAGTGAAGGACTCAGTAATCGGAGGTGGTTATTCAGTGATAATTGTCATGTAAGTTACCAATTTCAGGACACTCAAATGATTTTTCTTTTTCCACTGAAGAACACTGAGTAGAAAAGTTGAGCACACTAGAAATGCTAGAAAAAGGAGTAAGAATAAAAAATGCTAATCAAAGTAAATTATTGAATCCTTGTGTTCTGTATCAAAAGCAGAACCACGAATTGTCAGTCCTAGGACAGATACAATATTTCTAGACTGAAACATCATCAAAATGTTTCCTGGCTTCAAAGACAGATTTCAGCATTAAGCTCGTCTGGATCCAATCAGGGAAAATGTAGAAAACCCCATACACACAGGTTCCCTGTAGACAAAGCGGTTCAGGAACGAGGAGCACACCGAAGTCCCTCTGAAGGTGGAGACCTCAAAACTCTCCTCTACAGACGTCGTTCCAGATTTGATCATTCTTTTTCTCTTCACTAAACCGAAGCGAGCCTGCCGGGCACGGCCCCGCGTAAGGTCCCAGAGCAGCAGAGACACATGGGCTGAGGAGGAAATGGGGCACTTTCATGGCAAGAAACAGAGGGAGAGGAATTGTCAGAGAATTTAAGGAAGAAGTGATAAAGGCAGTGGTGGGGGTTGGGATTAATTTAGAAAGAACAGCATCCCCCAGAACTGACCGGCTCTTTCGAGCACAGTAATTACTTATGGCCTTCCCTTTCCAGGCAGTCGGGCCTCTGTCAGGTAAAGGCACGGGTACAGACATACCCAGTTCTGCAGAAGGTGTTTGGAGGAGGACTTGTGCCCGCCTGGCAGCGGGACAGGGGACAGAGGGACCGCTGCAGAACGGCCTCTTCCTCCCCTGCGATGCTTCATACTCGTCAGCACTGAACGCACGTTTGGCAATTTTAACACAAAAGTGAAATCCCACAGCAAATACCTCCAACACACATCTCAGGGTGCCGTTTTACTACACCCCACACGGGTAACCGAAATCTGCCTCTGCGGGACACAGACCGGGCCACCCCCTGCGCAGGCGTCAGGTCAGGACCGGGGAAAACGCGCTCCAGCGCCGGTGCGCAAAGGGCCGCGTCCCCTCCGCCGCCCCGCGCTGCTCAGGAGCAGCACTCGCACGCGACGGTGCCTGCGGGAGCCCCGCACCGTCCCCTTCGCCCCCGGGAACGACCTCTGTTGTAGATGGACCCGTCAACAGTTTGTAACTCAACCAAAAGCCAGAAGAATATTTATATTGCTTTCCTTCCCCCGTACATCGTGAAAGACATTTTATAGATGTACTAAATATCTGCTTTTATTATGAAGTGCAGTAAAGCACCATCAGTCACCTGCGAGAAATGAACTAAACCGGAGCTGGTTACAACCGACAGCCCAGGCTCTTGTCCAGCTCTTTGGGGTTTGTTGTATCCCAAAATTAACCACGGAGGAAAGCCAGATTTCAGACGTAGGAGAAGCAATGCTGGTGGCAGCAATACCAGTAGCACTGATTTCTTAAGCAACAGAAACAGCACTGGTGAGTCCCCACAGTACTGTCAGGATAGCAAAAAAATAAAAAGGCAGTGAAGCGGGTGCCAGTTTTATCCCGGTTTTGTCTCAGCCTATGAGCCGGGCAGAGGATGAGAAGGTGACGAATTGCTGTCACTGTGGAGTGTCCTTGAGGTTGGTGTCACCCCATCTCCTGCAGGAGGGTCACCGGCACCTTCCCCTTCCTTCTCCTAACGTCTCCGAGCAGGGGCTGCAGACCGGACCCAGGCAGCCATGGAGCCCCCGCTCCTACGGATGCCTCTCCGCAGGCTGCACGCTCCTGTCTGCCCGCGAATTTCTGCCCGTGCTCCCCTGTGGCGATAGAACGTCTGACAGTTTTGTGTAGCCCCTTTGCTGCCATAAACCACCACTGCTCAACCTTTCCTGTGATAAAAATCCCTCCCCATCAAAGTTGCTTCCCAGCTGCCCTCAGATGAAGGGGGTTTTGAAGGATCTTAGTTAAAATGCCAGCCCATTTCTACACCTCTCTTTAATTTCATGTTAGCCAGGCAACACAGACAGATTTTTGTATGGGCCTCGTGAAGAAAACACTACTCAAAATCAGTGTTTCCAAAGAAATTTATAACAAAATAACTTTTGTCCCTTTTTTACTTTTTCTTGTTGTTCACAATTAGTGAGGCCTCATAATTTCCCTAAAATGCGGAATGACTTATTTTGTGGTCCCATGAGACACATTAGAGTTTTGGAATATCAATCCAATCCATGCCTTCCTGAGACTTTACATTAATCACACTGATTACAGTTTTATTTACTCACTAAGGTCTACTTAGTCCTTCCTTTGTTGCTGTAAAAAGCTTGTTATTCTCTTTAATTGAACTGCTTTTGTAAACTGCATGCATTCTCACTAATTATTTTCCTTGATGAGAGTGGAGCTCCTAATTACTAATGCTCCCCTGAAATCTGTCATCTGACAAGGAACATTAAAGTGGCACGTGGGCCAATTCCGGGGTAGGAGGGACACGGTCCAGGCGGCAGGGAGGGGATCGAAGGCGCTGGGGGGAAGCGGGGGGCTCCTGCCCCCCCCGGGCTCCCCCCGCCCCGCCGGGCTCTGCCTGGCGCCCCCACGGCCGAGACCCGCGGTCAGCCCGGACCCCCGCGGGTGCAGGAGCCAAGAACTGCGCCGAACTCTGCATTTCCAGAACACACCGTGGCTGGGGGGAAATTGCGATTATGAATTTTACGATATTTACAGTCTTCAAATGAAACATTAATTTGATAAAGTGGTTTATGTATATCAAAATTATTCAAACACTTGTGCTGCTTTGTGGAAGACATTTGCCTTTTAAATTTATTTTTAGAGTCAAAACATACAGACTTTTTAAATTAACAGTTTTTATTTCAGTGAGATCGTTTTGAGTTAATTTCCCTCAATCTAATTCTAATGCAGCATTAAAAAAAAATCAGAAACATTTGTATCAACTAATAGAAACTAAATGTGCCATTTGATCAAAAACTCTGTGTTGTAATTTTTCATTTTGGCTAGAAATAAGCTTTTGCGGTGGAACGTTCCAAGAGGATATGTGTAGTTTTTAAGTTCAGCCAGTAAAGTAGAAACGATTATTTGCAAGAAAATAATTATATTAATCAAACTCAGATTAAAAATGCATCGCTTTCCTGCTGGAGATCCTGCAGCCCACGGACAAGGCAGCAGGCAGACAGGAGGAGGCCGGAAAGGAACGGGGCACGGTGCACGGGCACGTTGGGCTCCTGCCGGCATTCGGGCACCGTCCTGGCCGGGGCAGGGTTGAACAGAGAATTCGAAGGAAAACAACGAAATGACGTGACGGCTGTCCACGCCACCCTCTCGTTAATTGTGAGGCGCAGTACCGGGAAAAATTCTGCGTTAGTTTGCAAATCAAACAAGTAACCAGCTAAATCCAGCGTCCCGACCGAAGGGAAGCAGGGGCCGACCTCCCCCTGGGTGCAGAGCCGCAGGCGGAGCGGGGACGAGGGCAGGCGCCCGAAGCCAACACGCTGAACTCAGTGTAAGGGGGAACGGGGGAGCAGAGGAAAGATGCAACGGGCCATGACATAACAGTTACAGCGGGGCATTGCCTTGACCAGTAACTGTGGATAAGCAGTTTCGGCGATCTGGGCGCAAGGCAATGAACACCTGAACAAATTCAGCTTTGCAGATGGAGAGGAATAGCTTAAAGATGCTAAGCAGAAGCGTACAGCACTTCAGCACAGCCTGGGTGTGACCCTCTGGTGAGAAACTCCGGTCTGAAGTTTGGAAGCTCGTATCGGGGTCTGGAGCGAGCGGGGTGCGCTGCCGGCTGGGCTGCGGAGGCTTCTGGCCGTCAGGATGGATTTGCTCAGGAAGGGAAGAGCGCTGCCATCTAAAGAGTCACCACAGATTGTTCCTCCGAGTTTCTCATCCAGGCGCAGGCTCAACCCACCTCGCGTAATGCACGAGAACAGGTGAGTTCACAGTTTGCAGTGACTCCGACGCAGACATTGTCAGGAGCTCTAAATGTGTTGTACATGCTTGTTCACATTTATTTGTGTGTTTATTCTTCTTCCTGGCAGTTACATGGGCTTCAGGTCAGTAAGAGCGTTGTAATGCTCGGTGAATGGGATAAAACAGCTTCTGTCTCTAGTCGGAGAGAGAATAAAATACCAATATCTCATCTTTAGCTGAATACGTTACACATGTCTCTTGCAGAATGGATCTACTAACCAGATTAGATGCCATTTGAAATCTCTGGAGAGCACTCATAAATACATTACGGGATTTGCATAACAACGAGCAGTTTAAGTGGCACACAGAAGGAACAGATGATGATCCGCAAAACAAATCTGCGTGTCTGAAAACTCCCCGCTCGGTTGGTATTCATCCTGTACAGCGTCAACCCACATCTCCGCAAGCAAACAGCAACTCCTCTGTCTTGATCTTAGTGATGCAACAATAATCTGAAATAATGTCCGCTACCGATTAACCAGCAGGGGTGGAACCCCACAGCTCTGCTCCATAGCCACGATAACGTGCAGCATTTGGTGATGGACACCGAAGTGGGATCCTGTCTGCATGGACAACAACAAGAGCAGAACAAGCCAGCCTGATGGGTGGCTGTCACAGAGCTGATGCCTTTGAAAGACCAAAGGACAGTCCGGTGTGCCCAGGCTGTAACAGACCGGTGACGGAGATCCAGGAGGAACTTACTCTGCCCTACGCAAGAGATGCAGAGAGGCGTCACGCAGGAGGGTTTCAATCAGCTGCGTTCTGGTTTGTATCTTCTCTCAGAGTTAAATGTTTTGAAGAGACTGCACGGGAAGGTTCATTTTCGTGGTTCAAAGAAGGTTGCGATCCTCTGACAATCACTTAAATAAACAGTAGGCAGTTTACAGAAGCAAGTCCTGAGCTGCAGCGAGCGCGAGGCCACAAACAAACATCAGGGTGCAGAAGCATCCCAAGCCAGCAGCAGGCACGGGCTCAGAGCAGCAGGCGAGCAGCGGAAGCTGCAAACGTGTCGGGAAACCAGGGTCAGGCACGAGACAGTAGTGAGTTGCCCCAGAAAAACTGTAAGTGTATGTTAGGCTAAAAATGAGCAGAATTTGAATGGAGTTGGGGAAAGAGCTTGAGATTATATCTGCCTTTGTCGCTCAGTTCCGCAAACACTACAATTATCTCCTCTCATCCAAAGGTATACTCTTTTTTTCAAAGAAAGTCCTCCTCAAAAAGACATTTTTCACTGTGACAGATGACCATTTGCATCCAATTACATATCTCACCCTTTCCAGATGTGGCTGGAAAATTATATACTCAGCTCAGGGGCACAGCTGGATGCCATCCCCAGCCTCACCTCTTGCAAGACTAATGAGACGCTATGAAGAGTGAGGCTTTGATAGCTCAGCACATTACAACAAAGAACCGCAGGTCATGCCTACAGCCAGCAACATTTAAATGAGACGACCCCAGTTTTAGTACAGGGCTCGCTAAGTGGAGAGCTGGCTATTTTTGGGTAGACACAGAGGAGTCCCTCGTGTATTTAGAGCTTTAAGAGGACTGTCGTGACGGGCAGTTCTAATGAAACCTCAGCTGCAGAGCTATTTACACAGATGTTTTACCAGCACATAGTGCAGCAGGCTCCACATCAAGACCTTCTGATGGACCCAGGCCCAATTATCTGCCAAATGTTCTCCAGCTTTCCTCTGACCGGCACTAATGGACCCACTTACAGCTACAAATAAAAATTGCCCAGCTCTAAATTGGAAAAAATACTTCTCTGTGCATTCATGTGGGGGGCAGGGTTGGACTGGAACAGCAGAGGGACAAAGAGGAGCAGCAGGACTCAGCTGGATTGGCAGAGCATAAAGGAATGAAATGTGAGAACTACTGCAAAAGCCGCACTTGAAGTGACTATCAAATCGTGTTTACCAAGGAAAGCTGCGCGACGGCTCTGGAACGCCCTTCTTCCGACAAGCACCCACGCAGTACTGCAAGCGAACAAAGCAAAGATAGAAAACAGATGGAGAAATTAGCAATGAAAGGAAAGTTTCCCATCTATACTGTATGTTCCCTCCCCGTCTGAATAAGCATGTGCACGGACAGAGCTCTTTGTGCGAAACAACTCCAACTGAAGGGAACACTTGCCAGCGCTCTCTGTGGTTATTCTAACACTGCCTGAGGCTGGAACAGCAAACCGGCATTGTTGCAGTGGCGTGGGATGCATTCGCAACCCTCTGGGTGAAGTTTCCTCCTGGCAGCTTGGTTCTAATCGTTCACAGCTATTTTCACTAATTTTTGGGGGCTGGCACGGAACGTGCCACGTTTGCCCACACAGCAGAGAGGCCAGAGTGCAGACCCCCTTCTGAATCGTTCTTTTCCTTTGAATTTTGTTTAGGATCTTCGTCTTTGGTTGGATATTTTGTTCAGCTGTGATCTTGCATAAATCTTTTCATTGTTTTCTCTTCCACCTCTCTGTCTCCTCCCCCTCCACCCAGGCACGGGCCCTGCCATTCCTCCTCTGGTGCTGCAGCTCTTTCCACGCAACTCTTTGCTCTCGTACAATCTTCTTAAGTTTCAAATTTCCCCATTTCCTTCCTCATTCACATCCACAGAAACATTTCCATGACAGCATGTCAAGCTCCACAAAATCCATGACACTTCCCAACCCCTTAAAACCTGCCTTCAGCCCAGCAGCCGTGCCGTGGGACGCCTGTGGCACAGCACGGCAGGCAGACGTTCCTCCCAGGGCGAAGCAAAAACTTTCCAGCGCGGCAGCCCGGCTCTGAGCCGTGGGTCCCCCCCGGGGCTCGCACACGGGGAACCGGCGCTTGCCCTCATCCATGGATTTCAGTCCCTGACGCATTGAAGGGGCAACTGCTTTCGACCGGCGTGAGTGGAGCCACCCAGCTACATCCACAGGCAACCGCCGAGCTCCCATGTAGCTCAGGGCCACCAGGATTTCGTGCACGTTGTTCCTCCGGTGCCCAGCCCAAAGGGGCCAAACCAGTAACAACTCCGGTAGGAGCTGTAATAGGGAGGAAAGAGGCTGCTAAAAAGAAAGTGCTTGTTCTGACAGTGCTTTAGACAACTGCCTCTTTTGCCGAATAATGCTACGTTGTTTTTCCTGAAGTGCTTTTAAAACTGAAATAACACTGAGTTAGAAAGCTCCCAAACCATTTGAGATGTAAGGGGATGAAAATTAGCAGCTGATATGAATTTTCTGCGAGTGGTTCACAGATCAGTTTTGACAGAACTTCTAATTTGAAAGATAAGTGTGTTCATGAACGTTTCATCTGTCACGTCGGGTCACAGCAGAGAAATGGAAACGCAGCAGGGTTTGAAACGAGCTAACTTTCGTTCAGGAGTCGGGGCAAGTGCACTAAACAGCCAGAGCTGAGTGAATAATGAATCATTTATTCAAGAACTGTCAGCCTGCTTTCTTCACTGAATTGTCCTGGCTTCCTCCAGTTTATTCTTTAGCCGAATAATGTGTGTGATGAAATACCAGCTGTAATTCATTTGAGAGCAGTTCCCTGACATTACAAACAGCTGCAGTTGGGTCCAGAGGCCACAAGATACATCATGTCTGCGGCTGAACGAACACAACCTTGTGGCCTGTGGTTTCAAGCCAAGGAGACATGCTCTGTTCTGGGTGGAAAGGAGGATCTGGCTTCTTGGACCCCCCCGTCACCCACCTCTGGAGCCCCGATCACAGGGGATGGGGGGAGCAGAGGGGGGGACGGGGCAACAAGCACTGGGTGGAAGTGATCCTCCCAGACATCTGGCGACGCAAGCCTGCTGGGGGCATCCAGACTGAGCCCTCCTGTTCCCAGCACAGGTACGTACCCACGGAGCTCCCAGGGACAGGGAGCACTGCCTGCTGCTGCCCCTCTGCAAGAGCCCCATCCCAGCCCTGCTGCCCCGACAGCTCCCCACATCTCACAGCCAGGGACACCCGGCTGCTAAAGGAACCCGTCATCCTCACGGACGGGCATTTGTAGGTTGAGTTAACCGCTCCGTCGGAAGAGCTGAGCAGAGAGGCGATTCCATAGGGCACCGCGTAGGCAGGTTCCCTCGACGCCCGCCTGCAGAGCCACGAGCACCAGGACCGCGGCACGCCAACCGCCTCCAGCAGTGACCGCCTCGGTCCAGCGCCCGCCCACGGCTTAGAGACAGTCCATGGGAACCGCTGCAACTGACTGCCACGAGTGGCGAAAGCTCTGTCTCACCGCTACTGAGGTACCTTAGGTGTTCACTGATCTGATCACTTTATTATCTCCAGTTGCCCTAAGAGTGCAATGTTGTATTGAAAACCATGTATTTATAGCTGGCTAATCACAGCTTAATTACAGCAGCTCAGCAGGCTCTTGTATGAACACTGAGTCTGAGACAGTTCCACTAGGAAACTTTTTATGAGATAAGCAGAAGCATCAAATTATTCAAGATGTGTGAGAAAAACCTATTTAGTGTTAATTGGGACAATTACCTTTTTTCTAATTTGCATGTGTCATGAATATTAAAACCATAATAAAAAGAAACCACTTTCACTGGCTAACTGCTGCCCAAAGAAACAATCTGCAGGGAGGAAGGAAAGCCGCCGAGCTCGAGGAGAGGACGGAGCCGGCAGCAGCGATGCATGCCTCCGCTGCAGCAGCCAGCAGCTTGCATCAGCCTCGGTGCACCACTGCAGGCCGGAGATAAGGGGAATCCTCACGAGAACAAAACAAAACATAACAAAACCAGCAGCAGCGCACCCCTCTGTAGGGGTTGGTGGGAACCAGAGGACCTCAGTTCTGTACTTGAGTGCCCGCTCGAGCTGCGTGAGTCCCTGCGGCGACAGGCGACGGCTGAGGCTGACTGGAGAAGCCGCTGCTGCTGCACGGCGCAGCCCTGCCTGGTGAACCAGCCCCGTGTGCCACCGACAGGCACCTCCCCTGACATCCAGCTCGCTCTCACCAGCACAGCCCCAGTAAGCCAAGTGTACATCCCAGTCGGCTGGGGTGAATCGGAGACGGAGCGGCTCGCGCAGCCTTCGCCCGTGAGCACCGAGAGCTGTGGCTCCTTCTCACCCCCACGGCTCTGCGGCTCCTCAGCCGAGAAACCCCTTCCCCACAGAAACCGGGCAGCGCACCGGTGCAGTTGCTGGAACTTTGCTGACATTAGGCAGATATTAAGTTCTGTTAAGCCAAACATCAAGCTGTATTGACCCGGAGTTAAATATTGACGGAGGCGATGCAGGCGCTACCCGACTGGCTGCGGCAGCACTTCAGGGAAAACTCTTATCAGCTTTCCTGAGCCCTTCAGACGCCGGAGTTTGCACATGTGATTGGACTGACTAATGCCGCTCGCAGAGTGAGCCTGTCTGACCTTCAAGGAGCTATGCAAAGCAGGATTTCCTAATTCCTCATGACTTTCAAGCACGGCATCCCAGAATGCTGTTTTTTTCTCATCCGTAGCGATTATTGCTGCTGGTGGGACCACAGCTGGGTTACCACAGTAGCCCCAACCCAGGACTTGGCTTTCCAGGAAGGTGGGGGAAATGCCAGTGTTTTCCAAAGTACCCAAATATATTCTAGGAAGAACTTCTACTGGAGATAATTACATTCAATGACACAGAAATAAACCATTAAAAATGACAGGCATTTAAAACCTTTTTAAAGCCTCATTTATAAGCCTCAATGATGTTTCTGAAAACATGCCTTGAAAAAGGAGTAGGTGAGAAGAAACAGGAGATGAAATTCCTTCCTGGGGCCGTGCTGTCCCCCAGGGAAGGGCAAACCCTGCGAAGCAGCTGCCGGGAGCCGACACGCCGGGCAGGAGCGGGCTGTGCCGGCAGTGCCCTCTGCTCCCGCGGGGTCCCGGCAGAGGAGCACAGCAAGGCACGGCCGGCACCGGCCCCATCCCCGCAGGAGGGGCCTGGCCCAGCTCCTCCAGCAGCAAGGAAGCACTAATAAATACGGAGCGAAGCACCGTGAGAGCCCATCAGATTCAGCCCGTACTCGTCTTTGTTTTCTCACATGAGTGATGGCAAACTCGGGAACGGAGATATCTCAGGCTTCTGTCAGCTGCCGCCTAACGGGGCAAGGTGAGCCGGATGGGCTCGCTGGGCTGCAAACGGGTACGTTCACCTGACCGACCTCGTGCTTTCATAATTTACCTCTACTAAAGAATCATAACAGAGCTATTTACAGCAGCCATTAAATAAGGCAATATTTCAGCATTGATTTTGTGTCTTTCCCACTAGTGCGCACGGCTTTTGATAACTCAAACCTTATGGATTTTTCTATAAACAAAAAATTAATATCTGCAGCAGGAGAGAGCGTACAAGCGGTTACAGCAGTGACAACCCGGGGCCTCGCGGGTGCCGGCTGGAGGGGGGGAAAAGGGAAAAGAGGGAGAGAGAGAACGAATGCACCTGTGGTTTGTCTGTGTGGGGATTAACAAGCAGCCAGAAAAGGGTGTTTGAAGAACAGCAAATGATATGGGGTGATCCGTGCTGACCTTTCAATTGCCCATGAAACACTCTTCATTTACTTTATTTATTTCTATTAAATTCCAACACACCTCAGGAGAGAAGCGGCTCCGTCCCCAAGGGCCCAGGCACAGCAAAGGGCTCTGCTCAGCGCAGGAGCAGCCTGAGGATGAGGGCTGAAGAAGACATCCTTCTTCCGAATGGGAAACGCTCCTCCTCCCCCCAGCCCTAACCTGCCGCCGCCGCTGTTACCTGCAATATGCCAACACCTACTTAAATAGTGCGCAAGCGTTGCACGAGCCTTGTTCTGACCTCCTACACAAAGCACCCTGGAGGTCCCCACACATATGCAACCGGAGCATGAGAAAAGGGTTTGTACAATGAAGAACTCTGGTGCACACGAAGGGAGGAAGGGGGGAGCTGTGGTTTGTCAGGGTGGGCTTTTTTCCCCTCTAATCAAGTGAGAAGGAAAGGAACTTTGATCAGGATTACATTTTTGCTAAGGAAGCAAGAGCTTGTCAGAGATTCACAAGGGAAAAAGCAGTCAGTTCCGAGCCGGCACGTAGACAAACTTTAGACATTAAAGTCAGGAGTGTGTATCAGTGAGAGCACACGAACACTCCGAGGGTCAGCGCCGCAGCTTGGAAACGAACTGATCCTCTCACATCTGATTTTGTCTGGGATTTGGCCAAGTCCTTTTGTCTCTGTTTTTTCCGCAAACCCTGAACAGACTGGGAGTGAAAACTGGAGACAGAGCGAAACTATCATCTTCAAGAAACCTGCGGTCTGCAGGAACTGCTGGAGGACAAAAAGCGCCCATGGACAGCAGTAGGCACGTGGGGAAGAGAAAGCAGTGCTGGAGCTGGAGCGGGGAAGGACGGGGACAAGGAAGCCTCCCCTCCGCTAGGGGCCTGGGGTTCGGGAGGATTCACGTACCCTGAGGCTCCACAGCTTTCATCTGCTGCAGTGAAGTGATGAATAGGGCAGGAAACTGGGACTTCAGGGCTTCATCTACAGAGTAGAGCAGAGCAGACCCCAAGGCAGTTTGGAGAGCACGTTGCTGACGTGCAGGAGCACCCTGCAGCCAGCTCTGGCACGGACAGGCGTCCACTGGCCGGTCTGGTTTCCGTCACCCGCTCTCCGGGGCGCTGCTCTGCCCTGTCTTCACGTGGCTGCAGACAAAACGGTGATGGCACCTGAGGGCATTCTCCAGCCCTCTGCACCAATCCAAAATCCCACATCTTTTTGCAGCACTATACTGAGAACGTACATGAGAAAATGCCCTGTTCTGTGCCTAGCTGGAGCCAGAGCGTTTTAATCACCTGAGCTCGTGAACAGTGCCAGTGCCTTCACAGGTGGCAGAAACCAGCTCCCAGTCCATGGGCACTGGTGCAGGAAATTAAGGCGAATTCAGTGACTGCACACAGGCAGTGGGAAGAAAATTATACAGCCTAGTCTCATCTCAGGTGTCCACGGAATATTAAAAAAAAAAAAAAAAGTGCTACATCTTTAAAATCCTCAGCCAGAAATGTTAGAAAAATACTCAACTCAGCGGCAAGGATTGCCAGGAGAGGCAGTACTTTTGTTGAGCAGACAGCAGGGCTCCTTCCCCTGCTCTTCCCCCGAAGGCAGTATTCCCTAACCATTTCTTATGAGACCCTTTATGTATTACTCACAGTAAATCAAAGGCTCTGCCGCCGCTGAGATATAAGCCGGCAGGGCGTGCGCTGCCTGCAGCGCGTCTCTGCCTCGGTGCCATTAGCTGGCAGGCAGGAAAGGCCGCGCCACGGCGCGAACCCTCCGAGATGAGCCTCCCTCCTTAATGCTCAGAGATCAGTGCCTCCTTCGGGCGGCAGCCCCAGCTCCTGCAGCTCACGTTAAGTGCCTGCCAACATCTGCAATCGGCGCCGCCTGGCATGGCACGCCGCACGCAACTCCTGCGGCAAGACAGCACTTCGGCCCTCCCTTAGCGGTTGGCAGCGGCGCGCAGCCGCTTCGCTCAGCACTGCCCGCTCGGCCGCAGGACGTCAAGGCGCAGCTGAGCCGTCCCGCTGCCGAAACAGCCCCCAGGTCCGGCTCGTGTCACCTCTGCGCGGCCCAGCCCCGCTCCCTGCCCCGGTTGCCACCCCGGCCATTGCAGCGCCGCGGGGCGACGCGGCTGCAGGACCCCCAAGAGCGCGCAGGGGCACTCCCCCCGAGCCGCGGGCTGGTCAGAGACGTGCATTGCGTATTTACTTATTAATGTTTCTATTTGGTTGTTTGCAAACTGTTTTGGGGTTTTGGCTGGCTGGTTTGGATCACAAATCCCTTTTTTTTGATAGGAATGCTTGCTGGAAGAACAGTGAGATTAAATTAATAAAACAATAGCAAATTATAAGGCAGCGATGCCGTGTGCTTTTTATAAAGACAGAGCGATGGGGGAAGCTATTGCACTAATCACGGTAAATATTTTTCCGTGTCATGACATTCATATACTGAATTTATTGCAAAACAAAAATTACTCTCTATTTTTTTAAGCAAAAGAAACCAGCTCATGGGATCAGTCACTGAACGAACAAATCTTTAAACTAATTCAGACTTCACGTTCCTTAACAAGGCCAAGTAGGGGCAATACAGGCTTTTACAGCTCCCCCAATTTCGGTGTCATTTTTTCTGATTCTTTGTCATTTTGTATTAGTCTGATTCCATTAGAAGGAGTTACAGGAGAAGTAATGGGCAGATAAAGGAATCCAACCAAAATCTAATGGAGAAAACAGGGTTTCCTTCCATTAGCCAAGCGGTGTGACAGACAGTAATGGATTTCATACCCGACTGATGTGAAGCTTGTGAGGATAATTTCATGATAACAGTTTATCAACATATTGATGGATGATAATGGGTAACCATCAGACAGAGCCCAGGCTACGCGCGTGCCCCCCCGGCGTGTCACTTGTGAGCTGTTCCAGGCCCACACCACGGCAGTCTCTCTCCCTCACTTTGATCCCCATTTGCACTATCTGCTGCAGGCAAAAGTCATGACACTGTATTAGCACGACATCTTTTTACTCTTCCATAAGCAGAAGCCATCTGTAATCCGCATCCCGGGAAACTGAAGGACGTGACGCCTCCTCTGCTACAGCGTTCCAGTTTAGGAGGTGACTTGCAAGTCAGATTTGGTACTGGCTCTCTCCCAGGAACCCTCTCCCGAGTAGCAAAAAGTCACCCCCAATTTAAACTGCGCTCTTGATACACACAATACAAATTTCATTTTAAACATGAACACTAATCTAGGTAGCTGCTCAAAGAGCAGCAAGCCCAGCGCAGGGCTTGGATTAGCAGTTTGTGCCTTTGTAAAGGGATTAGTGGGAGTCCACTGAGCTGAGGGTTAATTTGAAAATAAATTTGCATCTATAAAGATGCATAATGCAAAGTGCATGATGCTCTCCCAGGCCCATACACGCTGCATCTTCCTGACTCCCTCCATCAGATACGTGCTGCAAACACTGCAAAACACCAGGGATCACACTCTGGCGGTGCTTTGTTTCAACAATGCACATTTCTCAAAATTACAGATCTCAACCTTCATAGTGCCGTGGGCTTCAGGAAAACAGATCCACCCCAGAAAGCATCAGCTAGAGGGAGTCTCCTATGATCTCTTTCAGAGCTGCCATATAATCCTGACGTGTAATGTATAAAGTGAAGATACACTTGATAATCCTTGATGGTTTCTTTTTATTCCCCTGTATTTCTTCCGGAAGGCTGTTGCAGGTTCTGTCTCCCGACAGGCTGATTTTTCTTTTTCATTTTTCATCTAAAATTATTCCTGGACTTTTTACACCCATTTGTTTTGCATTAATATTATCGAATACCTTTATTTCCATTTTATTTCAGTTTCTTCATTGACAGTGATGATATTGGCTCTAAGTTTTGTATTTCGCCTGACCAAGGAAGCTGAGAATTTTCAGACAATACCTGGGACCATACATACACATGTACCTGAGCGACAAAGAGACTAAGGAGAGTTGCGGGGGAATATTTTCATTACATTTTAAAGAAGATACAAATTTTCATGGGAAACCATCTGTTATATTATGTTTTCCATCCAAATGTGACTTTAGAAAAAAAAAATATTTAAATATCAAATTCAACAAAATAAGGCTTATTGTTGTTTGGTCTCATTTTGTTTGATGGATAGGTGATTTTTTGTTGTAATAAATTAAGATCTGCCTAACATCCCCCGGGCAGGCTGTGGCAGCACTGGCATTTTTCATCCGGTTTTAAGCTCCTCTCCAGAGTCTCAGAGCTCTCTCCTGCTCACGGTCCGTGCCGACGCGTTCGGGCTGCCCATCCCGAGATGCCACGCGCAGACCCAGTCTCGGCCTGCGGGACTTCTCCAGGACACCCTCCCCAAACAGGAGCAAAAAACCAACCCCCAAATCGGTGCTTGCCGAAGGGAGCAGCTGGGAGCATCGTGTCCCCTCCGACGTGCTGGTGGTGACACCGGAGCCGCCATGCCATTGCACTGCTCAGACTCGGCGTGCTCGGTGGGCAGCGGGTCCCGCGGGAGCCAGAGAAGGAGGTTATCAACGGCAGCTGCCAAGAAAAGGGCAGTGAGTTGCAAGTGCAAACAGAGTGCCACCAACAGTTAAAGCACTTCAGGCCCTACAGGCAGCGCGTGCTGCCGGCTCTTGGCGGCGGTGGCCCCGCGCGGGAGCAGCTCCGTGCTCGTAAGGCGGACACGCACACGGCAGGCGTGATCGAGGGGCTCGGGTCAGAGCCCTGGGAGGGTCGAGCGGCCCTGAGTGACTGATGGCGCCTTCCATCTGCCAGGACAGGAGTCCACCGCGACACCCACAGGGCAACTCCGGGAATCACCTGGCGTGATGAAGACTGGAACCTGGGCACGGCAGAGAGACCAGCGGGCACGGGGCCAGCTGGCCTGGGGAAATGGTGACTAGGGGAGGATGCAGTTTGAGTGTCAATGCTGCAGACAAGGCAAGGAATGTGTCCTGTGAGTATCAGCTCTGCGGGACACGTCCCCTCTGACATGACCTGGCCACAGCTCGGTTGTTGTGGGCGCTGCTCTCTAGAACCGGCCGCACCATCCCGGCACGGGAAGAGCGCAGAGTCCGGCCATGCTCATGGGCTCCCAGGAGACCCCAGGGTGAGGAGCACGGCTGAGCCCAGCCTAGCAGAGCTGATGCTGCAGAGTGGACACTACCACATCAGGTCCATCAGTTCTCCTGACACTGCCTCAGGACTGACAGAGCTCCAACACAGCCACTCTAGAGACAAAACATTTCATAGTGCTATGGGCCCAGCTTTCAAAACTCCTCACCAGCTAATGCAGACATTCATTTTTAATGGGTGCTTATACTCCAGCTAGTCAGCTGCTGAAAACAATCAGGATATGAGACAAGTGTTGTTATTTGCATCTACAATTCTTTCCGAGATAGCAATCTGCAGAAAAGGAACCTCTTTTTGCTCAGATAGGAGACAACAGGAGTTTAACTCTATCAATTTATTTCTGGTAAGAACACAGATCCAGCACAACTATGAGGATTTTTTCCCTAAACAAATCCCTCTGCTTAGAAACACTTTTATAAAGCACCCCAGCCGGTCCTGGCAGAGAGCCTCAGTTGTGTCATGTACCGCAGCAGGGAACGGAAAATGCAATGCCGGGCAGAGCACCCCCAGTCACCCCGCCACCAGCCCTCCGCCTGTCCTGGGGACGCCGAGCTCCTCTAACAGACACACTGCTCCCCCCGAGCCTGTCCCCAGCAGAAACCCGTGTTTGTTCTGCGCTCAGAAATCCCCTCCTGACACACGCAAGCACACTACCTGTTCAAAAGAGCTTCTCCCACCCACTCAGTTCCACATACAAGTGAGGTATTGGGCCACCAGGCAGAGTACCTGTGAGCCGGAAGGTGTCACGTTCTGTATGTCACTGCGGTGTTTACAAATACCATCTCTCCCCTGCCCGGGGGCCGGTGAATTGCAAACCAATAGAGAGAAATGTGCGTGCAACCTGGTTAACAAAGAAAAAGCAGTTATTTCTACAATATGCCACCCCTTTTTCACCCACTGTTTGTTTTTCAAAGATGGGGGGACCGGTCCATCCCCTGTTTTTAGGTTTTCTCGTAGAAATGAAGTTTGTAACTTCCCCTACCAGTTGTGCCCGCCATCCTCGCAGGAGGGCACAGAGCGGCCGTGCTGCCCCACTGACCAGCGCGAGCTTCAGCTGCAGGACCAAAACCATCAGTGCAGCTACAGGGCTTGTTTCCAGCCACTGCCCTCCCGCACCCACTAACGAGAAATTCACTGTCTGAAGCTTTCTGTGGAGACAAGTCATTGACTGTTTTGACCATATGCAGCAATAACCACCCAAAACTCACCCTTACAAAAGGCCTTTATAGCACACAGTTCCATATGTGACATAACGCTGTTCCTCCTGCTCATCCCCATATGCACACCCAGCAAAGTGTATAAATAAATAGCCGGTGTCACACGATTTATCTTCATTTGTCAGGAGTGACAGGATAACTCACTTGTGACTCCCCTACTCCATCCTCTCCTCACTCATGAAGATTGATGCTCTCACAGATATTCCCCATCATGTATTTTTATAGCCAGCTAGATGCAGGAGTTTCTTGTCTGCCGGGCGGTCGGTGGGGACCCGGGGCAGCCACAGGAGCTGCCCCCGCAGGGTCTCAGCCTGGGGCCGCAGGGACGCCCGCCCTGCCTGCGCCTTCCAGCTGGTGTTTGTTTTATTTTCCCTCTGCATTACAGGCTATTACCACAGCTTTGCTACAGCAATTTGTCCTACGCGTCAGCCTGTGTTCTCCATCACGCTGTCAAGGCTCAGCCCAGCACCTCCGGTCACCCAGCGGGGACAGGACTGCCAGGCGCCACGCAGGCACGGCGGGCGGACAGGTACCTGCCTCCAGTGCCGCCCCCGCTCCGCCGGGCAGGTGCCCTCCACCAGCCAGAGGAGGGCCCAGCTCTGCCCACCCACGCTCCTGCCCCCCGACATCGCTCTTCGGTGGCCCTGGGGCAGGGTGGGAAGGGGACCAGGCTCGGACAAGGGGCCATGGCAGAGCCGGAGCACACGGCCTCTCGTGCAGCCGCTGCCCTTCCACCCCACCGCTGAAACACCTCCCCAGGCTGAGAAGCACTCGGCCCTTGACGCTGTTTTGGCTCTCAAAGAAGGGAAGTTCTATTAGTACCTGCGGGCTGGGGCTGCTCCTGCCCAGCTGGCCCCCGCTCTCCCGCCAGCGAGGAGCCTTCAGCGCAGAGAAGGCCGTCTCACCGAGCATCTCCTTCTTCCATCATCTCTGACACAACGACCCCCTCTGCTCACCAACCCCCGCCCCATGCGCAGGGCCCGCCATCCCCGGGCTCTGGCCACCGAAGGGGACGGCCCTGGCGGTAGCCCCCGCGGCGGGGACGCCGGACCAGCCCCTCCGGTTAGACACACGCTGCTTTGCTGGATCGAGGCCCAAAGAACAGAAGTTTCTAACGCGTTTCTCGAGCTTTCCCTGTTCCGCGGGCTCCGGGGTCTCACCGTTCGGCTGTTTGGTCCAGTGGGTTTGGAAATTACTCACAAAAGCTGCTTATTTCAAACACAGCTGGTGGTAAGGAAATACATTTCAATACTTTCTTACGGCCCGCAAGGATCCCAGGAGCTTTCTGTGCCTGTAGTTATGATTACCGGGGAAATGCATAATGGAATGAGCAAACAGTTTAATCTAATACACACCTGTATAACGACAACGTTAGTAGTTGCCATGCAGCATAACAAGCACAGCACCTTCCCTGGTTATACAGGTGCTCCCCGGGTTTTTAAATGAGATTGTATGTCCCCTGTAATTATCACACAGCGCTCGGTGTGCCGATATCTAACATGTACTTCTAGCATTGCTACCTGGCAAGAAATATTTGAAACTCCCCAGAGAACCAAATTATGTTAAGGATGGCGTAAAGGATAATGACAAGATTACAATTCACATAGTGAAAATAATAATGAATTAAGGTGATGGTATTCCTCAACCTTATTTCCAGCCTGAATGAATTGAATTTGTGCCAATTTCTTTTCTTGCTGCTGGCTTGTTAGGTGGGATTCTGCTAGAGATGGATAGTGCTGCCTGCAACTTTGAAATGTTACAAGACAGCAATTTTTATATTACTAATTTGGCTACAGTATCCTTGAAATTACAAATAAACCAAAAGTTCAAGTGTCAATGCTGTAAATGCCACCAGAAATCTTACCTAATATTAATGTATTCATTTAATTTTAAAAAACAGAACTTACTTTCTCTCCCATGAAGATTTGCTGCAGGCTTCAAAACATGGTATCATCTTTTATTCTGTTGGCTTTTGAGGAAACAGATATTTTTAATGCCACATCAATGTGGCTTGGCATATTCGTCTGGCTCTTGCCAGGGCTGGCTCAGTAGCTGCTTCCACTAGTCAGCCTGGCATTTTACCCACTCTGTTTCATTTTTACCCTCACTGCTCAAAATTTTAGATTTAGATTTTCTTTCTTCCTCGGTCTGGACTTAAAGCACGCTTGCCGGTTTTCTGATTTAATAGATTTGGAAAAAAAGGTGTGGGTGCAATGTCAGAACGCCCCGCTCCAAGGAGAAGCAGAAGTGCGAGGAAAGGCTTGGGTAAAATCAAGTCGAGAGCTATCACACTTACAGTAAGATTACTGCAGCTGACCCAGCTAATAAAAATTCTGACTGCAAATGTTCAATGTTAATTTGTCTGTGAGAATTGATGTATATTAACACAGCCTAAAGAACACGCTGTGAACATTTAGAGCTGCAGCTCTCACACTGTGAGGCTGACTGAAAACCAGGCCTGGTTTCGTGCTTATTCTTGCCAACATATGCTAATAGCAAAATATTTTAAAGTTATTTTTATTTAAGACCACTGTGGACTAATTCAGAATTAATCCTAAACTCATGTAGCAAAACACAGAAAAAAGGGGCTTGCCCTTAACTATTTATGGACCTTGACCACGAAACCGGGACATGCGTATTTCAATCCAGAAAAAGAATTCAGTCCAGGACGTGGGATCGCGTGCGCAGTTAAAGTTTAGCATAACACTAGGATCGTCTGGGGCCAGGAAGCGGCATCAGATCTCTCACCAGTGTCACAGACAACCAGTCTCAAACCACTGAACTATTTTTTTCCCATCTCCTGGACCAGGGTTTCGACCCAGCAGGTACCGCAGCAGGACCCCCGCGCCGTGCCCAAGCTGGCACACAGGGCAAGCGCCGCTCCCCTGCCCTGGTCTCCCCAGCCCTCCACGGGTCCTCCCTTCAAACAGTATGTGATGGCTTCTTAGTGTGAGCCTTTTGCAAATTACATAGTTATCTGAACAACAATGCAATAACATTATTCTTTATTGCTAATAGCCAACCCCAAAATGGAAAAGACCTTGAGATGCAGTAGGTGGGAGGCAATGATAGCTCCCTTCTAAAGAAAATAAGGCTTTACCTCATAAATATAAAATGATCAAATAAAGCAATTAGTGCAGAATTGCACATATATAGAGTGATTCACCTCTAATTGGGTTGTTCTGAAAGCAAATTAACTTTGAAATGAGGAATGCTAAAAAGATTTCAAAAAAATATGGAATCCTAACTAGAGCAGAGGAAGGAGCTTGGCAAAGTTTCGCCGAACACGGGTACAAATGTGTACAGAAACCACGATACAGAAGCCCAGACCTTCGTTGCTTTATTTTTTAAAACAGACACTTTCTGAAGGACTTAAAAAAAATAGAAGCTTCTTTTTCCTCCGTGAAAGGGAGACTCACTTCCAGCTACCGAGTCTAAAGCACTTTCTGGTAGGCAGGGCAGTCAGTCAGAAGCCGGACACCCCTCCCGTGGATGGTCGCTGCTCCGGGCTCCGCTCTGCCGTGTGCCTGGGAGGACGCTGCAGCAGCCCCTGCCGCTTCTCCGGCTGAACCGGAGCAGACCCTTAGCAGGTCCGTCACGGGCCATGGAGGTGGCGAGGCCGCAGCTGAGCCGTCCTGGCACGGCGTGCCGTGTGGCACAGGCGCCCGCGCTGCTCTCAGAACGGTGCCGTGCTTCTAGGGAGGCTTCCAAACCTCCACCGGTCACCTCCAGAGCAGCCCGAGCTCCCCCGTCATTCGCATTCTTCAGCATCAGTGCCGCGTATTGGATTCGATCAGATTCGTACCTACAGCCATTTTGCTCCTTGAGTGTTCTGATTGCAGGTTATACAACTACCCGCAGCCGAAATTACATTGCCCACAGCCTTTTATTGATAGACTGGCACGGTAATTAAAAAGGAGGCTTTTCAAAAAAATCTTGTATAAACACTGGGAGAATAAATCCATATGATTACTCTTTCAGCTCTAAGAAGGACAGAGGAGAACATCCTCACAGTTACAACGATGTCCTAAAAAATCTATTAAAACTGATAGTGCCACATATCTTATGTATTATGAATGTATTAATATGTAATAGTTTTTTATAAATATTAATAAGAGCTCACATCTAAAGAAGAAGCCTGAAACTTACATTCTTAATTAATCCAAAATTCACATCAGCTCTAAAAATACATATGCATTTCATTATTTTAGACCGATGCCTAGAAGCATATAGTTGCACAAACATCTACCAGAAGGGAATGCAAACACAGCCGCCCCCGCTCCCCCCTTCTTCGTGGTCCCCGGAGTAACCTCTGCAATGGTCCAAAGGAGCGTCGTCTCTCGCAGTGGAGACCCAGGCAGGTATGGCTCCATGGAGGAACGATTCTCACATTGGAACGGGGCACTCCGCAGCTGCGTCCCACGCGTACAGGAGAAGACACAGTGCCCTCCCGGCAAAACCGATGGACTAAACTGAAAGCACACTGCGGGGGTATCGGGTACCAGCCGCTATCAGGTACTGTAGGTGTGGTGGAGAAAAAGCAATCAAGAGATTACTGCTAAAAGAAACTCGTGATTTCAGAAAGTCTGGCATTGCCATGTGCTGGGGAGACAGAAGGAACATCTGCCCATGAACTGGCTAATACAGGACAAACGGGTTTGATTGGAAAGGTGCAAATTAGAAGCTGCCTGCATGCAAAATTGTTTGAATTTTTTCACAAAAATTACTCTGCTTTTGTTTAAAACATTCTCCTGATTCCTGTTCCATTCCTTCCCTGCTGAAGGATTTCTTCAGATACCTCTCCTTTGCCAACCACTAACAAAGCTTGCTGAGGGTTCAAATCTCTCTTCTCTAACGTTTTCCAGACATAAAACATTTTACTGCTAGTTGAATTCCTTTCACTGGCTAGAATTTGTGCTCATCTCTCAAGGATGCTTTTAAAAACCTCATGAGAATGAGTTGGTCTGGATAATGCAGAAGACTAAGTACAATAGCAAGAATTTCACCTTTAGTCACCGGCTGCAATTTAGAATTCAACAGCTCGGAAGAGCTATTCCGATTAAATCGGCGCACAGCTTCACGTGGACGTTTTATATTCTGTTTAAAAGGGGATGATGTAGGCTTAACTCAGCTCAGCTGGGACCAAAA
Organism: Anarhynchus alexandrinus; assembly: GCA_008711295.1. NCBI lineage: Eukaryota > Metazoa > Chordata > Aves > Charadriiformes > Charadriidae > Anarhynchus > Anarhynchus alexandrinus. Next base: position 1,054,939 of record VUYV01000252.1, read on the forward strand.
AATAACAAGATACATCCTTCTGTAGACCGCAAGAAGAGCATCCTCCATTTAGTGCACTTAGTTTTAAACCAGTGCACCCTGGCAAATGGGCACCGGGGTGTTCTCCTCTGGGCTTGTGTGGACAACAGCCTCCCTCCCCGCCTGTTCGTTCCGAGCCTGGCGCACGCGTCTTCAGACCGAGGGGCCGGTCGGGTGCGCTGTCAGACCCTCTGCCAACCAGCACATATAGCAATTAAAAACACTACAGAGAAAAATTGCTCAGTGAAAAAAGATGCAGGCATGAAAATTGGATGAGGTCTTTCCACTAACACAAAATTGTACAGCGGACAAAAGAAAACAGTGGGGCTAATCACATTTATTAGTGTTTTATCATCATTATTAAGCACTTTCTGCCATGACTGAACCCTCAGCTGCAAACAGTTCGGGACTACCAGAAGTGCAGACTGTGGCTAGATGGATCCGCAGTGAATTTCCCTCTCATTAACATAAATCCAGTGTTGACATCTGAGAAGGAAGAATAAGTTCTTTGTGTCATTATTAAAAATATTACAAAGACACTATCATTACACAGTGTTTTATTGCTAAATGACTTTAAGATATGCCTTATAGATCTTTCTCCATTAATCAATAAGATAAAATACTAATTCTAACTGCAGAAAGATTTTAAATGGTGTTTGAGTGAACACAGAGCTGTTCTTGGAGAAAAAGCAATGCATTAAAGTATTGACTGTTCATATATAACAAATACGTTAGGAAAGCATTGATCTGAATTATGTCACCTCGGTTATACTTTGTACATCCTTTAAGCTACATAAAGGATATACCAATTAAATTGGTGGGGCAGCCACTTTTTCTGGCAATACATCCATGGGTTTATATAGCATGCTTTTCATACACACACATATATTTTTATATCTATGAACAGATAGGACACAAAGAACTTGAATCTATCTGCAGACAACACAGACCAGCCCGTTCTCCCAGAAATTTTAGTCTGGCGCCCAAAGAATGATACAGACCAACACTAACAGAAAACCAACGCATCTCTTCTCAGGGTCAAGCATTTGCTCACACAATAAGTGATTTAAATTGGAAGACTGAGTATCACTGCGCCACCCCAATCAACTACCACTGCTGAAGTTGCTACTGGTTCATGTGGGCCCTGAGCTGGGTGCGTAGAGACAACAGCAACACAAAGAATGTATATATAATCAAGACTTAAATGTTAAAAGTTAATAAAGCATTGTATATGTAAATATAGTAAAAATTGCAAAGAGTACAATGAAATAACATAACATATTTTTATCTTATTTGACCAGCTACTAAATATATATACACATTTTATTTCAAGCAAACTCAGGATTTGGTGTTTAAAAATTAAATTCTCCCTCTCTGCGTGAGTCACTGTCTTGTTAACTGGTGACCTACTTAGCTGGTAGGCTTTGCCATTGTTTCGCTTTCTGTTCTCCATTGATCAGATTTTTGCTGCAAGCACAATCTTCAAGACTTTCCTCCTGGGTTCACATTTAACTCATCTCTTGCATTTTCCGTGGGTTATTCTAAGAGGCACTTTCACACTGTCATCCCATATAGAAACTGATGCCTTTTAGATGCCAGTTGAAACATTCTCCTTTTTGCTGTACCTACCCTATTATGTCTAATACAGTCCCTTGTTAGATGTGCATTCAAAGCCATTTATAAGGCATGAATACATAAAGATCAGTTCATTGAACCATATGCTATGAATATACAGACACTTAAATGTTGTACTTCCTATCAAAACCTGTCAAATAATTAAACACGCACATCACGAGGTGAAACAAGCTTCATGGCAGTAATTTAATTCATTATTTCAGTAGATACTGGCACTTCCTAAGCACTGAAGGTACATTTGTCTTCATAGCAGATCTGCCCGCGTCAAATAGGGGTAATGAGGAGAGCTGGAGGAACTCGGGAAAAATCCTCTTAACAAGCTTTCCTCTCAGCCAGGCAGCACGTTAGCAGCAGGGAATAATCCCATTCTTCCTTGATAAAGAGTGTGTGGGGGGGTTGGGGGGTGGAGGGTGGGGTGTTACACTAAAATACTAATTTTAATACTAAAAACCCTTGAATTTCTTTTAATACCTGTTTGTTTGTCGTCTTTCCAAAAAGCCACTCATCCCCAAAGTTCAACAGTAAGGTTATCCTGAAAGCAAACAAAGAAAACCCAGGAACAACCAACCCTCCGCTGCAGGCAACCTCCAGCTTCTCCCTGGTTCGGGTCAGGAGCAGACTGGGAGGACCCGTGGCCCCTCGGGGAGACGGAGCCCTGACTCGACGCAGCCCACAGCGCTGCTCGCGGCACACCTTCGGCGGCGGCGGGGTGAGCTGCTGTTCCCCAGGAGCTGCTAATTAAGACGTCCCTTCATAACGCACCGATCTGCAAGTCAGCAAATTCCAGTGGTTGCGTGTGAAGGCAGCGGGCGACGGCACCGAGCGCAGGGGGTTCCCGGGGAAGCCCCTCCACTCCTGTGTCTCTGCAAACACCACACACAATCACCAATGAAGAAAATTCTTCTTTCTCCAGAAGTTTCTCCCTATGGGCACTTCTGGCAATTAAGTTGGGCGATACTACCTATTAGTGTTTGAAATTCCCATTATAATTTCAAGAATTCATTTCCTCCAGGGATCCCTCACTGGGCGGGATGTGTTGCCCCCCGGGTTTCACTCCACGAGTAGTCCCTTGGTAAAGTCTGGTGACAAATGAGAATGGCAACATTTCACTGAGGTGTCCTCTAAAAAACACTCCTGGTGATCTTTACGTGCAACAATTAGTGCAGAGGCCAGCACTGCATCTGCCACGAGTTCCTTACGCTTCCTAAATGCCACTTTCTTAAATTTTTCTAATGACCTTTTTAAGCCTTTCTACTTTTCTCTCCTTGGTATTTCAACAAGATGCCCAGAGTCTCTTGGGAGAAAAGAGAATTGAATACTTATTCTGTGGCACTTCAGAGAAGTGGTCTCCAAAAAACCTAACCTCTACCGCCTTTGGAGACATAACTAAATGTCACCAAGGAATTTCTCATCTCTTGAGGCAAATTAAACAGAGATTGGCCTCAGTTGCACATTTGACAGCTGCCATTCAAACTTCCAAGATATCTCTTTTCCCCACCTTCACCCGGCAATTCGCACTCTGCTGAGCTCCCAGTGGGTCGATGCCACCCACTGCCGTGGCACCAGCAGCCTTCGAGAAAAAAGGTCCCAAATCCTGAATTCATGTTACAGTCACACTGAGACCAGGTACCGCATTAGCAAGACAGTGAGGGAAGGATGCACTGCGTCTGCTTCTGCCCAGTTCATCGAGGTTACAGGCACTGCAGTGCTTTTGTATAAAATTCTGTTTCCATTACTACACGTAAGTTTTGTTTCTCTTTAAATGTTCGTTTCCAAATAAATCATTTTCAAATGCCACAGTAAACCGCATCCTTTTTAAATTCTAATTGCTATTTACCATTTCTTAAGTTTCCAGGTGTAAGACTATTGTTTAACTCTTATTGAGGGTTTTTTCCTTCTTTTTTTGCCTGTAATGACTGCAAGGGAAAACAGGGGAGATGATCTCCCCCCACTGAACATATGCCGCTTACTCTGCACTGTGGCTATTCTTACTAAAGGAGGTTACTCTATACTTAGGGCTGATTAAAGCCTTGAAATTCAGTAGATTAGATTACTAACCAGATACTGGAACTAACACTAGTTGTTTTCCACATTTGGGGGAATGAGCATAGCATAAAGCTCGAGAGAGACAGGACTGACTCTTTGAATTAAAACCCTGCAGATGAATTTGCTGTGGCTGGTACCCAGCGCGGGGCACAGCACGAAGCACGCTGCCCCAAACGGGCCACGGGGCGCAACCGTGGCGTGGGAAATTCCCCTCCAATTGCTTGTTTTGCAATGCCAATGCATATTTTGCTAATTCCCTCTTCAGGCAAAAACGCAATCTCACACAGTCGTGGACGCGGGGAGCCGGGCAGACAGCGCGGGCAGTGCCGGGGGGCAGTGCCGGGGGGCAGTGCCGGGGGGCAGCGCGCAGCCTCCTCGCCCCTCCGCTGCCCCGGAGGGGAAACGCGACGGCGTTACCCCAACGTCGCTCCTGCACCCGAAGAGAGCACCGCTCCCTGCGCCCGGGGAACACGCGGCTCCTTCAGCAGCTCTTCCACGAGACACCTGAGGAAGCAGCTCAGGGTGTCTCCCAGTCGTCTCCTGCCCACACCTATTCTGGAAGGAACGGCTGTGTGGGAGAAGCTATACTTAACGCCTTATTGGAACTAATTGATAGAGCCTTGCTCTCCTGCCTCCTTTCATTAGGAATTATCACTATCCTAAATAAAATGAACGAACATGCCATGCTCTGTCCTGCTTCCGCAATGCATCTTCATCATTTTTTGCATTCATTTTCAAAAATTTAAAGAAAAACTACAAGACACAGCTCCTACCACATTCCTCATGTATTTCCTGTATGGCCGTACAGATCTGTTGAAACAATATTAGCAGAGCTTGTTAACCAGCGGATTGATAACACCTTGAAAAGTTAATCCACACTGAAGAGAAGATGCTGAGTGACATGACTCGGGCTACAAGCTGTAAGAGTATTTCCTCTGCGATCTCTGGTTGCCCTTGAAAACAATTTCTGTTATGGCCGTTTTGTGCTTATTGGTATACTAACCAACTTCATATATTTGCAAATGATGCACAGGTTTTTATTGGTGATGACTCCATCCAAGGAGTGTCCTTGGCAATCTCGTGCTCGGTCATCTCCCCTTGCAGAGCACACGCTCGCCTGCGAGCGCCGGGGTGACAAAGCTGAAGCTCGCACTAATGTAGCAGATCAATCACTTGACTGAAAGATACACAGACACAGAAAACATGTTTTATACCTGTCATATTCAAGGGTAAACTCCCAGCACTTGAGAAAGCTGCTCAGATAACTCTGAAAAGCAGACAGTTGTGCTAGCCTCGGTGTCTAATCAAAAGAAAAATATGTTGTCTGTCTAACAATACCAACAATTTTGAGTCTCCTCAAAGCAGTTAACCCATGGGCAGAGATCAAAGGCATCTGAAGTTTGGCTAAGAACTAACTTCTCTGATTGAAAACCCGGGATGTAAATTTCAGTCATTGAAAAGTCAAGCTGAGCCATCAAACAAAAAATAGTGTCTATACCCTGACATATCGGGGAACAGACATTGTACTTCTCAGGTGATAAACAACTGGAGAGCACAAGCTTCAGATCATGAGAAACCTTCGTGCTTTATACTACAGTCTGGTTACAGCCATCGGAAAGTTCAGACAAACTTTATTTTAGGACGTTAAGAGTTGAAGGTCGTGCTGCACATCACCAGAATGAAAAATTCTTATTTCTCATAGAAAGTCCTAGAATAATACCTTTTGATTGATGCTGCAATTGTCTACACTGGATTAAAAAGACACAACATACGGAGTGAAATGGCTGATGACATCTCTTCAGCACCCACCTCTGCTGGCAAGGACTAAGAACTTGTTGGATAGTAACCAGTGGAAATCATTCCACCAACTTTTTCTTTCAAACAAAAAATGTTTTAAATAGTAGCATTAATGGAAATTCTGTTTGTGGAGATATTTACATTTTTCTTCCAAATTCAGCGCTTCAGGCTTTTCCACAATCTCCCTGTCATATCCTTGGTCTTGTCCACCGTCCTCCTTTGTCTCATTACGCATAGAGGGTGGCAGCGTTCTGCCGCTCTGAGAGCATCTCCTGGGCCAACCTCAACTCCTGCCAGCGCGGGGGAGATGCCGTGGAAAGGAGAGAGGAGGGAGACGTGTCCGAGATAACTGCACAGATGCTGCTTTCACCCAGGGTCTCCTGTGCTGCTGTGATGTTGCACAGTCATTCCTGCACAAGTTCAGATGCCACAGCATTCACGCGTCATTATTCACGTTATGCGTTTAAACATGAGACCAGATCCATCCTCCGCACCTGCACCCCAGACAGCGCGTTAGTACAGACCTCCTGTACGGCCCGTCTTCTCTCAGTGGTGCTACAGAGAAGAGCAGCACAGCCACGGAACCAGGCAACCTCACCAACACGGGTCCTTTTCACATGTCTAATCCCGCCAAGAATTCACCCCACCAGGCAGGAAAGGCACGAGGCAAACGCTCCCGCCTCGCGCATGTGCAGCGTCGGCAGAGACTCACAGGGTGGTCGGGCAGCTCAGGAGCAGTGGCCCCTCACCCCGTAACCGGGGGCACACTCGGGTCTTCTGGGCTATTTTTTTTTTCTGCTAAGGAGACAGGGCAATGCGACTCTGCTTTATGGGAGTCTGTTTTCATGCCCCCCTCTCCCGGTACCCCTTTCATTCACTTCCCTGGTTGAGCCACCTCTGGCCCAGAGTAGAGATGTCAAACTTTTGTTGCAACTGACTTCATGAGAAGAGGTGTTTGTGTAGAGGGGAGAGGTAACAGCGGTACTAGGGAAAGAAAGCCATGAGCTTGTGCTCCGGGCTTTTCTCAAACACCAGAGAACTTCTAGGGGCAGAGGACAGAGTAAGGAGGGACGCTTTGAAAGCTCCAGGCTGCAAGTCAGAGCTCATGCCTCATTAGACAGCAGAGAATCCAAACACGAGATGTACATCTATAAACAAGAATCAATACGCGGGCCTTGTTAATTCAGCTGTTCATGGAACAACGTGTTTTCATTACCGTCGTGAATTAGGATTTTCTTCTGTTATACAGCAACCCACTGAGGGTAAAGGGGAGCTTTCGAAATACAATTATGCCAAAGCCGAAGTCAAGGCTCAAGGAACACTGTCAATAAAATGAAGGTTTGAGTCTGTTTTGTAAACCAGTGTTGACATCTGGCCAGTGAGCACGGATGGCTCTTGCTGTTCATTAAAGCACTTTCAGACCACTCTGCGGTACAAAGAAGCACTAAAGAGAGACTAAGCCCTGAGAGAATCAGGCCCCTTCTTGGTTTACTGCATCCTACAAAAAAGACAATTAGCAGCTGTTAAATTACACTGTAATTTGTCAGCACCTCTTTGCTTTATTATTTAGAAGGACCGATTGATACTTCAGTGGCATCAGTACATACTGGAGATGCGATTAGGTGCTATCTTGAGTTAATTTGCCTTTTAATTTAACTTTTCCCATTTAAAACTATGTCTCTTAAGAAACCAGTGTTGCAGTTCTGGGATCAGTGTAAAGAGCACTAAATATCAAAACCTCCTCAGTCTCCAGAGAAAGATCAGAGCCTTTCGGGGTTGCACACAGATTAGCGTATATCGGACCACTGATGTCGAGTGCCAGGTCAGATCTTCCAGTTCTGATCAGTGGGAAAATCTTCAAACTGGGCAGGCACAGTAGGTGATGGCTCCCGCAGTTAATCACAGAATCGTCTGGGCTGGAAGGGACCTGGAAGGTCATCGAGTCCAACCGTTAACCTAACACTGCCAAAACCACCACTGAACCACGTCCCTCAGCACCACGTCTACCCTGAGAAGGATGGACTGAAGGATCAAGATCCTGCAGGATCAAGACCCTTCCATGCAGAAATCAATTAAAACATCTGCATGAATTGATCAGATTTCACACGTGCATGTGCTGTAACACAGGAAATACCTTAGAGAGCAAACAGCCAAATAAAAACCTTAAAACAATTTCCAGTATCTGTATTTTTGTCTTTGTTACAGTGACCTCCAGAGGTACTAGGTAACAACTGAAGTTCCCAAGTAGGAAATGACAGAGTTCACTCCCACAAGATTGTAACTGCAGCTCAGTGCTGTACCAGTTACTGGCTTTATGAGAAGCATAAGGTGGAAATTCCATTGCAACAAGTTTATTGGAATAGAACCCACATCCCCATACATGCAGCCTGCCTACAAAAAAAGAAAACTAATTAAATATACTATTTGTTTGAACGGCTCTTCCTCCTGTGCCTGCCACCGGCTCTGACATTTCTCAAACGCAGTGTCCTAATGATCCCAGGCTGCCGGCCGGCAGATGGAAAAAGCAAAATAATACACAATGCTCTGGTCTCCCTCGTAATAAATAACCGGTACGTTTGCTGAAGGACCAGAATAAGGAACGTAGTTCTTACGACTGAGGTTGCACCAGGAACAAATTTACAGTGACACTAGGCAGAGTCTTCCTTGGGGAGCCCGGTGCTCGCAGCAGCGGGGCTGTGCAGCCCCCGCTCGGGGACCCGGGCTGGCCGCTCTCTGCGCAGCGCTAAATAGGAAAGGAAGAGAATCCCTCCTTTCTCTCACCTTCTGTTTTTCTGCTCTAGACTGTAAAAGACTTTCTGCGAGCGTGGCTGCTCAGCACTGGATGGCTCGGCTGCCCTATAAACCCCGAGTGACCTGTCGCGGCTGAGGGACGGTCCCAAGCCCCGCGCAGAGCAGGGTGCTGCTCCGAACGCTCCCGGCCTGCTGTGCGAGAGAGCAGCAACCCAGAGAGAGAGAGGGGGGAAAGAACCATCTGCCTGCTAAGTCTTACCGGCTTTAATCAATACCTGAAGGTTACTGTACTTGGGGAGGTGCAGAGTATCGCTCGTTCGTGCCGTACACACCTCCCCAGGAACAGCCGTACCGCGATTTGCTTGTGCATCCTCTCATCTCCCCCCGTCAGCAGCTGCATCATTGCCTCATAAGTCGTCTTCTCTTTTCCTCAGATAAATCTGTGCTGTGTCGTGGCATTTCACCCCAACCTGGATCCTCACCGGCTTCACTGCCCTGTAACAAGCGGGCCGCCAGCAGTTTTACAATTAACACACAACATTTGATTGTGGTGAACAGACTTCTACAAGACAACAGCAAAACCAGAGCTGCTAACATGTGTCAGCCTCTCAGCTGACAGATCGATAATTTTCTGACAATTCTGCCCCAAAAGTTGCAGTGTTTAAGGACGAACTCTGTAGGCGCCATAAGAGAACAGGTTATCTGCAGGGATTTTCCCAGGAAGCCCCGTGAAGGCGGAGGCGAAGGAGCCAGCGTGGCCCCGCAGCGGGCACCCGAGCTGCTGCCGCGGCCGCCCGGCCCGGCCCCACGGTGCTGCGACACAGCCAGCCCCGGGAGCGATGCTCCCGCCAACGCCGGGACCAGGTAATAAGCTGAGGGGTTTTCACTCCAGCTCCTCCGACAACCACCGCAGACACACAATTCCCATCCACATTAACACCGAATTACAGCCGTTGTAAGCAAGAGGATATGGAAGGATGGATTTGGTTGCATTTACTAACCTAGTTTTTATTTCCTAATACAATTTCCCATCTAGGATGGTGTTTATAAAGAACATTATGCAACAACTCATTAAATTCTTCATAACTGCAGTACTTTATTCCAGTTTAAATTGCAGACATAGCCTATTTTTATGCAAACAAATACTTTCTGAACAACTTTGAGCTCCCATGTACACTAATTAAATCTGCCACACGCACAGTGGAACCTTAAATTATATTTGCTCAATCCTTCAGCAGTAAATGGTGCTTTGAACTGAGTACATGATGAATGAATCGCATTCCTTGGCCTGCTTAGGGGAAAGAAAGGGGGAATTCCTCCAAAGCATCTTAAATTCAATTCTCGCTCATTTTCTGTTGAATTGAAAAGTCAGCCTGCTGGACAAGCGTCACACCGGGCTCAGTGTTTACAGAGGATATTCTGCTTCACGTGGATATTACGGAGCATATTGGGAACAGAGCGAGGCTGAAAAGGACCGAAACGGTGCAGGAGGAAACGCACCATCTTCTCCTGCACAAGGCAGGGAGAGGATTCATGGGAGTATTTCTGCAGCAATCCCACCAATTCTAGTTCAGAGATGGCACCCCTCAAAAATCCACGCAGACCCGATTCACACACATCAGCTGACTGCAAATCCACATCGTGGTGTACTTTATCCCAGAGGCTCCAAAAGCAAGAGATGCAAACAGCGGCAGAGAAGACTGACGCAGCCCACGAGCTCTCCTCACCTCGCCTGGGCTGCGGCATCTGCCCTGCAGCCGCCGGCCCCTGGGGCACGCGTGGGTCCTCCTCTGGGGAGAGACCCTCACGTTATCCACCTGGCTGAGTGCGGGGGCTCGGGGATGGGGATTTCCTCGGCTGCAGAGTTAATTAGCTATGTCAGTGACCCCGCTGCCGAGGAGTTCACCAGGGAAACCCTGCGAGGCGTCCGTACTCGCGCCGAGTGCTTCAGCCGCAGCAATAACCCATCCCACAGTCAGATCGCGCATCCTTTCCTCTACGTGCAAAAGCTGTTGCTCACTCTAAACACTTTATTAGTGTATGGGGAATAGCAAAGCATTAGAGTTAAAGTGGTGGCTGACTGGGAAAACACATTGCACATTTCCTAGCTTTAAATAGTAAGAGTCAACGGGAATGGTCTTTAAGCTCTATTACAGTAATGTGCACTGTGTTTGTCGTGGACACAGCATATTTCCGATTACCCTCTGTTTCTGGAGACCAGCATGCATTATTCATAGGGGGAGACTGAGTTAGAACAAAAATATCCCTTCAGTTTGTATCACTGAGCTGCAAAAGACTTTTCCCTTCCCAGTGCTTGCTCTGCTTTTTAAACACCCAGCGTCTTAGATGTGTATTCTCTGCAAAGCACTTAGCACGTTTTGCTCAAAATAAATAATAAATACAAGTGCTCGGGTCGGACAGCACCTCCCTCCTCCCCAGCTCGCCTTTACCCTTCCCCACCCCGATTATCTCCGCAGGGAAGGGAGCAGCGGGGGCCACGCTCAAACCCCCTTTCCCCCAGCGCAGGGGCAGACCCACCCCGGACACGGGGGAGCACGAGGGATGTGAGACCGCATTCGGGCACATGTGCAATGCCTAGTTTTCTTCCCAAACCCTCGAAGATTTACATGTAGAGGGTCCAACAGTCAGAACTGGGTCTTGACTTGTAGTTTTTTGGTATTTCCTTCCTCAGAACGCCATTGCCTGCGTTCACCGAACCCACAGCGGCAGCAGAACCGCAGAACCCGGCCGGGGCTGCGCGCGGGGACAAACTGCTCTGCGCCCCCAGCAGCAGCGGGATCCCCGCGCACCCCCAGCTCCTGTTCCTTCTCCAGGGGAAGGGCAGGGGGGGAAATAACCGACTTCATTGCTGAAAAGCTGACTGACCTCTGCAAGGACTGGTTCCCTTTAACGCATTACGGCAGGAGCTGAAGGATGCGCTCGCATGCGGAGCAGCCCCTGCCCGGCGCCCCGCTCGCCAGCGGCCAGGCTCAGCCCCGCGCACCCGCTGGGCTCCCCCAGAAAGCCCTTCCTGCTGGGGACGGCGTGCGGCTCCGCGACCCGCCTGGCCTGGAAGCAGCCCCGACGAACCGGTGATGCTCAAACGCAGCTTTCCCCCTCTAGGCCTTATAACTCTGCCATCCCGTATCCAAATAATCCTTTCAGCTCATACCATATTTTTAGACATCCCATTAATATTTAACGAGACAGCCCACAGCAAGTTAGATAGCATAGCAATTAATTTTTAAATGCTGACATTTATTACAGCATGTAACTGCTACCTAACTTGCTGTGGGCTATCTGGATAAATGTCAGTTAAATATCTAATAATTCCTTACAATTTAATATGAACATAAAAAAAATAAAAAAGCTCTGTAATTATCCATTATTTGTAAAATTTAATCGAGATTTTAATTTTGGCATTTAGGTTTCTCTCTCACACATCCCTGATTCAGCCTCTGAGGCTAAGTCATTTTTGGTAATTAATTTATACATTGATTAATTTAGTTTCATCTAATGTTTAAAACCATGCTTGTAAGACCCAAGATACAGCAGGAAAACCCTGATTGATGTTGCAACAGCCTGGCGTTACAGCCGGCAGCCCGAGCGACAGACCTGTAATAACCAAAGGGAACGGACAGATGCGACCCACGGCGCTGAGGCGGCTCTGGGTCAGGCGGCTCCCAAGCCGGGACAGGGTAACCCTGCCCCACACGCCGCCAGCTCATTGCCATTCCAAGTAAATTCCTCATACCTTGTTCTCAACAAATAAAGGAGATAGGAATTCATTAACAGCTTTGAAAATCAGGAAATAATTCTGCACAAAAGATTTGACATAATAATTTAAAATTATTTTAAATAGAAGGAACAAAAGCTTCAGATTTATAGCTATCAAAAACTTTCCAATTTGCAAAAGTCAGGGCAAATGGTTTCTTATAAAGCCTTTATGAAGTGGTTCTACTTATTCAAGCAAGCAAAGCAGGAAAATCAACACCAAAAAATAACGACATCTTTTTTCCCCCAGAAATAAGATTGTGTGCAAAAGAACTGTTCATTTGGGGTGCGTCCCTATTAGAAAAGGATTTTAAATGTATTCAATTGAAACTTTGAGCACGAGACAGCAGGAAAAACATAAAATGCACAGGTTGGAGACGACTGTGAACTAGCCCAGTTTCAGGCAGGCTCATTCCTGATGAAGAAGGCAAAGAGGTGAGCACAATTACTGCACGTCTGTGATGGGAGTGCCACAGGAACCCTAATCAAAGGGTTCCATTGCACGGCAACGAACAAAGGAGAGGAAGCAAGAAGCAGCAATGCTGGTTCCACTCCCGTCCCAGCGATGCAGCCGGGCTTCAGGCTTCAGAAACCCCGGCCCCGTCAGCTGGCCAGAGGAGCGGCCTTTGAAGCGTTCCTCGGCTCCGGCAAGCTTTATTAGCCCCGGATTACCCAAACAGGTTGAAATACACCAGCAACTTAAACACTCCTTCCCCTGAAACAAAACAAAACCCACCACAGAATCTATTCATCTTCCCCACAATAAAAATGATATATGCCCACAGCACTTGGTAAGATGGAGTTTACTGTGATTATTCCCCTTCTCCCGCAGCGTGCCGCCTCCCGCGCTCCCCCGACACACACGCCATTTGGAAAGCAATCATTAGCTCAGGCAGCGGGGAAGGCTTCACGCTCCAGCCATTTATCAGCCGCCTAGAGCGGAGGGAACGGCCTTCAGCGGATCGTCCTGAAACACTGAGGGCGTTTTCCCCCCAGTATAAAAAGGTCAAGAAAGACTGCTGAACGCGGACTGCATTCCCGTCATTTGCAGCTGTGTGTATTCATTAATATGTATAAAATGGAAAAAACAAGGGAGAGGGGTAATGTCCTGGCCTTGGAATCGTGCTGGCACCTATCTGAGGCTGCGATGGTGAGGCAGTTACCGTCCTCTGACTAATCACTGCTGACAAAGGATAGGCCAAGTCAGCGCTAAATACGTGCCACACGCAGGAGCCGCTTTCCCCGTTGTGCTCCGAAGTAAGAGGGTAGAGCTGTCTGAAGCAGAGCCTACGGCCGCACTTGCACCGTGGCCCTGAAGGGACACTGTAAGTGAATCTCAAATACTCTGGATTTGGACAACGCTCAAAGCTGGGATCAGGGCTTTTGGCCTTCCAGGTGCTCCCCAAGAGCCGCTCTCTCCTACCCTGCACAAGGACAAGACTTTTCCTTGTCTCAATACATGACGGGAGAAGACCGCTCTGCACAGAACTGAAGCTCAAAAGCAGCACGAGCAGAAGAATCAGTGCTTTCTCCATCGCGCTGCTCATGCGAAGCCTGATCGTGCTTTGCACCTTGTTGCTAACATGGGCTGCAGTAGAAAGAGCTATTGAGGCTTCGTGGAAAATACACTGCTTTGGAAACAATTCTGCTTGTACATCATACATTTTCCTGTCATTTTTATTCCCTTGGTATTTTATTACTGAGGGATATTTGCATGAAAATAGAATCTTTGTTTCATAAGAATTCATCTGCTTCTGTACCACAGTCCTGGAGGAATTTACGGTGAATGAACACTCTGTATTTCTCATGTTCTCACATACACAAAAAAATTTGCCAATTATTTAAATTATTGTATCTTCTGGAGGTTTAATTTCCCTCCATGAATCTCCCGTTCAATCAATGCCACAGTAATCTTGAGACATGAATGGGAAGGAAGCTACCGAGCAGTGGCTGTATGAACCTGACAGTAGATTTTTCTAAAGGGCTTTGGGCTGCAGAAGCGCTGCATTTACATTCTGAGACAATTGTCACGGGACTGGGGTTGATAGGAAACATCAGGAGCTTTAAGATGGGACATAAGGAATGGAAATTCGGGGTTAGAGTCTGTTGTCTGCATGTCTAAACGAGTGGCAACATCCTTCCCCCAGGAGAGGTCTGTGCCCCAGAGGGCAATGGGTGTAATTGAACACATTCATGTTTTTCATAAAAACAGACTACTTTGGGGACACTGCCTGCAATAGCACAGTTTTCACATGTTTCAGTTTTTAGAGCTTTAATCAAAACTTGCTTTGATATACTTTCCAAAACCTTCGCAGAAATACCATGTTTTCCAAAGGCTGCAGGAAGAACACGTGTAATTATTAAAAAATAAAAGCAATACCAGCTTTGGAAACTAACCTCATAAAACTTCCAATTAAAATTTTGGTTTAAAAAACAGAGTGGGAAGATCTAGATTCACTGAAAACAAACTGTATGGGAAGGGTGATGTTTTCTGTGCCACTTCAGTTTGCCACCCCTTCCCTTCTCCCAGACAGACGGAGGACACCGGAGGGCGGCTGTCACCTCCACACTGGGGGTTGCGGCCACAGGACCATTCCCCGTAACACCGGGATTCCCCTCACCCACAGGTGCCGGGTACTCGCATCTCCTCTCCAAACTCTGCATCTGAGCCAACCAAAGGCCACTTCAAAGCTGGACGTCTGACACCAGCCCAGCCGGACAGGCAGCTGACCTGAGATCTATGTTAAAATGCCCTAAAGTGCATCACCAACCAGTGAGGTGGCTCCACTGCTGGCTTGAGCCCCATCTGCGGAACACCGACTGGTCAGAGCCTCTCATTATTGCTCCCAATGAGTTGTTCTGCCCCCACTCTGTTCTGGGTGGGCTCCCCTGCAACCAGAAGAAGATTCTGAATCCCCAAATGCAGAGACATTCATTCTTAGCCCAGGAATTGGAGTAAGTAAGATGGAAACCTCAGTCTGTGATGCTTCTGAATGGGGATTTTGCTCCCTCCTTTTTATTTAATTGAAACAAATGTATCCATTTAAATCTACATATCTTCCAAATTTCTAATGCCTCCTGTAATTCACGCCAATCTTTTATCACTTGAAAAACAATCAGGTTCTTTACTTGCCTAATTCTGTTTTGCTTGCTCCCAGGCAATTTAGCTCCTGAACCATCAAGCCTGCGCACATGTTCATTAGCCTCATCCATTTGGCTGCCTGGGCAGCTGTGCTACTTAATGGAGCTGAAAAAACTGCACGAACGCTCCTTTCCACTGCAAGCTGTAGAGAAGGAACCTGCAGAATTGCCCGTTGCAGGAGCAGCTCACCCGGGGCAGGGAACGTGAGTGGCAGAGCCCACCTCATCTTCTCTTCACCAGGCTGCACATCCTCGGCTCTCCTGATTAGATTTGCCCTTCTCCTTGTGTCAGCCGATAGCAGGAGTCCCGCTTCTCTCGGTCACAAGTAAAACCAAGTGCAACTTCACTGCACAGAAACGGGAACAAACAGAAGTAATCCAAAAGTACTTAATAAAAAGTTTCACAGTTCTGGCCCAATTGAGGCACTGGGGGCTGGCAATAATGGAAAGATTAAAACGTGATAAATATAATCTGCAAAGCAAACCCGTGTCTGACCCTAAAGCAGCAGGTTTGTGAGTTGTGCCCTTTGAAGTGCGGCTCACGGCTGAGCCGCAGCACAGCGCGGGGGGGGGAAGGGGAGCCCCTGGGCTGCCCGCTGCCCCCTCTGCAGCGCTGGTGGGCACCCGGGCGCTCCCACCGGAGCTCCTGCTCCTGCGCCGGGCGGGCGGTCCCAAGGAATGTTTCACCAGCATCTGCGCTGTAACAGAGAACGAGCCAGAAAACATGTGGAGCTGCCTGCAACATCTTGCTGACTCGCAGATGGAACCAAGGAAGCGAGCAGTCCCACAAGGCTGCTGCCCCATCCCCACCCCAAGGAGCCTGCACAAACGAAAGGGCTGACAAACCCCAATTAGCGCCGACCAGCACCTGCGGGCAAGGCAGAGCACACAGGCAGGAGTCTGTGCTTACAATGGGGTGGTATGAACTATTAATAGTTAAAAATCAGCTTCTGTTCTCATTCCTTCCACTTGTCCAGACTATGGTTGTGTCCTGTTTTCCCTTCCAAATGTGGAATTATGCATATCGCAGAAAAAAAACCCATGAAACTGAGCATAGCCACTGGCAACATACAAAGCCTTCAGCTTGTTGTTTACTAATAGGCCAGAACTCAAATAAGTACAACCCCATTTCGTGTTAGGAGAGCCGGAGAAGTTTCTACCACAACAGCATTGCAGGAGGGGATTTTGCATCACCACACCATGAGACTGATAATGAGCCAAAGCGACCGCGCTGCAGCCACAGCCCGGGCTGCCCCACGGAGCAGGACGGACCACAGCGCTCCTCCCAATCCTGCGCGTACGTGTCCCCGCGGCGCAGGCGCGGGCAGGACGGTGGGGCTCGCGCTGAGCACGCCTGCTTCCCTCTGATTTCCCACCGGCCCTCGTCCCTGCTCGCAGCGCAGCGTGAGAAACCGGCAGCAGCCTTAACCTTTTCCAAAGGGCACTCCCTCATCATGCACCGTTCCCAGCATTTCACGTAGCACGTCCCAGGGGACTGGGAGATGAGGCTGTGTGAGCAATAACCTTTGTAAGCTTCTGAGTCTGCTGGGCCCACAAATTACTAAATTAATGGTTGGCCTTGCCCCTGGAAAAGGCAAATACACTGAGTAAACCAGGAACCTGAGCAGTCGACGGCAGCGAGAGCTATTTCCTACATCCCTTCTGTCACTGGACTGTTTTACGCAAAGGATTCACTGAGCTCTGCTGGAGAGCACCTTGGGATTCGCAAGACGGATCTGACACACCAGGAAAACATGTTTCCTGCCTTAATCTGGATGAGTCACCCCGTCTGCGTCTCAGGTCTCTGTAATTTGGTGACAAAGACACCGCAGCTCTGCAGCTGCTGCCTACCTGCTCCTGGGAGAGCCCCCCTCGTGCCCAGAGGGGACCAGTAACAACCAGTAGCTGCTAGTAGAAAGTGAAAGGTTTAATAATGAAATTCCAGACTGAGAAACTAATGCTTGTGCTATCACACTCTGCATGGGTACGTGCTCGCCCACTGCCTTTGGGAAAGCCTGAACACGTGAGATGGGAAGAGGTGACAGATTGGAGTGTCTGTAACTCACACGGCTGAGCATAACCAGGAAAAATTTCCTCACACCTTGATCCCCCAGCGAGGAAAAACCCCATGCTAGCCACCAGGGAATCCCAGAGGACAGTCACCCCCAGGGCAGCAGTGCCTCGGCAGAGCCTGGGCTGCAGGTACCGCCAGGTGTTCACCGACAGGCACCGCTGCTTCCGACCCAGATTTGGGAACATGTAAGTCTTCATGATGGCACAGGGCAAGAGAATAATTACAGCTCAAGGTATTTCTCATCGTTTTCAAGTTGTTCTGTTGTTCTTTGCAGCAGTTCTGAAGGCTGCACACATCCGCTTGTTTAAAGGAAACCCGTCCCGTTCCATTGCTTGCGATGCTAATTTATCAGTACATTTCTCTGAAGGAAATGCAGCGCCATAAAAATGTATAAATACATGAACATCTGAAAAAACGTACACGGTAATTCACCAATAGATAACAAAAAATTGCTAGGAGCCTATAAATTCTGACAGTGATTTCCCCACGGCTATCCAATTATAATACAATGAACTAGAACTGCTAAAATCCCAAACACGAGTGTGTGTGTGATACAGAAATGGGCCTTAAGCTGCAATTTAAAAACTACGCATGCACTGCATAGCTACAGGATGAATTCCAAAGGTGAGGACAGAACAGAAAGCTCCAGTACTGACTGTGGAGTTAGGCGGGAGGGACTGTCACATTAACCGGGCACTGAAGTGACCGGTACCACCAGCTTCTTCAGGGTTGGTCAGAACTACAGTCGGGAATTGATCCACATAAAACATTCACTAGCGGTGTTCGAGTCCCCCAGTCAAACAGTAGGCAGTTGAAAGCCAATATCAACAGCAAAATAGGAAAAGTATCTTTAAAGAAGACCTTTTTAGGAAGTATTTGGGGACTTGTGGAACTTTCTGCGGTTTCCCCACGGGTATGTGCAAACACAGATACTTGTGAGTAGCTCGTTGGAGTCACTTGGCCATCTCAGAGTCCAAAAGTGACGGACTTGCTTTAATACTGGGGATTTTCTTTACAGATCCACTTTATCCAAACCTTGTCCCCTGCACTGGGACCCCCCTCCCGAGACAGCTCGCCCAGAGGACAGCCCGCAGCGGCTCAGCCAAGCAGCTTTGTCGCAGCATACGCAGCACACGATGCCGGGGCTGTTTTCACACCTCGGAACAGGAAACAGTTGGTTTTCAAACAAAAGTTTTTCTGCCTGAATTCAACCCCAGTCCTTCCCTGCACCTGATTAATTGTGCTAATCACTTCACCTGGTGCTAATCAGACCAATGAAATGTTCCTCATTGTTAAACCTAGTGATTAATTACAAGGATTGCCATGGAAGTCTGCCACCAGCATCATAAATTCACAGAACACATTTAGAAGCATTTGCCAATGGCAGAGCCTGAAGAGTAAAATATTGCCTCGTTATTTATCTTTCCCCATCGCATGGCAAGAGCAGTGAGCACCGGAGAGGTAGCTACGGCCTTTGTTGATTTAAATTATTGTGAAACTAGCAGTCCAACACAAGGATTTATTTTTATAGATTCTATTCAATGAGAACATGCCACAAGGTAAGATGTAGCCCGTCCCCGAGGCCATCGTGTCCTGCAGTGCCTCCGAGGGCACAGCACTGCGTAATTGGCCATTACAGCGCAGTCAGGCCCCGGTATTTCCACTCTGGGCAGCCAAATATACAAAAGATTTGAAACACAAGTAAGGGCCAAAGCATAACTCAGAGGACAGCTGCACACATTCCGCAGAAGGGAAAACTGCTGTAAAAGCTGAGGTTTGAGCACACTTTTGTGCCCCAGTTTGGGACCAAGCAAAGGAAATTATTCTTCCAAATAGCCACTTTACAGAAATATTTCCTCAAATTAGAATTTAGTTATTTTATTTTTAGAGGCAGATTTGTCTTTGCTCATCCTTAGTTATTTTTTATATGTATACACACAAGGGGTACAATTCTTGTTGATGATGAAAACACACCACAAAGGGAAGGATGAGGTGTCTGCTGGCAGCTGTCACAGCATCTGGCCATTTTTAATTGACTGGTACTCTTCTCATTCAGTGAGATGGTAGAGGCAAGGACATATGTCCCCAGCTCATTCCTCTGTGAACTTTTGCATAACATCAACAAAACAATTTTCTTATTTACACCTAGGACAGGCAGGGTAACATCTTCCAGCCACGCTCGCATCTTTACTCATTTCTTATGTCAAATCCAAAGCATCCCAACCAGAGGTGACATCATTCTTCACAATCACTGAGAACTGAGGACAGACTGACAGGTATTTTAGATGCCTGTATTTTGATGGAGCCCAAAATCCTGTCACCACCAGTGCCCACTGTGGCAGCCGTTGGGGGAAGTACTGGGTGACCTACGACGGTGACTTTCTCAGAATTACCAAAGAATCACTAGATGGTATTCACATAAGGCCACTGAAAACTCCAGTGTCAATAAGGACTAATCCTGCCTGCAAGAGTAGACGCACACTTCCCCAAGAAAAACTCAGTTCTATTCCAGCATATTCCCTGGGTGATAGTGTCCTTGTTTCCCATTGTTTCTAAGACTGAATATGCTGATAAACAAACAGGGATGTGCATCGCGTGCAGCCGTCCACCCTCTGCTGCGATGATTCCCTTCTGCTCGCACGCTTGAGGAAACACTGGTCATCGATCACCCGTCCTCACCAGCACTGCGCTTTGCTAAAGAAATCCAGCAGGCTCTGTAAGCCTTCTTGGGGGAGCGACAGATCCCACAGGCTGGGAGAAACCAGCCAAGGTTGTTTTGCTGCCTGTGTCAGGAAATTATGGAAAGCATGGCAATCTGAACAGCTGGAGCCCCGCAGATCTGCCAAGAATCCAACTAGGCACTAGTAGTGGGTTTATTAAAAGTCATGCAGGACAGCTGAAGTCCAGCGACTGAGTGAAAGCCTACAGAAACTTCCTGGGACACTGCCAGAATGGTATCTTCAGGACTGGGCTGGAAACAGAAGAAAACATCTGGTTTTGAAACTCACTGTAGCCATTTGAGAGCCCCCACTTGCCCCAGGAATGCAATTCCTACTGGGAATTCCTGCTGCAGCCCCCAGGAGCGTTTCCCTGGGCCCCCCCCCCCCACCAGGTCAGCTCAGGAACAGTCCGGGATCCAGCTTTGCATGTTGGCGACATGGCACAGGAATGCATCAGGCTGGAATTCACTGTAAAGCCTCGCGAAGGAGCTGCCCTGCAGCCAGCCTGTTTGAGGATTTCAAGTATCTGCAGATTAAATGGATGTTACTAAGAATAGACACAAAATATTGCCTTGATTCTGCTTTTAGATGGGAAATTTGCTTGCGCACCATTGCCAGGAGACTATGGTAATTAAGTGGTTCTTCAGGCTGGAGCTTGCTCAAGTTATGAGCGGTGGTTTCAGAGGGAGCCTGCCCATTTTAGCAGAGCACTAACAGGATGCAAATACGCCTCGCGCACAGCCCCAAGGCATACAGCCACCCCCGGGTCCTTCCTCGGCTCAGGAGCTGCTGCTCCGGGATGGGCAGGAGAGGGAGAAGGAACAGATGACACTGATGGATTGGTCATATACCCGTATCACCAGAGGATCTGAAAACTCAAATAAAGGACTTCTGCTCGTGATAGACCGGGGATCCATTTAAACATTTGTTTCCATGCTTCAACCTTACGATGGTTCAGGGCATGTAAGCCTATTTTCCAGAACATTCATTTTTCTTTCATCTCAGAAAGCTGAGGAACTGGGAAATCCAGCGGGGCAGACAGACCATCAGGGACATCCCCAAATACACTTTTTAAGAGCAAGCACATGCCTTTCTGCCAGCTTCTACTGACTGCTCTTTAGAGGCTAAACTTACTGCTTGCACAACATGGGGAATTCAGGCTGCGCACTCACAGTGCGGCTACAACCTGAGCAAGTGTCGCAGTAAAAAGGACCGTGGCTTCATACGATCGCCAAATATCAATTCATGTTTGTTCAACTCGTGAACCCAACACCAAATTTTCTATTAAATTGCACCTGGGGTCATAAAAATCAGGGTATATGCTTTCTACATCTTCTCTCATCAGCAAACGAGATACTACTCCAGTGTTAGCTGAGAATTACACTGCTGCCTAAGCAGAACAGGATGCCACCCATTTTTCCCCCAGTGCACTAACTTTAGTGTAAAAAGGACTAAAGCTTTCGGAGCAATGGTGGTCAGTACCATCTGTATTAAATGTCACAATCTGACAAAGGTGGAGCAAGTTTTAGATGACATTTGCATCTTTCTTCTGCTTGTGACAGCAAAAGGAGGTCCTGCCGTCAAAGAGAATTTGAAGTCATTTAAATCCACAGAAGAATTGAGGATTAAAAGATAAAAGTTGTCAACCTAGTGTTTTAAGCTTGTCCTGCCTACCCACTTCAGAAGCCTCCGGTATAGCGCATGAAATGCCTAAAGTGATTATGTTTTGTAAGCATGGAAGACATGGCAAAAAAAATTGATTACATAGTGATAATAGGAATATGCTAGATGCTTAGGTGTCAAATGAAACATAATTCTGAAGAATATTTTTGCCTTTAGAATAATACATCATCTTTCCAAACTGCCACAAGCCCCTCTTACTAATACTCTTCAGAATGACTACAATTGAAATGATAATGTGTTTCTAAATTAATATTGCATCTTCCCATTTCAGTATCTGATGAGCTGTATCAAAACTTCATTAAATCACTCCCTGTTTTGCCAGCTACAGCTTATAATCGGGCCTGAGATACACATCTGTCTTCACATCATAGTCCATGCTCTAAGCTATGTGCTAACTCTGTGATGAGTGGCAAACTCCAATGCATGATGAACTATGTTAATGGGACAAATAACAGAGCTAATGATGTGGTTTTCAAAATATGACAAAAAACATTTTTGGCTGCTAAATAAATATTGGATGCAAAATTAGCAGACTTATCAACATACAGCTTCATGATCAGCTAAGAGAGTTCTTTTCTTCTTCGGGAAGTTCTGTTGTATTTCTCCAACAAGTACATATTAGTTGCAGAAAAAGAAATTGCGTTCTTATGACTTTTTCACTGGAGGTAGAGTCTTTATCCCTTTCATTTAGGGAAAGAGTACATTTAAAAGCACTTACTATATTCCAGTACACTTATTTTTCAGCAGACTCCCACGTGGCGAGCAGTGATAAGTGGTGTTCCTCAGGGGTCGGTACTGGGACCAATGTTGTTTAACACCTTTGTTGGTGACATGGATGTTGGGATGGAGTGCACCCTCAGCAAGTTTGCCAACAACACCAAACTGTGTGGAGTGGACAACATGCTGGAGGGGAGGGATGCCATCCAGAGGGACGTGGACAGGCTGGAGAGGTGGGCCTGTGGAAACCTCATGAAGTTTCACAAGGCAAAGTGCAGGGTCCTGCACATGGTTCATGGCAATCCCATACACAAATACAGGAGAATGGCTGGAGAGCAGCCCTGAGGAGAAGGACTTGGGGGTGTTGGTTGATGAGAAACTCAATATGAGCCGGCAATGTGCGCTTACAGCCCAGAAAGCAAACTGTATCCTGGGCTGCATCAAAAGAAGCGTGGCCAGCAGGGCGAAGGACGGGATTCTGCCCCTCTACGCTGCTCTCATGAGACCCTACCTGGAATATTGCATCCAGCTCTGGAGCCCTCAACACAAGAAGGACATGGACCTGGTGGAGCGGGTCCAGAGGAGGGCCACGAGGATGATCCGAGGGCTGGAGCACCTCTCCTATGAGGACAGGCTGAGAGAGTTGGGGTTGTTCAGCCTGGAGAAGAAAAGGCTCCGGGGAGACCTTATAGCAGCCTTCCCAGTATCTGAAGGGGGCCTACAAGAAAGCTGGAGAGGGACTTTTTACAAGGGCATGAAGTGATAGGACGAGGGGTAAGGGCTTCAAACTGGAAGAAGGTATATTTAGATTAGATATTAGGAAGAAATTTTTCATTGAGGGTGCTGAGACACTGGAACAAATTGCCCAGAGAAGCTATGGCTGCCCCATCCCTGGAGGTGTTCAAGGCCAGGCTGGACGTGGCCTTGGGCAACCTGGGCTGGTGGGAGGTGTCCCTGCCCAGGGAAGGGGGTTGGAACTCGATGACCTTTAATGTCCCTTCCAACCTAAACCATTCTATGATTCTATTCCAGGCACTTCATCCAGCCCGACAGCGCCGGCACAGAAGGAGCCGTTCCCAGACACTCGGGCACTGTCAGAACCAGACCCCATCCAGCCGTCCTGCCCGGCACGCTGCTCCCTGGGCACCACTTTCCCGGGCAGCCCGCTGCCTCTGGCTGGAGAACGCCGAGCTGCACAGCCCAGAAACAGCAACGGGACAGCCTCCTCAAGGGCAGAATGCTCTGCATCCTCACAGGCTGAACTCTTATTACATGTCTCAAATTTAAATGTTAAATGACATAATTCAGCTAAGGGATCAGGCTAACTAACTTCCTTCAACAGGCATACCATTAGGTCAGAGTAAATTAATTAGAAAGCAATTTCAATACTTGTAAAAAAACTTTAAATCCCAGAGCTGCCTAGGCCAGGCTCTACTCTGCCCTTGTGTTTTTGTTTATTGTTAAAACTGACTGTAATTAAGCTGTATGAGCCAAGCCAGGATTATACCTAGCTTTTAAATTAAAATAGCCCCTTCAGCGCCTGCTGATAGATGCAGCTAATTCATTTAAATTCTCATTTCGAGAAAGACATTTCATTTCAAGTTTGAAACGTAATTACTTGGTCAGAGCCCAGGAGACCATGCCATTTTAAAGTGAAGTGATTATGATTTCCATCCCGCCCCTTTAGTATTCTTGTCCCCGAGATAACCGTGAGGCACCAGGGACCAAGGAAGTCAGAAGCCCTCACTCTGCTGAGGCTTTCCATGTGTAGAAGTTCACCCCCTCTGCTCTCGCATCACCAGCTTCAGCACTCTTCTGCGGCTCCTCCAAAGGGAGACAAATCAAACACTCACCCTGATAAATCAATAATATTTAGATTTTGAGAGCAGAACCCCTCGCTAACACTTAGCTCAACCTAAACTGCGGGCCAGCCAGAGCCCACTTGGGGTTTCAGTGTCCTGCAATCCGTCCTCACGTGCGCCTCGCAGGCTGCCGAGCCATGCCCATTGTCAGCAGCAGGTTGGGGGAACCGAGCAGACGCCGAGCGCTCCGGGGTCCCTCAGTGTCTGCCCCAACAAGGGGAGGAAGGTCAGATTCAGACAAAGGTTCTTATATGCCCATGACACCTCTCCTTATCTACCTCAGATGCAGAGGCAAGCATACTCCGTATTTGGCTGCCAGATCCACCTCGCTGCCCTCTCCCCTGGGACCATCTCTACCTCCAGCACTCACTGCGGGTGGAAACCTTCAACTGAGCCCTTCAGCGCTGCCGCACTCTCCTGTGCGGCCGAGAGGCGATGCTGGGACATAACCGAGCGACTCACTGAAATGTGCACGTTTTTACTGTAACACTTCAAAGAAGGGAATGCAAAGCACTCAGAAATGGTCACTACAAATACTTCACTTCTTTCTGTACATAGGATTTTACACATCTTTTCAGAAAGAAATCTCAAGACCGATTTTTTTTTTCTTTTTAGGGACACATTCCTCACGTCAGAGTTTCACCTTCCGCCCCAGCAGCGGAGTGTACAAACTCACTGTTCGGGGCTGGGTGGGCCCCAGCAGCTCCAAGCAGAAAAAGCCATAAATCAATTTGTAGTACGGACTAAAAATTGATTTTTCTAGAGTGGCTGTATAACGTAAGTTCATGTGATGGGACTGAGACTCTGGAAAAATAGATCATCTGTTAATTTGCATTAATGAGGCTTAACAGTGTTTGCCAGAAAGTGATTAAGAAACTGTGTACCAGTCCCAACCTCTGTCAATAGCACCAGAGCGCTATCAGAGGGGTTCAAAGGCGTCCTGGCAGCAGAGCAGAGCAACCCCGCACCCCACACCGCACCGCTCCACCTCCAGCCTTTTGGGGGCATCATGCACTAAGTTGGTATAACTCTTGCTTTCAAAATCCTTCCTAAAGAGTTACAGCTATAGGTTCCCCATGCAATAGTCCAAAGCAAAACCCATTTGTTTCCAAAAAACAGGCTGTGGCTGCTTTTATTGACTTGCTGGGGAATTTTGCACCGAATGTTGTCGTTTAGACAGTGCTCCTTATTGCTTACGTTCTCAAAGCCGAAAGCAAACAGTATTTTTTCTTTCCAGGATGAATTTGCACTGCTAAAACACGAAACAGCAGAGCTAGTCTTCAAAAGAAATGAGATATTTCACTTCTCCCTTATTAAGCTATTTAGGTTGTTGAACCATGATTTTTCTTTTTTAAATTGAAAGGACAAAAAGAAGAATTATTAAAACATGAAAACATCAACTGAAATGCACAATGAGGAGAGCTTTTGGAAAGTGTGGCTGCAGCAATGTTACATAAAAAGGTTTAATGAGCTCTGTGGGAACAACATCAGACAAAGTCAGCAATTCAGCTGCAATGTATTTTAGCTCACTTGCTCATTAAATGGGTTGCACTGGGACTTAAACTTATTTTGTTGGTTATTATGAATTGCAGCCCTATATTCTCTGGGGTTTTTCTCCCCATTTCGTACATGCTCCTTGACTCCAGGGTCAGGGGTTTGAGGGTTGATGAGACCTATTAGTTAACATTATGCCAGAGCATCCATCCCAAGAAGTTTAAGGAGGGTTGGTCTTCGAGTGTTATTCATGGTTTAATTCAAGCACCCCAGAGAGCTCCAACGTTTGCTACCCTGACCAAATCTGATGTTCAGAAATTGATAACATTTAGGTAAACAATGGATGTTTCGGAGAGTTGAACTAAAGAATTTGGAAATCAACTGGACTGACATTAAGCAGAATTTTATTTTTTAAACATCATTTTTTAAATGCCACTGAAATTAAAAGGAAAAATAAAGAAATGTTAAAATATATCCATTTCTGAAATGGAAAGTCTTGTTATAAAAATGCCAATATTAAGTTACTGGTTAAAAATTAATTTTTCAAACAAAGCAAAATAGTTTGACCTTCAAGAAATTCCACACATTTGAGGTCAACTTTTAGGCAAACCCAACTTGGTTTTGTTTTTTTCCTGAAAAGTTAGCCCATCTAATATTAACAGAAAACAAAATATATTGCTCAGCTCTAAACAGACCTTAGGAGATTGATTTCCATCTACTCTCCTATGAATAAGCAGAGATGTTTACTCCTTTTGATCATATAATGTTCTGCTGACACGACTTAAAGTTTTCACTTGGATAAAAATCTAAATTTAACCACTGCCCCTGACCATCTCACTTCATCTCTTTCAGTCAGGTGGAGCAAAAAGCAGCAGCAATGCGTCGTGCGGGCTCACGCGTGCGAGCCCCGCGGGCGCACAGGACCGGCACCCGGAGGCTCCCGCCTGCCCACCCACCCGCCGGTGGCCCTGCGTGTCCCACCAGCGACTCCAGCAGCCGAAGCTTCGGGGCTTCCGCTCCCCTCGCACTGCTCGGTCATCGGCCTAACCTGGAGCCTCAGCTGGAAGCGAGAAAAGGAGTCGTGAATATGAATGGTAACTGCTTCTAAGAGCGATGGGAGCAGAATTGAGAAAGAAAGAGGGACAGACAGACATGGGGACAAGTCAGTGTTTAACTTTACCGAGGTGCAGTCGTCAGCAGACCCACGGAGGCTGTGTTCTGAGGGCAAGCGGATAGTAATTTTCCTCCGAGGTGTCAGATTATAGTTTTTACACATCTAGGATAACATTACCCAGCTGCACGCCGCCTGGTCAGTGGGCTGCCAGAGAAACCCTCTATTTGCATGTTAATGCAGCTGGGTTTTACACTGAGCTGTCGCTGTGGTTTGCGAAGCCCAGCGCCCAGTTCAGGTCCGCCTCTCAGTTGCGGAATCAGTGCTGCTCCGGCACCCCTCCTGCCTGCCTCCCAGGAGGGCGCTTGTGTTTCGCAGTCAGCGAAGGAGCCTGGGAGGCAGTTTGACTCCCGGGGGTGCAGGAGGGGCCGCGGGGGACCCCCTCCCTCCTTCCTTGTCCATCTTGTCATTACACCTCTAAGCCCCCAAGAAAGATTCCTGGTAATATTCTGTACAGGGCCGGGCCTGTCATGCCAGAGCTTGGATGTAGGCACTAACTCTAAACCCAGCTCATGAGCAGTACAGCTATAGAAATTTTAAATTATCACAATAATTAAGATATGATCCTGCTAGCATAGAGTAATACCTTCTTAAAACCCAGCATCATAAACAACCTTTCCTTCTGCAGATTCCCTCTTAGACTTTCGAACATCTCCTCTGGGAGATGTCGCAGCTCTACATTTTGTGGCGAAGAGCAGACTGAGCCAGAGCTGCTCAGCTGAGTGAGTCCCCAGTTTCTGTGCGCAGTGAGGTGGAAGGTGCTGCTCATGCAACCACAAGAAATGGCCCGAAAGACAGTTCCCCGGGATCAGGGCTCTGGCAAAGTCGCACACCAAGCTGCAGCGCTCCCACCCAGGGAACGTTGGCCGGGTTTGCCGCACCAGGCGCTGAGGACTACAGAGCTGCATAATGCCAGGCTTTGTTCAATGATTCATTATTCTGAACTGCTGAATAATTTAGCACGCAGGATTAATGGCATATGCCACTGAAACACATTCCATATGGAACCTGGCTCCCTCAGGAACAGCTCTCTCCAAAGGCAACAGCGCATCTCCTCATCCACTAAGCTTGTGCTGTGGGCAGGGGCTTCTCTGCAACATGACAACCGAGACACTGTGGCCTTTCTGGGGTCCTTTGCCATCCCGGGATGGAGTGACAGGGTAGGGTCTAGAAACACAGGAATGGAGAGGAATGGAGGGATAAAGAGCAATTCTCTCCTAACCCCCTTGCCCAAAACACCAGAGCACCGTGTCAACCAGCAGCAGCAGCAAAGCTCCAGCCTGGTCATCCCAAAACACGTAACAGCAGCACATAAAGCTGAGCAGTAGACACGCTCAGACCAATTATTCTCTTCATGACTTAAATTTTCCACAGTCTTTTAGTGGAGGCAACTTTATTCTGTTCACTCACTTCTATAGGTAGATGTCCAGTCCGCAAGCCAGGAAACGTAATAAATATGAAGAGGAGCCTGTCCTTGTACACTATTCGCACAACTGTACAAATGCACAATTGTACATCAGTAGTACACTCATTTACCACAGTATAAGAACATATACATGGGCAGTTCCTATGAGAATCTGAGGATCTGAACATCACATTAGGCCTTCCTTGTCCAGGAGTGATTTTTGCCCCCAGTAGGGAGGAAAGGACTCCGTCCTGGAAGACAGACACAGCACATGGCACGTGCTAGGTGCTGGCAGGCACGCCGATCGGCCAGCGACGCAGCGTGCGGGACGCACTGACCTATCAACTCAGGAACAGAACCAGTACTGGCATCCTCCCATATCCTAATCAATAACTGAACAGAAGGTGATAACCAATTCAGAAGATAAAGATCTCACAAAATTAAATTAACATGTACAGTGTAATCAACATTCATTAAGCCAATTTAGTCAAGTGATGACCTCAGCAGCTTCTACTTAATCATATACTTAAACGTCAAATCAATATGCAGATTTTGTATAAGCCCTTTCCGATTATATCTCATTAAAAACTTTGAATAAATAAAAGTAACTGGAGTCAGCAATGTCCAATGAATATAAATACAAAGACACATACCAGTTAGCTATCAGTGTCCGTGCCATACATGCATCTCACTGCGTGGAGTAATGACACGCGCTCACGGTACGTTCAGCAGTACCCAGCTCACGAGCACACCAGAACGCTTGTTCCTCCCGCCCGGTCTCACACAGAAGCGGCTGCAGGGAGTCTCCATGAGCTGCTGCCTTGTGCCTCCAACACTTTTCAATTGTCACACTTCTGCCAGCTATTTCCAGTGACATTTGTCACTGCGGTTGGGATTACACCATTTTCTTTCCTTCTGCATTTGCTGTTGCGTTACCTGTGAATCTCACCCACAAGGCGGTGAGAACTTCTCGTAGAAATAAAATTTCTAAGTATATTTTCTATGTAAGAAACATTGCTCTGAACTGCGTGAGGCCCAGTGCAGCTAGAAATACCCCATGGGTTTCCTCTGTACAAGCTGTGTGCCCACACAGAGCATTTCCACAACAAAGGTCTGCCCCGCCGTCGCTCGGGTCAGCGCCGCGGGGATGGCAGCCTTCCCGCAGACACGTGTGTCAGCGCAGATAACAGAAAACGGCCATTTTTCTTCTTCCTGTCCTATTATTTAGGGTGATTGCAGGGCTGAGCAGCCTGACAGGTAAACACTGGCGATGTCTCGATAATATCACACCAGAGATCAAGGGCGTGCTGCACCGGCAGCAGATACGGCGGTAATGGACCGGCCCTGACACCGGACTGTGAGACGCTGCCCCCCCCCAGGGCTGAGCCAGCTCTGCGCAGCGGCGCTGCCAGCGAACTCTGCCGGACCGCGCCGGGGGGCACCTGGGGAAGAGAACGAGACCCCCCGGAGACAAAGGAAGGCTTCTGTTACAAAGGAGAAAATTTGTAATAAGGGCAAAGGAAGGAGGAAAACCAAAATGGTGGAATCCAAAAAGCAGAATGGTTTCTAGAATGAAAACCTCACCGCTGTTGTTAGCCCTTTGTACTGACAAAAAGCGTACACACACACACAGGGCGTACACACGCACAGGGCGTACACCTCCGCGCCTGAGAGAGCACGTCAGCCAACACTGCGCCGACACTCACTGCAGCTCCGGAGGAAGGTCACACCTGCGCCTCGCGCCGCAGCCTGCGCAGCTCTGGGGTACATCTGGCGACTCGGCCGCCCTCCGCGCGGGCGGCAGTCCTGGGGAGGAGGTGCGGGCTTGCAGCAGCGCTGCGGACCCGGAATGAATCGCACAAGCAGTGCCAAGAAGCCCAGCCTTGGCAGATGTTCCTGGTGTCACCGTGAGATGCTCCACACCCAATTTCTATCCAT
The DNA here is from genome assembly GCA_008711295.1 of Anarhynchus alexandrinus. Lineage (NCBI taxonomy): Eukaryota > Metazoa > Chordata > Aves > Charadriiformes > Charadriidae > Anarhynchus > Anarhynchus alexandrinus. The sequence continues at coordinate 1,085,165 of VUYV01000252.1, forward strand.
GGCATGAATGCCGTCAACAAATCTTTGCGGTTTCACCTTCTTACAACCTCCCATGCCTTCCTCAAGAAGAAATTCCCTGCCCTTTCCACTGTAGAAAAGTATACGTAACGTTATGGATCATTTTATTTGTGGAGCACTCATTTAGCAAGCAGATGAAAAAGTGAAATGAGGATAGTGGGTCAGCAGGCGAGCTGTGCTCTGTACCAGAAACCTCTGTCGTTAATTTATCAGATTTCTCATCAAAATCTCCCTCATGTGGGGAGTAAATCTGCTTTAATGTATCATACCTATTGCTAACTCACAGAACTGAAAATCTCATTTCATGGGCTCCAGGTTTACCAGATTACAATTCCACTGCAGAGAGTTTCTTAAAGTAATACAAGCTAATAATAAAATACTTGCTGGTAAAGGCAGCATTCTTCTAATTGCCCCCGGCAGTGGGCAACGCGAGGTGAAGACAGGCGCGACCCTGCCTCGCTGGCCGGGCAGAGCCCTGTTGTTCAGGCACACGTGCAGGAGACAGCCACCTTCCCCTGGCTCTCTGACGGGGGGAGCTTTTCATTTATGTGCTTATCTAAAGGGAAAAGCATTTCCTTCAACAATAGCTGTGAATTTATGATCAAGTCGAGATGTCAAGATTGCTGAGAGACACCCTCTAAGGCGGCTGTAAATTGTTTAGACAATAGGAAGTGACAGCTTCTTTTATAGCTTACAGTGGGAAATCCAGGATGGAGTACAGATTTATTATTTTGCAGGTAAGAAGCCCACTGAATGCATATTCTTCACGGGGAAGTAAGCATCTCTAAAACCATATATTTGGTTATTCTTTCTTTGTACTCATACTTCACTTAAAAGCAGGAGTTTAATTCTCCCCTGCATAGCTCTTGCTTCGGGGCTGCTCAGAGGCGCACTCCCAGCCCCGGGGACCTGCCGGGCACAGACCAGCACACCGCGTCGAGGGGCTGCAGCACCTTCTCGCCCTCCCCACATATGTGTCTGGCAGCCCACTTGCTCTCAGTCTCCTCCTTTATCGCATGAGGCTTGCGCAGAGTGCTTTCTGTGTTGAACATGACATGTGAAGTCCTTCACTTGTGGGTGTTGGCACAGCAGCGAGAGCGTGTTCGGTACAGGGGCTCTCCGTAGCACTAGGTGAGAGCACTGCGGTTTTACCGCAGGACTGAAGCGGGTTTCTGATGGACTTCATAGTTTGTGCATGTTACAGAGACCAGGGCAGCTTTGCCATTTGGAAATACAGGATCTGATTTTCCGAAGTTAAACTCACCCAAACTCAGATGAAACACAAATGCACAGTATTTCTGAAATCGCCACACTGGGTGCTCTTTCTGAAATCCAAGTGGGTTGTCTAAAAATCTCCCCGTGGAATTTTGCTCCCAGCCCAATGCTTCCATGTCTCCTCACATGCAAAAAAACGACGCCTCCGGCTTGTCTTTACCCCAAACTTGCTTTATTTATACATAGCCAGGCAACCAAAAAAGAATCGAATTTATCAAACAGATTTCATCATGTGGAAAGCACAGTGATGAAGCCTAAATAGCAATTGACTGAATTTTGAATTAAGCAATCAACTGATTAATTACTTGACTTTTGTCTAATAAAGCAAAATGTAAATGACACTGGCAAAAGAGTTACATTCCGTTACTGTAGCTGTAGCTTTCCTCTGCTGCATGGCATGGAAATATGTGCTTCGCTGGAATTACCAGATGACTAGAGAGATGTATGAGACTGTCAAAAAATGCCCAGTTATCCTGCTCTGCCATTATTTTTTCTTGCCATACAACATGTTGCAAAAGAGGGAAGAGATGTTTATATATACAAACAAGTGTTCTCTTTCCCTATGCAATAAATAGCAAGTGCCAGGTTATTCTGTCAATTCCTGCGTCCTCCATCAGCATTAAAGTAGATGCAACCCATTGTACCTTTCAGATTGATTTCACACTGATGAATGCGGGATTGTCAGATTGGTCAGTCCTCCCAAATACATTAATCCAGTCTGAGGTCATCCTGGACTCATTTAAAATAGCTTTTAATGTCTTTTTCTGTCCTGTGATACTGCTGATAAATGGCCAGTGGAAGACGGAGTCTATGCTGCGGCATGTCAAGGCCAAACATGAAGGCTGTCAAAAAAATCAGCATTAAAACCTACTCCATGTGCCGTTTTTCCGAAATCCTTTAAATGGCATACTCTGCTTTCTGACATTAATCAAGGGTGACATTCTTTGGAGGGCTGAGCGTGCATGTCAAAAGAAACTTCTCCAGATCCTGAAGACATGAATCACCTGGAAAGCAACACAGGCACATTGCTCTGATGGGCAAGGTTCTCTTCCAGTCGATTGCTGCACGGCATCTAGGCGGAGAGCAGCAGGGCGAGACAGTGCCCGTCAGTCGGGGTGCGGGGAGACAGCCCGGCTGCCCTCCCGCGGGGGGCTGGAGCCTCCCCATGCCCGAGCCCCCGCTCCTACAGGGTGCCCTGCGCAGCCGGGACAGAGCTCCGCTGCAGGCAGCTGTCTCTCCCTGGGTTTTTAAGATACCTGCAGCGGATGGGACTCTGATCCTGCTGGCACTTCAGTTGGTTTTATAATAAAAAATTGCCCCTCTCCACATTAAGCACTGGTGGCTAAGAGTGCTGTACCTGCACTGCTGTCCTCCTGTGGCTGTCAAACTGCAGTGGGGTTGTTTTTTCCTGTAATTATTCTCTCCAGCAGGTGGGTGGAGCAAAGATCCAAAACCTTAGAAAGGGGCACACCTGGAGCCCTGATTTCTGCAAAGATGTGATTTATGTTTAGTACTGTTTGCCTTGTGACATGTTGCATTTATTCACATAGTACTTTTTGCCATTAACCTGTGCATAAAGTCAATATTATATCAGCATCTTTTTGGAGCACGATGACTACCTACTGCTTCATGCTCATTTTTAAACCAAATGTAATTGTACTTTTGATGACAAGAAACAGGACACACAATGAAGTTACTGAGTTCAAAATCACTGAGGCTCTGCTAGCCTCCATTCACCCCCACTCATCAACCTTCCCACATTTGACCCAGAACTCATTAACCACACAGCAAGGTCCAAACACAAAGCAGGAACCTACAAGCTGGCAACACAGAAAACAGCATCACTTGCTCCTGTTCTTATTTGCATTTTCTCCTCTAACCCTTGTGTTGCTGAAAGGCACCTTGACTTGTTTAGACAAGACTGTCTACTCCTACAGGCTTTTTTCAGTTCTGGCCCCTAGAGGAACGAAATACATTGGTTTTGTTTTTCCTTTTTTTCCCCTCCTTAACCAGAAAACAACGTATGTGTATTTATTTTTAGCTGCTAAACCCCATCACTTCTGTGCCTTTTACTGACTCATAGCCCTTCAATCCTTCCCCCCTTCTCCCCTGCGATGACCTGGGAGAGTGAATACTAGCAGTACATTTCCAAGAGCTCCAGTAATGCCCACTGCTAGAAAATGCCCCGAGAAGAGCCCCCGCCATGGCTGGCAGCTACAGCTGGAGGGGAAAATACATGATAACATTCCCATAATAATAAGGAGTTCTAAATTTAGAAAAGGAAAAAATAAATGGCTGCAGGCCTATATAATCTACACATCAGCACAACAAGATGCTTAGTCAATAAAATAGTTCAACTAAGTGATCTCAGCATGTAATTCCATAAGGATTTTTTTTCAGGGGGAAATGCTATCATTTTCCATTTCTGTTTAATGAATCATGTGAATTATAGTAACATTACAAATGGTTCTCTTTGCAGCCTATTAGTTTGTTTCTGTAGGGTTCTAATGGAAGACATGCTTCATTTAGATCTTAGCTTGCCCCCAAGCCATAAAGAATAAATTGTATTATCATAAGCAGTTACCTTTTAAAATGATCTTATCAAAAGAAAGTATTTTGCATTGTTGAGGAGGGTTATTACCATTTTAGGCAAAATGCTGCAGGCACTTCACTTTTTTTTATAAATATAAATAATTGCAGCAAAGAGACCAAGGGGCTGGAACTGTCTAGGCATCCTCTAGGCATGAGGATGAACATCATCTGCAGAACACTATTGTTCCCATCAGTAGTAAATTGAATCATTCACAGGTTCACAGAGTTTAAGGCCATAGGAGACAGTACAATCATTTAGACTAAACTCCTGTGCATCACAGGCTGCTGCATTTCACCCACTTGCCCCTTCACTGAAACCAATAGCTCCTGCATTTGACTACAACATAGCTAGTGTGTAGCTGAAATGGATCTTCCGGAAAAGCGTCCTGTCTGGATTCGAACACTACTGGGAGAAGGGGGATTCACCCCTTCCAGAAGGTGCTCATCCAAGCGAGGGATCACCCTCACTGCTTTGCAGATTTTTTTTCTTGACATAGCCCTGAAGCATCACAAGTATTTCTATTTTTACTGACTACTGTCAGAATTTCACAGTAGAACAGACATTATGACTATAAATGCACCGCTATATATATTCATGTAGGAAAGCATTCAAGATAAATGAGAAGACAACTTTAAAAGGTGTCCAGACAGTTCAGTGGGTCTGATCAGTCATCGTGCACTTAAAACATTGCCATTGCAGTGTGGGGCACGCGAAGGCATTGCTCCGCAGCCGGGAGCTCCACGGGCTGAAGCAGCCTTGCCAAAGCAGACCAGAGACAGGGCAGCCCAAGCCACAGGGCACCGCCAGGAGCAAGCGGGCGTCTCTCACCTGAGGCTGGATCCGTTCATCTCACTCAAGCAGATCCCGGTCCAAACTTCTTAAAAAGCTTCCAGGGGCAGAGATCCACTACTTCCCAAGCGCAGTAATCCCATGCTTCATTAGTTTCATCAGTGGGAAGTTTTTCATAATATTTAATTAAACCTCCTTTTTTGCTATTTAACTCCATTTCTTCTACACCAGTCTAGAATGGACAAGAGAATTTCTTCCTCTGCAGTTTGTGGGGGTTGTTGGGGGTTTTTTTACACATTTGAAGAACAACATTCTGCTCAGTCTCTTCTAGAATGAGCAATTCCAATTTCTTCAGCCTTTTCATATGGATCAGCATTATGTCTCTAGTTAGGAATTAGGTCAGAAGGCATCAGATATCTTAGTCTTTCTTAATGTAAGCCAACTTTAAAAAGTAAGAATAAAATCCACGAGTTTTCTGAAGCCCACCAGGACCACTTAGCTGAAGAATGCCATATCTAGCTATTTTTCAAAGATACAGCATCTTTGATTTGAATAACCCATACCACTGCAAGTCTGTAGCTCTTCTAACCTAGCCTAATGGGTATGCTCTGAATCAGAAAATATTATGGTCTGGGCAAGAATTTGGACAATAGAAGAATCACTTCTAGGTGATAATGTGAATGTGTTGATGGAGTGTTCCACTTCAAGACACTTCATTTCACAAGCTACTATCCAGGTCACTAACTGCAGGAAGCTTCCATTTACTCAGCATCCTATGCCAAAAGTTTGTCATATGAATAAAGTGATACATATTCATAGTCCAGCTGCTATTTGGACCATCATACTCTGAATAGATGAGCAGCAGTGACATAAAAACACCAGGTAACTCAGTCACCATGCTTCTCAGTAATAAAAATGCAAATAAAATAGGAAATAAGAATTCTTCCTACTATCAAGAAAAATTAAAGTGCTGTCAATTTAATGCAGTTATGCTTTTTCAGTAAAATAGCATCTGTTCTATCACACGGAACAGTAATAATACCCTGAAAAGCACAAGGTCAAAAGCCTTCTAATGACACATTATGAAGCCCACTTTTGCTGTGCCACCTTGTGAATGACATTCTTTTTAAAAAAGTGAAAGAAAAGAAATACATCTGGGAAAGAAATATATTAATTACACAGCTATCTACCATAGTTCTGACAGTGGATGGGATGACAGAGACTTTACAGGGTTATTTCTCTCCAATGCGCAGAAAATGGATTTTAATTTCTAACAAATTGTGTGTGCGCATATGCACACATCTACACAAACACAAGCATGCTTTGGAAGTGATAAGTCTGGAATGAAGACCGCCTCAGACTCCACAAGCACTCAAAAGGTTAACATTGCCAAGCAACAGGCCAAGAACATGTCATGAACTTCCCAACTTTATACATGCCAATACAAAAACATGCAAAACAAATTGTGTAGAGGCAGCCCGCTAAAGCCACAAATAACTCTGGACACCTGCCATGCTCAGAAAAATAGGGGCATAAGGCTTGCTTGTTGTCAGAGTATCGAACTGCCTTCGGGCTTGCAGGATTTGTGATACTAACTGAGAAGAGCAGCCCATCTGGTCTGATATCCTGCACGCTGCCAGGCACCATCCGTCTGTCCTTCCCGTTATCCCACCTGAGCACGCAGCCATTGACCACCTCTCGGTGAGGCTCAAAAAGCAGCACGAACAACAGACTGGTGACTGAGCGCTGGGAGGGAAGGGACATCACTCATCCCTTGGGACATGCTCTGGGCTGGGTGCCCACAGTGTTCCCATCACCCGCCTGCCCAGGGCACTTCTGCTCGAGGCACCTACCTGAAAACAAGCGCTCCCCCAAGCCCAAGCCCCTTCCCACTCAGCAGGTCCGAGCCTCAGTGTGCAAGGGCTAGGAATATTCCCTCTACCGGTACTTCAGTGGCTCATTTTGTGCAGTCGGTTACAGAAACCTGTGTTTGAGGCCAGCGGGAGAGGCTGACAGTCTCCACAGCCTCTGCTTTGCAGATCACGGCGGTGTCAGCAGCTCCCCACGCCTGTCCTTGCCGCACGCTGCTGAGCTCCCGCCTGCAAAGCAGCCCTGCCGCGCCGAGTTCCCCAGGGCCGTGACATGGAGAGGGGCAGGATTCCTGTCGGCACCTCATGCCCACGCTCCCGCCACCTCCCAGGCTGCCCAGGCTTCCCTGCCCCACTGCTTCCGTCTCATCTGAGAGCACGGCGAGACCCTTCGTGCTGGGAATCGCCTGACCAAAGGCAAACCCACGCAGCAAGCGCATGCCTGCCCTCAGGGTAAGCCTTCCTGCGTTTGTGTTTTGATACTGATGATGTATAAACATGTCCCTGATCAGACACAACTTGGGATACTAATTGTAATAATTCGGAAGTTAAAGGCATAACAATTGCTTCAACCTGAAGCTGTCAGAAGGTGGGATAAGACACAGGGACTCTGCAAATTAAACCACGCTGGCAACCACTTAAAAGCGCTCCTAATAGGTTTGGCTGTAGCAGCTCATTAACTGACTTGAGAAGCCCTGCCATGAGGAAAGGGGATTCCTTTTATGAGCTACAGAAAATAAATTAGATTTTTTTCCTCCGCTCTTTGTAGGTAGAAAAAGCTCTTTGATATCCAGAAACATGGAACAATAAATTTCCATAAAAAACAGACAACCAATTTAATTAAAAAAGTGGAACCTGTTTTGCTATTTCACATTTCTGTCTCTCATCAGCAATGTGAAGTTAAAATACCGAATTTGTGTATAAATATACATGTATATTTGTGTGTATACACACACGCATATTTTGGGGATGGCTTTTGTTGGCGGTGGTTAGGCTTTGCTTCTTTTAAACAATAGTTGGAGAGAGACGAGATTTCAAAGGACACGGTTTTGTGCACTTACAGCCTGGCTCTCCTCTCCTTCACTTCAAGGTTTTGGGGTAGCAAACGGCCCAGGAGCGCAGCGTTGGGGCTGGGGTGCTGTTCCCATAGCAAAACACCCATCGATGTGCCCACAGTTGCCCTACAGCCGAAACGCACAGCTCACCCTCCCTGGGCACGTGCCAGCGCACAGGGCCCTGAGCCAGCGCAGAGCTAACGTCTCTGCTGAAGACTGGGAAAGGGCAAGAAAGGGGCAGGGGAGGGGGGTGAGCACTCGAGTTCCAGAGGTGGGGAGAAAATCCCAGGAGAGGCACTCGTGGGGGCGGGGGATCTGTTAAGGAAAGACTGTGCCCATGGGAAACAGGGCAGGAGGACCCTCGGAACCAGGACAGCGCGGTGACACGGTGCAGAGCTCTCCCCACCCTTGGCACGCTCCTGTGGGCCGTGGGAAGCCAAGTCCATGCAGGATTTTCCTATTTATACAGACAACTTCACAAGGGGAGATGTAGGTAAACTGTCACCTACAGCTCAGGGTCCCACATCCCAGACTCTTCTCCTGCCATGGGCTCTTCCAAGGTGTTTTTTGCAGCAGCAGCCCCAAACATAACCCAGTGCCTTGCCCAGACTCTTAAGGGAAAGGGTTTTCAGATTTGGGGTGGAATTTCTCTGCAGAGAAAAACCAAGATTAACCAACAGCCTCTTCTCTCCCAGAGCACGCTTGGTCAGACTGTCAGCTCTGTCAGGAATTGACCTGTCCTAGTCTTCATTCCCCTGGCAAAAAGCTACTCCATGAAGTGCAAAGCACACAATGAGATAAATTAAGTGATAGTAAATAAACAAACAGTAACTCAAAGTTTGAATTCAGACCACAATCAAGCAAAGAAATAATATTCCTGTCCTTATCTCTACACACAGCTCTCATCCGCTGATGCCAGAGGCACGAGTCTTTACAGGACAAAAACATGATCAGTTCATAATTGCGAAAATCTTCCTAGCACCAGGCTTTTAATTGTTTCTATAAGTTTTGCCTAAGAGCTATTTGTAATTCCAAGCAGCTGTCTTAAAAAAGAACAACAAGAAAACAACTTAGTATGTAGGGCTTTACTGTGATGGCTCATTATTGATTGAGAAGACCAGAAATAAGTTGCTGAAAAATACATTCTGTGAATACTTTGTGAAAAGTTTCAGAGACTAGACGAGGGATTCCAAGGCACGTTTGTGCATCTCTGCACAGCAACAGAATTGCACAAGCCCTGCCCTGGGAGCAGGTACTTTGAGGAAGTTGAGATCTTCCTCTCCGGGGTGACTGAGTGGTTGACACTGGTACAAAACAAAAACTGCAAAGGGTAAACAACAAATGGAAGCAGCGAGTCTGTTGTCCTGGTCTCTACAGACACGGATAGGTCTAACTCGGGCAGCCTGGCCCAGTGCCACAGGCCACCACAGAACCAACCTGGTGTCCATGCCACCACAAAGCACTTGTGCAGGTCTGACCCTTTCAGTAGCGCAGACCCGGCTGCCGGCTCCGGCGTGGGCACAGCCTGTGACAAGCCAAATTCAGTGTTCGCCCAGCCCACTGCACGCCGCCAGGCACACGGGGATGTGGTCTGTGCCTCCCCGTAACAACTCAGAGCATCAGGTCTAGGTAAGATATCTGCTGGCCTTAAAAAAAACATTTCCCCCCCTCTCCCTGTAAGATATGTAGAACCTCTCCTACTTTGAGGCGCTTTTCATCAATTATCTCAACCCATCTGGCTGCTCCTCCAAGTTGCATTGATTATGAGCATCCTGTGCCCTAGAGATAAAAACCACCAGCCCCATTTCCCCCCTGTGCCTTCTCCATATTGGCTCATAACGTGACGAGACTGGTGATGAATAGCCTGCTGGGAAATCAATAAGAGCACAGACATGTCACAGCCCCAAGATTAATGGAACTGACTTGGCACAGAAAACTTCCCTTCGCTTGCACAGCCAGCCCACAATGCTTGTCAGTTCAAGTTTCCTTAACCATGGGCGCGTATTTGACTTGCATGGCCATCCTCTAAATTGGAGTTCACCGATTTCCACAATCCTAGCTGCAGAGTCACCAGTAAAAAAGCCTACGCCAAGCTAAATCAGAAGAGACCATAAAGACCGAAAAAAGCATCTTTCTTCCTAAGTAGTCATGAGCAGAAAAAAACCCAGCCAAACAAAAAGCCCCAAACACCGTCTTCACAGATTGGTTCTGGCAGGCTAACAGCTGTATTTTGTTAGCGATAATCATTTTTGGGAAGGCCAATTAACTTTTCTATTAATCCATCAAATCAGTCCCACACCTTGCTTTGGTTTTAAATCTGATACAGCGCAGAATCCCTCTTCTCCAGTGTGACTGCTGCAATTGCAGCCCGGGAAGGAGCCGATTGCTAGATCACCTTTCCCACATTCGTCTGGAGCGGGAGCATCCAGTCTTCAGTTAGCACAACCCTGACAAGCAAGTCTCCCATTGCAGAAGTTCCTCCTCAGTCTGTAATGGAAAATCCTCAGACAGTCTTGATAAAACCTAGAGGAAAATAAAATGGACTTCCCTAAGCAGCAACTGGGTGGGTTGGTGGTGACCCCAGTAGCAAGTTATTCCAGAAGTCAAGAAAAAAAGCAGAAAGGCAGAGACAACAGGGTACTACAAATCTTACAACTTTTAAAATCCAAATTATACACCTATTGGGTGCATATTATAAAGTGCTTTTGATTAGCTATTAAGTAGCAAGTAATAGCTGCCATTAACTCCAGACTAGCAAGGTCATGCAAACTCCAAGAATCTGTTCTACCCAGTATTTTCAGCTCAGCATTTTTTCTCTTGATCCTGTGAAACAGTGCAGTCTGAGATTGCATTCCCAACATGACGCAAAGGAAACGGGGATACCTACACCTTGGCACTGCTTAACACAAGGAAAAATGTTTCTTAAATCAGATGCTGCAAGGCAAAATATTTCAGTGTCTTCTCACCCTCAGCGTCCAGCCTCCGATCACCTTGTAATAAGCTGAAATGGGGCAGGGTGTGAACAGGCAGCACTTCTGTTCATTCCCAACTCTTGATGATACCTTATTTTAGTAACATGAATTATTCATCAATCATTTGAGAGCATGCATAGCTGTACATAACTGCTCCTGGAGGGTGGGGTAGATGGAGGATTTCATGGCTTTAGGGCAACACCAAAACTGTTTGATGAATTTCCCCACCTCCATGCTTAAAACCTGTTAGTTTCTGGACCTTAAACGTGGAATAGAGCACTTGATTTACCTGCAGTAAAGTCAAAATCATTACACGTTGATTCCCCCAGACATGGGTCCTCCATCTACAGCTCAGGAAAGGACCTCTGGAGACATTTCTAGGACCAACAGTCCTCTTCAGGCAGAACTCGATCCTTAATGTTGCCAATTACACAGCACAAGAATTAAGTAATTTCATTTTCAACCTGTATCTATGGGGATTAGAAACTACACAGTACAAAGCTGCCCCATTGTATGCAAACTAAACAGCAGCTGTGAAAAGCCAACCTGGATCCTGGAAACAGAGGGGAGTGGGAGGGAAATGAAAAAGCATGTGTGTAAAATATAGATAAGAAAGCAAATCCCAGCTGTCTTCCTTATCAGCACTTCCTATTTCTCTGGCAAGAACATGTAATTTTGTGCCGTAATAGCAAAGGTTGGAGTGACTGCTGTCACATTTGAATGATACTGCTATAGCTTCCCTCTTTATATGTATCTGAAATGGGAATCTTGGAATCTGTTCTCTGGGTACCATTCGTTTTTTCCAACGCTTGTCTTAGTCCCTCCTTTTCTATAAAATGCACCTTTCTGAAGCACGGATCTGAGATAAATAACAATACTGTGCCCTGCACGTTCGGAGACTTTCAGAAATGTCCTATCATTTATCCTTTCAGTGAACTATAATTTGTGCTCACATAAACCTAAGGTAAAACTGACACCAAAAATAAGATTTACCCAGGCCCAGAGAGAACCCCTGTTGAAACAAAGTTCCCTCTGCCTAGGACTGAAACGTATACTTAATTCCTTCCTTGATGAAAGGACCACAGAACACGCTCACCTTAGAGAACAAAGGGAACAGTCCAATTTTATTACATCAATGGAAGAAGCAGATGACTTTAAAGAAGCAACCGCAGGTCTAAATGGTTGGATGGGAACAGGACCACAACTTCTCAGGGAGGCACCAGACCCGGGGACTCTGCTTAAAATGTAAACTGAGAGCAAAGCAAATCACTCACGCAGGCTGTCACAGCCGGTCTCTGTCCCCAGGTTTCCTCTGAAAACTTTGTGAAAAATCTGTTCAACACTTACACGTCGTAGCTTTAAGCACACACTTCATTCCCGTTCAGCTCAAGAATTTTACTTTTCTAATCATAAGTGTTAGCATTATACATAGATAGTGTTATACATGATCAAATTTATATGAATGAGAAACATGAATTTCTCGATAATCAACAATTTTGCAATGCAACTATAAGCAAGAGTTGAATTAATCTTATATTTCAAACCTTAAATCTTTACTTAATGTGTACCTAAGGACATAGCTTAAATTCTGCATATGCACACTTGTCAGGCTTTTTACTAAATTAATGTGGTAAATAGCTGTAGAAAAAAAGATTAGGTGAAATAAATTCAGAGACTCGTGAAATTACAAAGGCGCTCATTTTTTTCTACCCTGAATTACGGAATGAAACTATAGCTTCACGTTTCAGGCCCCCAGCATATAGCCTTTAAGAATTTGTATCAGCCTCCCTTGTTCTGCAGGGAGAAACAATGCTTTGATTTTTTTTTAATGCACTGATATTTCATTAAAAATGGACCCAAGCCACGGTCCCCCTCTTACACCGCCCTGGCAGTGGCAGCGCTGCCTCTTTGCTGCACGCTCCATTTCCCACATGAAAAACACCTTTCAGCCCCACTTCCCGAGCTCTGCCACTTTTGACTGATAGCACAAAATTGAACTGCACTAAGCACACATTAGAAAATCTGATAAATATTGTTTGGAAATATAATTGAGGTTTAACTGGAGCATGAATTTTTCACTTTGAAGCAAAGATTTCTCCACTTATTTATGAGAAAGATTTAATGTTACAAACAACGATGACAGTTAAGATAAACGTTAACCTAAGTTACGCTTTTCCTCAGAACCTGCAGAGCCTTTTTTCCAAAGCGCTTTATGTCGCCACCGCACACATCACTAGACAGAGCTGCACAAACCTCAAGATACTCCCATCCCCTGCTCTTTTCAGGTTCAGCACTGGCTGCAAAAGACATCAGAAGCATCTCACACGTTTGGGGTTCAAAATCCCGAGGAAGGTTTTTGAGCTGCACATCAAGACTGAGCCTTAGTTTACCCTTGGATCGGGTTCAGTGACAACATGACTTCTGACACATCAGTTGATAGCTTCGCCGTGAATATTTAAGAGCAAAGTGTTCACCAAAGTTGTTTTATGACACAAGAACACTCACCTCCTGGCAGTTGTTTTGCTCTCAGCCTGTACAACAGTTCTACAAATTGGTAAAGAGAAATCAGATCAAGATGGCCATCATCTAGGTACCTAGCGATAACAGGAAAAGGCTATCAGTTTTTAATCTAAAGCTTTGTATTTTAATATTCTAGGAAATTTCTTACCTATGGTGCTGACAGACTGGTGATGAGAACTGCAGAAGCTATTGTTTCTCAGAGCACTCAGCCACGTCCTACACGTCGTGCCAAGCAAGTGCAAACACACGCAAAACAAACCTTACGCCCCCCAAAAAAATACCTTACAATCCTGGTACATTAAATAGAACATCTTTTGATAGATGGTGAGAGTAGTTGATATTAAACAATATTCTTACACTCTCGTGTTTTCATAGGTTTAATTCTGCATTGGAATGTAACAAGCACTCACACTTAAACTGCAAAAACATGTGCTGCTCTAATCACAGCTCCACTAACAAGGAACCAAAGGTATCAAACAATGTTATATTAAATCAAGGATGAATGTTAAAAATTCCTATATAGCATCAGGTCAGAGCAGGCACTGGACTTGAATGCTAACGGCTCAGCCCTCCTGCTCTGTCTTTCTATTAACACTAGTTTTCAACTGTGCAAACAAGATAGTAACAACACTCCACTACGCAGCAAATGCTAAATTCAGATCCCGGCTCCATGCCTCATAAATTTTCATCCTGGCATCACTTCTTGTTCTTTTTACAGCATTTTAAAAATGTAGGTTATCCTTTGCATTTTAAGCAGACGCGATTGTATCAAATGCCTGGATTTTACAGCAGCCAAGATGTTCCTAAGTTTGATGAACTGATCTCAAGCAAGATAAATTATGTCAGTTGTCTGCTTTGTCAGTAAATCAAGAGTTGACATTTCCCTGATTTGTAAAGGTATAATGTTACGGTGAAGAAAAGTATGCTCTTGAAAATCTGTATGGCAAGGTTAGATTAATAAGCAGTTTAAAGAAAATGTCCCAATGTAATGGACTTGGAACATCCAAACTCTATTCCAGTTCATTTGCTATTTCTCAAGTTTTCTTTTTTAGGAATTCAAAAAATGCTATATAAAACATTTTATGGAATATTCCATCTATGTGCTCCTTTGCTTTACAATAATTGACAACATTTACATATATTTCCATGTCATATTATGCCATAAATTTGCATAGATCCAGGTAAAATTGTTCAGATTTAGACATGCTGCTTCAATGAGTTTCAGGGGCTGAATCACATCTCAAATCTGAATTGCATTGCTCCCAGAATTCCCTCTCCTGTAAAGCACTGCCGAATATATCCCCACAATTAATAACCCCGATGGTACTTCTGCACTGTCCTGCTAAGCTGCCTGGGTGTTTGTCTGTAGCTGTGCCCTATGCCAGCACAATTCTTCGAACCAGGCGCTGCAGAGATGAACATGCACCGTGTGGCTCAGCTCCTCGACCCACCGGCCCCACGAAAGGTCCGGTGCTGCCTTTCCTGTAATCACGGCTCTCCCCGCGAGGTCCCCTCTCTCTGGATGCTTAACTGAAGGAAACATGGGGTTTGGGTGGTGACCCAGCATTGTTCAGGGTAACAACACATTCCACTTTAAGGCAGAATTGAAAACAGGGTTTCTATCAATTTTCGTATTGTGAAGCTAATTTAACCCAATTTAACCCATTTTGTTTGTTCATACAGCTTTCTGGAACTATTTTTACTGCTCTGAAGCCATGCTTTAAAAGCGCAGATGGTTCCTGAAATGAACAAAAACAAACCCTACTTGAGCCGGACTGGGAACAGTTACATTAAAGTGTTAGAATTTTTTTAAAAGGTAATTTGGGGTTGTGTTTTGATTTACACTACCTAAAACGTACTGGTTAGCAGCAGAGATGCCATGAATTTATATGTGACACTTGGCAAACGTACTAACCATCTGGCCCCTGCAAAGTGTATACAGGGCATCACAGAGCCTCACGGGGGAAATGTTTACTTAATTACACTTTGAGCACCATCAGTAATTTTTTTTTATAGGACCAGTCATCACCAAATCTCATTGAGTAGAGGCTTTTGCATTGGGAAGTAGAAAGTAAAACAACGGGAGGTTGTATGTGCTATTTCTAGCATCCTTTTGAACACAACCAAGAGACTGATGAACCATCACTTATACAATGAACTATTAATGCTTCGTCTTTGTGGAATAAAGCTAGAATCCAGCTGCAATGCCCAGGCTCCTTCACCTACACGAACTCACAGTAAGGCAGTCCCTTGCCATTGAAGTAGATGAGACAGGCAAGTAGAGACTAACAGCTTTGCAAGAGAAGCCTCCCAAGGTCTCAGAGCAGGGCACTAGCAAAGACGCCAGTAGCACACAATCCCCAACATCTACTTATTCCTATTCGGCAGATCAAGCTGTCTCCAAAGGCCTCAAACCTTCAGTGAGTTCAAGGCAATGAACACATGGAAAGGCAACATTTGAGAAAACAGGGACTTTGCCCAGTAAGGAGCTTCCCGTCGTTCCAGGAAGCAGAGTTCTGCTCTAAGCATATGTTATTTTTAATTAATAAGAGTCAATAAAGCAGGAGGAGAAAAATAAACTGAATGTATTGATCGAAAAGCCCGAACCACTGAGCACATTTAGCTCTTGCTAACTCCAGCCCAGTACTTTTCCTGAACTAACGCCATACAGCTGTGAAATCTTCACGAACTACCGGCACCCGTCCGGGTGGCCAACACACGGCAGTGACATGCCCAGAGCTGCCCAGGGAAGTAGTGAGTGGGGATCCTTTTTGCATCAGCTGCTTTCAAAGTAGCAGGGAATGTCATTGCTCATCTTTTGGACTAGATTTGAGACCAAGCTGAACTCTGCTGGCTTAATTAGCTAACCATAAATAAACATCATTTACAAGACCTAAACATTTAAAACACCCTGTTAAGCATCTGAAACATAAATGCTTTAATTATAGACTAGCTCAAGATTTAAGTAACACTGGGATAAATGCTATAGAGCAGCTGTCTATGAATATTTTACAATGAGACTGCTCTCTGTTCTCCAGGACCACAGAGACTATCAGGTCGGAAAGAACACATTCATTCTTTAAAATGCCAATTCTCCTTTCCCTGTAGGGTGCAACTGCCAAGCTATCACCACCAGCTCTGCTAGTTTGCTAAAAGCTTTGTCCTCAGTGAAGTGCCGACAGTGAGCCCAGATATTTGGGGGTTCTCTGCTGCTGTGCTAAATTCTGTTCTTTTCTTCTGTGGCTCTACTCACTATCCATCTAAATGACTAGAAGGATTCCCTCGACTGCAGTGCGCTCTGGACCAGACCCCAGAATCTACGTGACCATCTTTAAAATCTACAGAGAAAGTCTGGTTTTCATTTTCTCTTTAAAATCCATTTACATTAACAGAGTGGCGTAAAGGGACTAACACCCTTGAAAAAAAGGGCACAAATGACCAAGAAAGACAGCTTCAAATAACAAAGATGACCAAAAGCCACTGGTAAACCATTTACTCATCTGCCTCAATTCCAGCACATTATTGCACTGATCACTGCACTCAAGTCCAGCTGGGACTCCCACTGCTTTGCAGATGCAGCCCTAGAAGGTTTGACTGAGTAAGGAAAGATCAGTATTTTCCTGGCTTTGTCCAGCTGATTCCGAGATTTGCATCTCAGAGCATTCTGGTTTCTTATAATGTGTTATGTACTGGTGTAAGAAAAGCTTGTGAAAGCCCAGCCAAGATCACTACTGCAGCTGATGCTGTACCAACACAATATACAAAATATTTCTTACTCCAAAGAGATGCAACAGAAAAGCCATCGGTGCTTTACCCACAATCAAGTCTATCTCCTGAGTTCCAGCCTAGTGCTGGATCTCAGACTTTGATATCCAGAAAACGGCAAAAAGGACTTACACTGCTGACATTCCTATTTCTTCATCAGGAAAATTCAAAATTTCTCTAGTTTGAGTCAGTATAGTATGCTCTAAAGATAAAAGTACCCAAAAGCTTTTGTTCTAAATATTAATGATCGTCACAGGTCTCTTATTTAACATAATTAACAGACCAACTGAGTCAGTCTTCAGGGAGCAGAAGCAAGGCAGCCAATTTCACCTTCAGACAAGGAACACTCCATCCACTGAATCTGTTGAACACCTGCAATATATTGATTGCACTTAAACAACTAGCTTTAGAGTGCTAATTTCATCTCTGCCTCCCAAATGCAGCATTTCTTTACACACAAAGCACTAGCTGTTCGGCTTTTTTTTTTTTTTTTTGCTATATATAGTAAATGGAGCAAGTGACTTTTTTCTTTAAGTACAGACTGGAAACTTCATTTCTATTACAGTGACAGTAATCTATTAGTGAAGGAAATCAAGTTTTTACTCACTACAGGAGGGGAAAGAGATACTTAAGCTTTTATGTCAGTTCATTCTCTATTAATGATAAACATTGGAAGCCTGGCAGGAATAGATCATCTTGCATTTCTTGCTACGAGTATATTAAGAATTATCAGCAGGCAGAGCAGTAATTAAACACCAAATGTCTTTACCAACCCCGCTGCCAGAGCGCTTCGCTGTACAACTGGGTTGACCATAAGTATGTACCAAAGAGGAATCTTAGTGCAAATCAACAACAGCCCCTGCTAAAAGCCCGGCAGAGCACGGTTAGCAGGCGCTGCCTCGAGAGAGCCGAACAGGCAAGCTGGGAACGCCGCAGAAGACTCCTGCGAGACCCTGCAGCAGCAGGTGCCTCATCCCTGATCCCCGTGGGCAGGTCACCAGCATCCCAGAGCATCAGCCTCATGGACAAAAAAATTGCTTACCCTCATGTTACTGTTACTAGTGCTGGAATTAAACTTTATTTTAACTTTTCCATTCTTCTATTACCGCAAGTTTTTTTCCTACTAATTTCTTTTACTGGTTATTGCATCAACTTAAGGCTCCCACATTCCAAACAGTTTATTTATGCTGCCACAATAAATTTTAAGTGTTCTGTTTGCATTATGTTTTCCCTTTTCTCCCTTCCAGATTTATTAAATACAAGTGCCCAAATACATGCCAGCCTTGTTATCCTTTCGGAAGACCTCAAGGCGTATTTGTCTTATTAACCACCTCAGTTCAAAGCAGTTAATTTACATTAATGTAAATAAAATACAAAGATTACCTTAACGAGAAGCTAAAGCTTCATTTGATACTTTGTAGAATGTATTATCTGAAAACACATACATAAGTTTTCACAGCCCATATTTTCTACTCAGGTTCAACCATGTACATACATTCCCTTATCATGAAAAAGACTTTGAAGTCCACAAAGAATTTTCAAAAAATAAAGTGCATATTTTTATTCTGTCTTCTAAGGTTACAGCACACACACACACCATCCCCGGAAAGAGTTTTTCTAAGCAACTTTTCATAGCTTAAAGTTCTGTTCAGTTTAAATGTGTGTCCACACATTCTGATGATTATTTGAAGTTCCTCCAAAGTGCTTTGGGAAAAAAAATCAGATTGAGTTGCACTGTGCATCGTGTCCCTCAGAAGATCCAACTCGCAGGCCCTGGGAGAAGAGCTTAAAAGCCTAGAGCTTTGCAAAATTCAAGTTCTTTTGCCAAAATCCAGCCAACAAATTGTGCTTTGATCCACATTAGTGCACACCACCCAGCTCTGGAGTTTCAGCACGACTGTTCACAGCAATCCAAAATCTCTATACAAAGTCCCAGCCAAAAAATTCCACTTAGTTTGATGCCAAAGCAAGTTTAGAATTTTATTTTGTCACACATTTAGTAGGGAGAACTTAAATGCTTTTTTTCCCCCCTTACAAAAAATCTGTTGTTTTCAGAACAGTCATTTCTTTCGAAAGCGTCTTGAGTGGTTAGGACCTGCGGCATATTCCGGAGAGCGGATGAGAAGCCCCGGGGGTAAGGCACCATGTGCTACCGAGCATGTTATACATACAGCCTAACTTGGACAACTTCATAAAATGTGTAAAAATTGAAGACCTCTGTAACGAAAGATAAGGCTGCCTACAGCAGCCAGATACCGCAGTCCAAGCGTGCTGGCAGCTCACAATATGGTGAAACAAATATACCACACCACGCAACCGCCAGGTTTGCGGTCTGAAAAAAGCTTCTTGAATGCCTGCGTGCACAGTACAATAAATTACTGCTCCTGCCTTTCCCTGTTAATGCTGCCAGCTGAATGGCCTGCAGAGCTTCCCCACACACACTGTTTCTTATACTGACAATTAAGCAGATTTATGCACAGAACAAAGTATTAAGGAAAGATGCAAGTGGATTTTCTGTAAGTGAAAAGGACTCTGCCTTTGCCGCACACAAACTCCAGCTGTCCCTGGCGCACTCCACAGGACAAGCCCAAGTAACAAGCTCTTCTTGGAAGAGCAGCATCTGCAAAATTATGGTAGCTTCAAAAACCAAACTGTCCTAAGAAAATATCATCATTTTACTGAAGCTCCTGCTCTCACAGCAACTCAAGCCTGCGGGATCTTTGTCTCAAGAGATCTGGACTCTGATCAGAACATGTCTGAGGGTGAAAAGGAGCAGAGGAATTTTCATCTGGTTCCCACTCTCAAATAGGTATTCTTGAAAATTCCAGCCTAACCTTCACATTATTTGCTTTATGAAACAATCTGAAAGAAATCAGAACTTTGGAAGGACTTCTATCAAATGTACATATTAGCAATTTTTGCTATGACCTATTTCTCAGGCATTCTCGTGTAAAAGTATTTATAGCAGTTCTGCAGAAAGAACTGAAATTAGAAAAACTCCATGAATAGAGCAGAACGCACATTGTGGTTCATTTTATTATTTAAATGTGTTCCTTTCACTCTAAACAGCAAAATTAAATAAAGAAGGAAAAGAAATATTCTAGCATTCAGAATATTTCAAGAGTGACTTGCATTCATATCTATGTCTACATCTCTATATTCATGCATACAGGGGATGGGAATGCATCAATTCTATCTAGCAAATGGAGTTAACTCTCATACATAAAATGTGCCATTTAAATTCCAGAAGGGATAATGAACAGCACAGGAGAAAAGACCACAAGAAAAAACACGATAAGCAATTGAAAATAGCTTTCAATGACTACAACGTATTTTTCTTTCGAAATCCGCTATGCAGTATTTCATTTGCTGAAGATATGGCCACTTGCCCAGTTTGCTGGAGTAGGTAAGTCACTGTAACCTATGAGCCATCTGTTCTAATTGGACATACAGCCCAAAGAAACATTATAAATATGCAAAGAACTACAAAAACACTGTGATGGAATAGCTGGATAACAATAGCTTTAATTTTTCATTTGTTTATTTGATTTGCTGTAATGAATGAGTTACTGGAGCGGCATCTGGAATAACTGAAATGAGACAAATGAAACTTTAGGGCAAAATAAGTCTGTTAGAAGCAAATCTGCACTATTATTTTTTATACTGGTTTGGGTTTTTGAGTTAACACTCTCTGCTCAGTCATCTGCACCACTGTCATAAACGGATGGAGATCCCGGTTTTGTTTATGTATTAACTGCTGGCTTTGAGGGACTCTAGTTAATCTGGTAAACTAGACAATTTCATGGCCCTGTCACTCACAATCAAAACGTGTGATTTAATGCTTGGAGCAAGCCAGAGGAGTCACTGCCCCAAATGAACTGAATGATGTATCACATTTTGCTATCAAAGATGTTGAAAGCGTTTTCCCCAGATCTTTGCAATTTGATGGCATCAAAAAGTATAATTGCAACTGGAGGGCAAGGATGGATGCACTGATGTGAAATCACTTGAACAAAAGCTGTCATAATTATAAATGACAGAAAGCTCAGGGTAGCCAAACCTACACTGCAGTTTGCCACGGAGAAAAGAACCAACAGCAGAACAAGGCCTTCAGAACACCTGCACAAACTTACGGGCATTCATAGAAACAAAGGACAGAAAAGAGCCACCAGAGCCCCACACCAGCTCCTAACAATTGCAGACAACCAGCAGGCATTTAGTACAGGCAGCTGCCCAGAAAATTTCTTCCATGCAACTACACATACAGAAGGCCACAGTGGTTTGCTGGCAAGACCAAACCCAGCAAAATACAAGGTGAGGAGAAAACAAAAGGTACCAAAACCAAACATCCTTGAGCCCTGCAGTGTTTGGGCAAGGTGTCCAGGTGATCCTCTTGGATCATGAATGCAGAACACTGCAGTTGGATGTGACTTATAGTTTAATTTTACTTGTATTTTGGTTTGGGGAAGCTGCCTTTGAAGAACAGAGCAGTGACAGGATCCGCGTGTTGGTAGGAGACTCACAGTAGTAAGAGAGAAACTACCTCTGAACACCACCTACTCCCAACACCAATGATTCAGAAAGAGCTTTAATGCATCTTACTTCAAGCAGCAATTGTGAAGAGGAAATAGCAATCTTCATTAAGGATTAGGTAAACAATTAACTTATTATGTTCAATCTTCTTAATGTGTGTCTGGGTACACCGAAATAAAAACATAAACACACAGCTTAAGCACATTACAAGGGGGGGAAATTCATGTTGGTTTCCTCATTTAAAATGAACTCTTAGTAAGTTTCGCCTTTGATGTCTCAAACAGTGCTCCAAAATCAACTCATCTGAAACAGGCTGGTTAATTGTGAAATTATAGAAGACACAAGTCTTGACTCCTTTCCCAGTGAGTTTAAGGAGGTGAGGGTTTAGTCCTGCATCACTATCCCCTGGTCTCCACACGCTCAGAGCACTCGCCGCCCTCACCTTGAAGCCACGTTTGGCCATGACACAGCCTAGACAGTTATTTTAATAGTGCTTAGGTTATTAAGATTTTTATGTTTCACCACAAAAGCATTGGGAATCTGGTTTCCAAGGAGTAGGTATTGTGCTGCAGTGCTAGTTATGAGGCATTAACTTGAGCATAAAACACAGGAGCCACCCCCAAGCAACCCATTCCTCCTCATTCATTCCTTCTCCACCGTAAGGAAAGGCAATAGATCAGCAGCAAGATGCCTGATGTTTTCATGAAAATCTTTGTCACATTCTGCTCTATGCTTTTTTATTTCTTTTTCTGTTTTATTTTATGGGACTTTTAATGAGGTTTCAACAACCCCATCATTAAAAAAAAGGAAAGAGAAATAGGAAAAAGAAAAAGAATAATTAAATTTTTAAAGGTTCTTTCTGAAGGAAAACGGTCTTATATCATTTTAGATGTTTAAAATCTAGCTGACTCCAGCATTCCTGCTGATGACTTCAGCAACTCGCAAAGCAATTTAAAGAAATGAAGAGAGCTGGGAAATACAGTCTATAGTAAAACTACATAGATTATCCCATTTGAGGGAAGAAACAGCAGAACAGATGTTCTTGACTTCTGAGGAGACTTCCATAAATCACACGTTTGTATGGGGCCTGACAACACCAACCCGCTGCCTGTGGGAACCAGCCACTGGAGGGAAGAGGAATGAGTCTTTTGCTGCAACAAACGCACCTGACGCAGGTGCAGCCCGTACTGAAAAGCTGCATCTACTGCAAATACCAGAACTCAAAAGTGCTTCGTTCTTAACCTGACCACTAAACTGCATCCTTAGGCATGTCGCTGACCCCTCAGCCTGTGCATCCACGCAGCCCGGACAGAGAAAGGGGTGTCCGTAGTCTGTTTGTCACAGTACTAAACAACTTGTAACACATGCTTGTGAGGGTTCTTAGTATCCATCTCCTGACAGCACGAGAAGTACCAAACCCACATGACCTCCAGCCAGACCACCACGCTTCTTCCATGGGCTCAGTCACTTCCTACCCACCTTTCTCACAAACTCCCAGGCTGAACGACAGCTGCGTCCCCCACCAAAGCCTAATCCTCTTCTCAGCACAACTCAGGACCACCACTGAAATCAGTATCTTCAGAAAGGACGAGCAGGGACCATTCTGACCTGACAACGTGCGGTGCACACACACATCAGCAATTATGGTGAGTTTTTAGTCACTGGCTGGTAAGATTGCAAAAGCTACGAGAATTACGCAGTTCTCCCTCAGCACCTGAGACGGGCCATCCCCTCGTCCTACCCAGCGAGGAGAAAGCTTGTTCTTAGCCTGACCGTGCCAACCTAAAACCCACCAGCCTATTCCTCGTATGCAAATACGCTGAGTGCAGAAACACCACCACCACACCACTGATTTCACGTTTTATCCATACAGAGGCGGTGTTGAACGCCAAGCATAGCTACCAAGCAGTATTCCATCAAACAGCACTTTGCTCAGCTGCTTTTATAAAGTCTCTGGCTACTGCCAGGGACACCCCACCAGCGCACCACCACTCTCCAGTCCTGCCAGCACACACCACACCACACCCCACCACACCCCACACCACACCCCACCCCGCAGCCCCGCACTCGGGCACAGCATTTAGGAAGACGTTCGCGCACGATTTCCAAGTCTCCAGCCAACAAGGAGCTTAACGCACCCCCAGGGAAACCGCTCGGTGACTCTGCGGCTCTCCCTGTCGGAAACCAACACTTTACTTCAAAGCACGAACGCCGCTACCTTCACCCCCGAGCCACCAGCCCACCGCGCACCATCGGCTGAACCCGCGCCTCACCTGCCCCGTTGGCCCCGATGTCCTCTCTTTGGCAGACAGGTGACACGGCCCGGTGTGCGCAGCGGGGGCCGGCCCACGGCACGGCAGCCTCCTCGCTGGCAGGGGCTACGGCGGCCTCTCCTCACGGCGGGGTCTCCTCACGGCGGCCTCTCCTCAGGGCGGGCGGCCCAGGCCCGCTCAGCCTGGCGGCGGCTGCCACGGGGAGCTCGGCTTCAGGCCCCAGACCTTCAGGGAAGAGCCGGCTCATCCCACCGTCGGTTGGGCCCGTCAGGGCGCAGCCGGGATGGCGGATCCCTCACAGAAAGGGCACCGGAGGGACCGCGGGGCCCGGGCCCGCCCCGCCACCGCCAGTGCGGCGCTGCCGCAGGGGGTCAGCCCAGAGCGTGAGGCGCTGCAGCCGCCAGACGGGGGCCACGGTCAGCACAGGGCGAGTCGGGACCAACGGGGCCCGGACAGGTTCAAGCCCTGGGCAGCAGCCC
The DNA here is from genome assembly GCA_008711295.1 of Anarhynchus alexandrinus. Classification (NCBI taxonomy): domain Eukaryota; kingdom Metazoa; phylum Chordata; class Aves; order Charadriiformes; family Charadriidae; genus Anarhynchus; species Anarhynchus alexandrinus. The sequence goes on from VUYV01000252.1 coordinate 1,109,305, forward strand.
GCGCGTCCAGGCAGGAGCCATCCCAGAGAAGGTAAACGGCACCAGGCCGAGCCCCAGGGCGGCTGGGTGAGGCCATGGCGAGCGCTGTGTTTGCTCCTTAAGTCCTTCTGGGTGTATTTAAGAGTCTTGTCCTCGCTTCTGCTTAACTGGAGCCACGCAGGCTTGGAGAAGAGCTACAGGAGACAAGGAGAAGCTACAGGAGACAAGGGTGCTGCCAAGCCTGTTTTAACAACAAAAAACAGTGGGCATGGTCGCAAAACAAAACTTAGTCTATGAGTTGTTGACTTTTGAAAATTGTGTCTTCTGTCAGCATAAACATTGCTGTCTGAGGAACGCTTCCAGTCCCGATCCTTTTCCCCTCCATTGTCGAAGGATTGTCTGCAGAGCAACTTGCAAACGTGATACACCAGGAATTGTGACAAAAACTTGAGAGTTTGCCTCAGAAGGAACTCCGAGAAGAGCTGTTAATGCTTGCTCATGCTGCAGAGTGATCGTTTGTTTTGTTTTTCTCTTACTAAAGGTCCTGGAGCTGAGGAGGCCCCGCTGCACTCCCGGGGACGTCTGTGAGGAGGAGGAGGAGGTGGTCAGGTACAGGCGGGTTAATGGGGCAGACACCAGCTGCTTGTGATGTTATCAGTGATGGGGAACTGCTGCGGGCACTGTGAGCTCACCAGGGCTTATTCTGCTCCCTTAGAAAGGAGCAACAAAGCCTTTTCTGCTCTAACTCTTTCAATTAGACCCGAGATGTGTTATTTGTAGATAGTGCTAATCCAGTTTTTGAACTCGCCATAGGAGGTATAAGGAAGCTCATAAAACCCAAATTACATGGAAGCTACAAGTGGGATCATGTGGGGAGAGATGAGATTGTATCTGTTTGGGTTTTTCCCACCTGATTTTGTTTAAGGTTGTCCTGTTTGCTTTGATGCTGGCTTCAATAGGAGTCCTTTTCTCCTGATGTTCCCAGCCTGGTACTGGGACTCTGCTGCTGACATTTATTCTCATGAACCCGTCAGAACTGTTGTAGAAAGTTCTGGCAAATTTTAACACAATAAAGCATTTTCCCCTTTTCTTCCTTCTGAGCTTTTAGGGCACTCAGCCACACTTTCTTTATGATTCTAAGGGCTCGAAAAGTAGAAACGTTGCCAGCTGCTGGTGATGAGAATGGAGATCTTCACATAGTCACAAGACTCTCAGGTGTTTCAAGCAAACATCAAACCAAAGTCAAGAGTCAGATGATAAAAGTTGAGTGTTGGCACCTGGGCAGCCCTGGTTTCACCTGCCAGAAGCGAGGGGAGGGGGAAGAGGGGTGGCTTGCTTAGAAGGAAAGCACTGGAAAAGAGAGCAGTGATTAAGTTGCACTTGGTTGAAGCTGTGAGTGAGAGCTGAAGCAATGTATTCAGCCTTGATACTATTTGGGCTATGATGTTTTTAAATGAAGAAAGAAGGCTGGGCTGGGGGAGAGAGGAGGGAGGAGCAGAAAGAAGGGAAAATAAAAGAAATGTGGAAGCTAATCCCAAGCACTGTGAAAAGGTCATGTGCTTCGATATGAGTAATTAATTTTCTTAGAGCAATGTTGAAAAGGTTAACCTGATTTATGGAATGCAATTTAATTTAAAATGTGTTGTGTACCTTGTTAAAAGGGTCCAATTATAGCTGCTAATTCTGTGGACTGACACATGCGCTATGGTCTGATAATAACCGAGTGTGAGGGGGAATATGTGCCAGTCAATAATTAGACATGGCCTATTGAAATTTGAGGGGGAAGGAAAAGGGGTAGAAATGCTGAAAGAACAACAGTTCTTTTTGTATCTGGATCCCATAGTGTCCTCTTTCAATTACCTGCTGTGTGAAGTACTCGGTGATTCATTTCGAGTCAGGTTTGCACTCCAGAGTGGTTTATCACAGCACTTTGAGACAGGAGTAAAAATGCCAGGTATTTACAGATCAGCCCGCTTTGCTCCTTGACCTTCATTCTGTTAATTCTTCTGAGACACTGGCGCAGGTTGCCCAGAGAAGCTGTGGCTGCCCCATCCCTGGAGGCATTCCAGGCCAGGTTGGACGGGGCTTGGAGCAACCTGGGCTGGTGGGAGGCCCCCATGGCAGGGGGATAGGAATGAGATGATCTTTAAGATCCCTTCCAACCCAAACCTTTATATGATTCTAGTAAAAACTAAAATAAAACCTACCATCCTCACTCCATGAGTTGATAAGCAGTGGGCAATGGGTGACAAAATCACACTAGTGGTGCTTAGATGCAGATCTTGGTAATAATCTAAATACCACAGGCTGTGTGGAGTGGGGTTCCTCAGCTAGAAGGACTTGTGGTTTGCGTTTCCAGTCTGGAAATTTTTGTCCTAATTCACTCCTCGCTCAACTGCTTATCCTTCCTGGACTCTGCAGTATCCCCATTACTCCCAGCCCTGGGGGAGCATGTGCCCGGCGTCCCCCAGGGACCCGCCGCTGTGCCCGCTGGAGCAGCCTTGCTACTCTGCTCCTCAGCAGTGGGTGGTGTCAAAACACCCCATGATGATGCAGCCCTGAAGCGACTTGCTACCCGAGCTGCAGTGAAATATGTTTAGTTTCCTCTAGTACCTTCTTACTTTCTGTCAGTCTCTGCCAGCAGCAGCCAATGTTACTTTCTTTGTATTTTGTAGCCACTCCTTTAGTGAGCAATTAATGCAGTGCACATTAATGCAAAGTGACTAATAGCTGTGGGGGCATTCCTGCATGTGGTACGCAATGTTCCCCGCAATGTTCTCCATTATTCCCTCAACAATGAGCCTGTGCTCAGTTTGATGTGCTTAAGATTTATGGAGGAACAATTGTAACTCAAAGAACTGGTTGACAGGATACATATTCCTACAAGGAGCAGAATAAATTAATTGATTAATGCAGCTCCAAGCTACCACTTGTTCCTAAAGCGTGTTGATAAATTGCTGCCAAAATTGTGTGGCTAAAAACAGTAGCTTTGGAAGCGGTAGCCCCAGCTGCGTGGAACCAGCAACCACGTTGTCTTATTTGGAGGGCCGTGTCTGGCCCCAAGCGCAGCAGCGTCCTGGTGAGCAGGAGGGGGGAGGTCTGCAGCTGAAATACGCTTGTGGTTGCAGTTTATCATGAAGCCAGATAATACACCCTCTATTCAAAATGGAGTTTGCCATCAAAAACTGCAGGTGTTTCCAATGTCAAATATAGTTAGTGAGATGTGTGCAGATGGATTTCCAAATTATTTTAGACGGTAAGTACTGAGCAATTGCTACATGACAGGCACTGTATCTGCTTCCTTCCTGGTACCCTCTCATGCATCATTTGTCAACAGTGTTTGAGGAAAATAAGCTGAGATGTACTCAAGAAGGGTTATTTGCTGATGATGAGCACAGCATTCTTATTCCTTTGGTATTACATCCGCTGAGAAAAAGAACATGTGTGTATCAGGCTTTCCTAAGGAACTTCATTGAAGTGCTGTGCTACTGGAGAAATGAAGCAAGCTTTTCTGTTCAACAGCACTGAGTGGTCAGAGGCAAGAGCAGCCTATATTTATATTAACCTTTCAGATTCCTATTGCTGTGACATTGAGTATTGAAACTTTTTTGACATTTTTAGCAATCAAAGGATAAAAAAAATCTTGCCTGAAAGGGCAAGGACAGTGGAAGAAACTACTACCTGTCTTGAATAACTCCAACTATCCTCAGGTTCACTTCTGCAAACAAAGCTGTCTTCCCAACCTTTACCCAGAACTGCTTTATATTACGATCACCAAATTAGCTCAGCTTCATCTTGTGATAACTTCATTATGTTATATTGACTTCTCTGGGAGCTGAAAGGAATATAATGGCAATTTAACATAATGAATAACTGGATTGGGAAGCCAGGCCAGTGAAATAGCCATTCCCTCCTCTACCCTTACCCAGTCAAATCACTGTCGTACATTTCATTTTCTGATGTGCATGTTCGTCTCTTATCAAGCCTTTTTCACCCAAAGAAGATTCCTTCTCAGAGGAGCACACAATGATTAGCATTAGATGAAAAAAAAAATTGCTGTTTGTATTTTCAGAATATTAAAGGGACAATTGTAATTTCTCAGCTGCAAGGAACACTTAAAGCAAATTACCTCGATTAAGAGAATAAGAATCAGGGAACTGCTTTAAATTTGATGTGTTGAAAAAACGTTCAGATAGGATGCTTGGTATCTGTTTGTCATTGGGGGCTTAATATTTACTTCTGTTGATGAGACTTCGTCATGCTCTATTACAATTCATAGACTTGTGTTCCCAAATTTTATGCACCAAAATGCTTTGATTTATAGGGTATAAGTTCTTTTTCTCTGTGAATTCCTTTTATATTGTCATAAACGTGGTCAGTGATGCTTATCTTATGATATTAATGTGCCTCATTTAATTATATTGTCTTGCTCAAGAAGTGCACTTAGTTTGAAGGAAACTACAAATTGTTAACTTTTGGTAAATGCACATTTCTCCGTAGAGAACTGTGATGGTTCCTTCTGCAGACTGCAGTAGGATAGACATCTGGGAAGGATCATGTATTACTCCTGGGTCAGTAACAACTCACGTCCTTTCGTTCTTCATGTGGGAGTCCCAGCTCCAGGTCTCGCCAGCGGTTTCTGCACTTGCTTTCTCATTCCCTGTTCTGTGCCTTCCCCTTCCCACCACCGGCATCCGCTGACAGTACATGACAGCGCGCTCTGAGCAAACCCGAGCCGGCAGCCTTGCACGGTGCATGCGCTGCTGCAGAGCACTGGTGCTGCCCTGCCCGGGGAACCAGAGGTGTGCTCGTGCGTTTTTACTTCCCCCTTTTTTAGGGTCAGGGTGGTATGATTCCCTATTGATTACCTGATTTGTGTAATTACAATCAAAACTACAGGGATTTCAAGCCTGATTGACTGCAAATTAGAAATCTATTGGCTTGGCTGGACTCCTAATGACCAGGATTAGGAGAGAACATGGTTTGGGTCTGCTTTTTCTCTGCAGGCTTCATTTTAGGTAACTGAAGATTAGAGAGAAGGGGTTTGCAAAGGGAGGCACTCATCCCCTCCACAGAGCAGGCTGGTGGGGGTTTAGCTCCTTCATCCCTGACCACAGCTGTACCCGTATCAATGTGCACAGCTGGCATCCCGGTTTTGTGACCCCTCTGCAGTAGCGTGGTGTCGACGGGAGTCAGAGGAACAGAGGCTGGGAGTAACTGCAGAGGAGCCAAGGAGCTGCACCACAGAGATACCTGGCTCTCTCCCAGCTCCTGTCTGGATCTGGGGGTCTTTGGCATCCATCCTCCTCATTGGGTGTCCCCTTAGCCAGTGCCTGGCCCATGAGTAGGCAGCAGCAGCAGGTTTCCCTTCCCACCCTTGTGCCGGGCACAGCAGGACCTGCCCAGGCAGAGCCCCTGCCTTGCCTGGGGGAGTCAGACATGCGGGATCAGGGAAGGGGGGAATGGGGCTCACCCATACTCCCTGCCCAGGGGGGGCCAAGGGCTGACCAGCAGTGGGTGCTCGCTCCCCAATAAGTCAAGGGCCTGGAATTCATCTGCCCCTTTGGAAGCTGAGTGAAGGAGCAGCAGCAGGCAGGGAAAGGACCTTTTCCTTTTTTTTTTTTTTTTTTTTTTAAATAGGTTTTCATTTAAAAGATGCCAGAGCCAGCAGATTAGTGTCTTGACTATATAGGTTTCCTAAAGATAAGGCAGAGAAATTGATTTCAATTACCAAAGTGGATAGACAGGCTGCTCTGCACTCTCCAGAGGATTGTTAACCCTCCAGAGGCAAGAAGTAAAAACCAGGAGGGGGTTTTCAAACCTCAAGCCATTTCCTTAGGAGCAGCTGTGCCTCTCACAGCATAAATCCTCACAAAGGGAGAGAGGTAAAGAAGGGAGGTTTATTTAAGGATGTACAATGATCCTTGTGATACTTTGGGATTTCAGCAAGCTTTCAGATCCTTCAGCAAGGCTCAGGAGGCCAAGGGTTAAAGTGGCTGCAGGGATTAAAGGATTTGGTGCCTTTCAAGCACCAGGTTCACCTTTTCCTGGAGCAGCCTGGCTGCTGGGAAGTTTCCCCGGGAGGCTCCAGGGCTGAGGTAGCACACTGCCGTGTTGGACCGCAGCTGGACTGGGAGCAGGTTCCCAAGGTGATGGTGGGCTCCTGCTGGGGTGGCCCTGGGCATGCCCCGCTGCTGGGACTCACCATCACTTCGGGCACAGCCCCACATTGCAGAGACTGCGGCTTGCTTGCAGCAAGAAGCTGGATGCCATGTGGGTTGCCGTCCCAGGCCCAGCTGATCCAGGCACCGTGTGGAAGGTGCTTCGTGTATGCAGCTGTGGGAAAGCGCCGCTTCTTGTGTGAGGCTTAGCCTGGAATGAGCTAACCCGGCTGAGAAAACAGAGCCTGGTGCCTACAGTGAAAGATCAGCTCCTTTGAAAATTCACACCCAGGACGTGCAAGGGGCATTAGGCTTCGTTGCAGACTTTGTACCATCCCTCACCTTCACCTGCAAAGGGTGAGTGCTGTGACATGGGCTGTGGGATATAAGGAGCAATTCCACCTGCGTGACTGAGAACCAGAGGTGACCCGGGGGGCACAGGCACAGGAGAGGCTGTGCAGGGAGAGAAGAACAGCCATGGGGCGCAGGGCAGCAGGAAACGGGGTCCTCCATCTGGGATGGAGAGAACAGCCTTTGCCAGCATGGTCGGGGTACACTGCAGCGTGTGGACCGTGGCAAATGCAGGAGGGGCCGAGCAAGTGCTGATGGGACCGGGCAGCGTGTGCGTGCCGGAGCGGGCTGCGGCAGAGGCAGGCAGCTGGGTGTTCCTTGGCACACGCGGGGAGACCACTTCTACCCTTTCATCCTCAGACCTCTCCCATCTGCTGTTCCTGCACTGACACACCCAGCAATTTCTGAAATGTCTCTGTAATTGTGTCCGCGGGGTGCCTGCTTCCCCTCCCTCCTCAAATTCAATTCTCTGGTTTTTGCAGCTTCTCTGCTGCTTGATAATGGGCACCTTGCAATAGATTTTTTCCACTGTTCACTTGCTGGGTCTCTTTTGTCCTACCACAGGGAAATTTGCCCCCGTAGGTCTCACAGTAGGCTTCTCAGCTGGATTTCGCGTAGGCTTTTATTGCCAGCAGCATCTGCTCTCCTCTCCGATTACTCCAGCACACTTCTTTGATAATATGCTTTACTGGGCTCACCAGCAGCGTCTGCCTCTTGCTAAACTGCCATGCAGACTCTCCTCTGCCGCCTCTGGGTATTGTGGTGAGGGGTTTCACTGTGGTCAGAAATCTTGTGTTGCACACTGTCATTTCTGAACAGAAGGAATTCAGCGGTGCTGTACTGCGAGAAGACCAATGTGATAAGCATATTTAAGCAATCATAGAAAAACACAGCATATAAATAAGACTTTGTTTCAGGCCATGGAATACATTTTGTTCCTGGAAGCAGCTCAGCAACTGCAGCTTTTGTGTCCTTTCAAATACAATTACATATTTCAGAGAAACATCCCATGATTTGTACTTTGCATTAGTGGTAATGTGGACAGGGCCTGTCCTCTGTGTGCACAGAATCCTTTTGTCCTCCCTTTTGCGTTTCTCAGCGCTCGGCTTGCTCCCAGGACAGAGGATGCTCCTGCCATGCCTGTGCGGCACAGCCGTTTCCAGGTGTTCCTCTGGCACCATTCCTGGAGCAGGATCCCAGGGAGGCTGCAAAATAGCAAACAATATTTCTGGAGATACTTGATTATTTTTTTCCCCCTAGTGAAAAATGTTTTCTGACATACTGGAAATGTTCGCAAAAATACATCTAGATACAGAAATGTTTAGTTTTTATTGTGTCTCAAACTCGAAACAGCAATGTTTTCCATTCCCAGTAGCGTTTTCTGCAAGGAAAACCTAATCATTTCCTCCCCAGCAGCTCAGTTATTTTCCATCCTACCCTGTGGACAATTCCTGGCTTTTCAGATAAGGATCTCTCCTGCCTCAAAGCTTAGGGAGGAGGTGTCAAAGAATGTATTAATGGCATATACCCTTACACTTGCCCAGCTTTATCCTCCTCTGCTCTCTGGTGAGAAACACGCTGGGACCTCGGTGACGTTGTAACAGGCTTTCTGGAAGTGCCAGAGGTAGATGTCACTGCGATAGAGATGCTTTGAGAGGGCTAATTGGGTAAAACTGGATTTCATTCATAACGCAGGATTTCCAGTGGACTTGCAGATTTTTTTTCTCCTTTCCTCTTAGCGGCTGGCATCATTAATGCCTGGATTTAAGATGACAGAGCTTTAATTGTACAGGACAAAGGCGCCTGGTTCCCTGCTTCACTGATCAATTCCAGTTCATAAATTATAGCAGAAACAAAACTCTTTAGCAATGCTGACAATTAAGTAACATCCTGATAAACATCCCCTTTTGTTTTATTTAAATGAAAATGCCTTTATTTCCACAGACTCGTATCTTGTAACAATAAGATTCACTGTCCCTGAAGCTTGGTTAATTAAACACAGTATTTGCAATCTACCAAAACAAGCTGTTTTATGCAAGCTGATAACAGGGTTTCCATTTCATAATGTGAACAATTGGGTTATGCAAATGCCAGGATTTTAAGCCCCTGTGATCTGTTTTTGTTGCCTTATTATCTGTTTCTGTCTGCAAACTCCAAATATAGACATCCCAATTAAAGCAGCTAAATGCCATTAAATCCAACTAAAGATGTTTTTATCAGTTAAAAACTTCCCCAATTTAATTAAAAATATGGTTTGAAATTGGCCTTTCTTGGCCCAAACTCTACTCCCACACTTCCATCTGTTTGATTTAATTCTTCCACTAGCTCCACCATGGTTTTCATTCCTTGATGTAGCTTTTGAGCCCTTTAGAGATACCGTGAGAGACCATTACCCAGCCAAGATTATGCCCACCTGTTGGCACATGCTTTTACACAGAAATTCTTCCTCCAGCTGATTCAGTGAGCTTCACTGAATGATTTGGTAAAGGAACAGGCCTTGAACGTGACAGATTAAACAGCCTGCTTCACCCTGAGAAGTGATGACACTCATGGGAATTCATCCTGCATGGCTGGTCTGGCTTCCACCACATCGCGTCACGTATCTGCGGTGTCACACCGTGTGTGCAGCCCATCTCATGCCTGTGGAGTAAAAGCAAGAATAAAATGTTACCATGGAATAAACACAGGTCTCTTCTCCAGCGGTGTCCTGATACAGACATTGGTTTCTGATGTGTCCTTGGATTTCTTGAGTACGCACTCACTGAAGCTCCCACAGCTCAGCTCACTCTCCTGCCTGAATGCATCTGTAAGCTCACTGTGGGGCTGTATTGTGGACACCAGGGCAAAATGTGGGAGACCTGTTGTTCCTTCATGGACAAACTCTTGCTAAGAAAGGTATCTTCCCCTCCGGTCATTGTCTGCTGTGCAGTCCCCGCAGAAGGGATGGAAGAGGCCCTCTCTTCTCTGCCTTGAGCCTTTGAGTTCCTTAGCACAGATGATGAGAAAAAAAGCCAGTCCCTTTTAACGGCTTCCCTTGGAGATGAGGTGTATGTAAGGCTTTCTGAGCACTCTTGTGATGAAATTGGTGGATGCCTCTCAACGCCCAGCTTTCCCCAGGAGGATGTAACAGATCACCCCAGCTACATTCAAAGCTTTGCAGTGCTTCTAAAGTGCAGTAATTCATATCAGCCATATTTGCAGCAGCTGTCAGTCACCACGACAACAATATTAACACTCCTGATATTTTTGTTGTGAGCAACAGAGAATGTAATATTCTTGAGGGAAGGAGCAGCAATTGCTTGAGCAGTTGCTTACAACCCAAGTGACTCTATTGAACTGGGAGAGGCTCAAACTGTATTTTAAACATACAAGAAAAGACTTGCTTTTAGAGTATAAAATGACTTGAATTAACTTTAGGCTGACAAGAGGAAGCAAAGGGAATCACTGGAATAAATATGTGTGAGACAGGAAGATTAGGAGGACACATTCTGAAATCTCATACAAATGCAAACTCACTCTTTTTCAAGGCACTGGCTCTGTAATGGCCGATTTACATTTCTTTAAACTTGGGAGGAGGAGAAAAAGGGTGATTAAAAGGGGGTTTGCTGGCTTTGTGGTTCTTGTTGTCTTAGTTAAATATAAACTGGTTTCTCAGAGAATACTAAGGGTACTTCCTAGTCTATATTTTCTCTAAGAAGTAAAACAGGGGAAAAAAGCGTCCTGGGTTTCAAACATTGGCGTTTGTCTCTGTCTCTTATTCTGTTTCCTTTTTTCGGGAAAAGCAAGCAAGCATTCTCTCTCTCAATATTTAGTTTCTTTAATTGTTTCCAACCTCCTTCCTTCCCCTCCAGAGATACCCCTACATTAAGATAAGGCATTGATTGTCTACACTGGGAGAATGCATCCTAGTTAATTAGTTCATTATTCCTTTTTTTTGCACAAGATTGATGAGTTATTAAGCTATGGTTAATTACAGAGTTTATTACTTTGAAAATAAAATTGAACAAAAACTCCACAGCTTAAGCCGATTCTGCTCTCGGCTAATCTGAAATTTCTGGCGTTGCTACGTACCAGAGATCCGTACGCTTTTCTTTTGCATCCTCTTCTTTACTGAAACCCAGTTTTGGGCTGTGCAGCTTTACACCCCTGTGGCCTGATTGAGAAGACGTGCTAGTGACCTTGCAGCTGCTGTTTTTTCATGCAGGTCCAGAGCTGGAGATCCCCCAAAACTTTCACAGTCTACCTTAGAAGCCATTGTAGTTACAGGGCCCCGGTGAGTACTGAACTGGAGCATCACCTCTGGCCGGAGGCACAGTGGAGGCTCCACCAGGAGCCCCAGCCTGAGCTATTGGACAGAGGAGAGGAGTGAGAGAAGGGAGACCACCAAGCACCAGCTAAGTGAGCGAAAGTATCTTGTGCATACTTGATGCACACCCTACATGTGGCTCCCTGCTCCCGAAAACGTAACCTGCCAGCACAGTGGATTGAGCACCTTGTGCTCTTTGGCAGCATACAGTAGAGATGAATAATGGAGACACAGGAATAGCTTGCAGGCTCATCCATCACAAGAGCTGATATTATCAGTGGCACAAATACCCTAGCCTTTGTCTAATAAGCCAGTCAGATCAGCACTGAGTGCAGGGCGGTGGTGGTGACCACATTTCTGCAGCACCAGACACACGTTTGGGGAGGAGCTGTGAGACTGAAACCTGGAAGTGCAGCTGAATGCAATATGCTGTCGAGGGTGCTAATGCCTCCCTGCCAAGGGAGCCCACAGCAACAGTTGTTAACCATGTTATCAGCTGCGCTTTCAGCTCTAAAATAGAAGGTTTAGATGCTAAAATTAACACCAAGCAGGCTGAAATGAAAGAAAGTGCAATGTGGATCTCATAACTCTGAAGTGTGAGAGAATAGAAAGCAAGTGGCTTTATGGCTGTTTTGCTTTCTGCTTGCACAGCTCCTGCAATTGCCTGTTCCGTGACATTTGCACCAGAGCAGTGCCAGTTTAGTGGAAAATTAAAAAATAATCAAACACTTGTAACCCAAACTGTTTGCATGGGAGAGTCTGCAAACCAGCGGGGCTGGCTGTCGGCGGACCCGAGCGGAGAGAGGCAAAGGGAAAAGTCAGGATTTGGTGGCAGATTTCCGTCCCAGCATGGCATTTCTGAAGCAGCAGTGTTCTCTCCAGGTTGTGTGTAGGGCTGAGACAAAGGACAGGCTGTAAAGCCGTCAGGTTTTAAGCAATGTGTGAAACAACCTGAGGGGCCAAAGTTGTAGCGGGCCCATATTTTTCTCATTGTGAGTGTTCCAGGTGGTGGAGAAGCTATGAAGGAGATGCTGCAGCCTATAAAGCTTTCCTTTGGATTGCCTGCTTTGTTTCACCATCAGGGCCACAATTAGCCATGAATCCCACTTCTCCTGCCTTGTGAAAATGTCAGCTTCCCCGATATCCTAAGAGAAAACGTTTTCAAGAAAAACACAGATGTTAAATCAATTCTTCCATCTTTCCTCCCTTCCATTTTTTCAAGCTACTAACATTGTCCTTTTGGGAATGTACTTATGAGCCATAGACATCTGTCAGTTTGCTGCAAAAAATTCCCAACCTTTAGCTGAAAGGCCTTCTCTCTATTTCTTTATTTTTTCCCAGCAGCCTTTCTGGTTGCACTGGGTGCAGTTTGAGACAACTGGCACCAGCGCAGGTGCCCACAGGCGAAAGCTGACTGACATTTTGCCTTGATACATGAAAGAAGCGTTCATGGCTTGTTTCCCACCTCCAGAGGCAGCAATTTAGAAAAAAAGAAATTAAAAGGCATTGGGATAGGAGCAGAAGGAGCTCCAACAGCAACTCATGAGAATGAATTACAAAACACAAAAGTTACAGAAATGTCAATGAGCATCATAGTAAAAGTTTGAGAGTCTGTCCCCCTCTTGTGTCCTGCTCCAGCACAGAGGTTATTGTGGGGATTACAGGAGCCACAGGCTGTCTACACTCCAGAGGGAGCTACAGTGCCTGTCGGGAGAGAGAACCCCACCTGAGAGCTGTGCCAGCCCCCAGCAGGGATGCAGATGCAGCTGCAGATGCAGCTAGAAAGGGCGTTGCTTTCCTCGTGTCAGCACAGGGTGAGTGCTTCCAAGGCGAGCGAGCACCTATAGCGCTCAGCTACCCTCGTTGGGCATATTGGAATGTCCCAGTGAGGTTCTGTCTTCATCTTTAGATAAATATAATTTGAAATTTCCATCCCCAGGCTCAAAAATCCATTTAAATTTTTTATCTTGTAGGGGCCGGGAACCACCTTTTCTGCCTGTGCTACACCGCATAGTTCAGTGTGACCCAGCAGGGCTCTGCGTCCTGCAGGGGGGCAGCGGGAGGGAGCGGGGAACCATCTCCCACCATCCCTTCTGGCTTGGAAATTCAAAGGAGCTTGTGTTCAGGCAAAGGGTATCAGGTGCTGGTTCCCAGCTGTGAAGCCAGAAGCCCCTGGGGGGTTTTGGGTGCTTTCCAGCTGCCACCTGCCTTCCCTCCATTGTGTGTCATTTGTCCCTACTGAAAAATAGCCTGGCTGCGTGGCTTTTAGTCTTAGTCTTACGAAGAGTATTGTTGCTGTTTTATTTTATTTTATTTTCCAGAAACATTCACATTCAGGGATAAAGTGCCATTCACACAGGAAGATTTAGTCCCTCTTCATGAAGTTATATATTACAAGTGAAAGGGGAACAAGCATGGGCTGGCAGCAGAAAATTGAATTAGCTCAGCAGCACACAACACAAAATAAGATAAATATTGTACAGAAATATAATTGAAGCTGTATTATTTATCCTCTTTTTTTGGCTTATTTGTCAAAGTGAGCTGCAAGTTGCAAATTAAAATAGCTATTGATTCTAAAGTTGTTTTAAAGTATTTTCTACATTCAGTTCCTTTGAAACAATTATCTCAAAGTGGCACCAAACAGCCAAATGCTTTTTTTTATCAGGTTCAGGGAGATAATGCATTTCCAGTCTCTCTTCATGGTCTGTGGACATTCAAATGACACTTTTTAATAGAGATTTGTTCCTCTGGAAGCAACAGGAGTAAAGATGGGATCAGAAGGGCGATAGGTTCATGCTGCTGTGTTGGTGACTTGAGCATCCCGGTTAGTGCAGGGAGCGCTGTAAGTGGCGGTGGCACAGCCCGGCTGAGCGGGGGGCACCGGGCCCTGGGCCATGCGGCACGGCTGCTGTGTCGGGATGAGGAGATAGACCGGAGCCCGGCTCTCCGTGCAGCAGCACTGCACACTGCGCCCTCCCAGCAGGGGTCTGCCCCCGGGAAGGAGCTGGGCTCGCCACTGAGTTATCTGTGCTGAAACAGAAGGGAAAGGAGCATCTTTGATCAAAATTCTCCCCATCATCCTTTGATTAGCATACACCTGCTGGATTATTGCTCTAATTTAAACCTGGGGTCAAGGCAGGAGAGCACTAAGTCACCATTAAACTTTAAGCAACATGACACTACCTGCAATTTACTTGCCTGCTCCCAGTGATGAGGTTGAGCTGTGAATAGAAAATGCATCCCGGGGTTTGAAATTAATTTTAGAGTGCAGTACAGCAGTGGTGGGACAAGCCTTGCAGCCACACGCTATCAAGCTGAAAGGAACGGAGTTCAAACAGCAGTGTCAGGATGGAACAGGGAAGGAGCTACGGGCAGGTGGCAGAAAGAGCCCAGACCCTTCTGGACAGGGGCATTGCAGCCCATGCGGTGTAGCGGCCATTGCTCTGATTTGACCTGTGCTATTGCCCAGAAGTTGTACTGATGTTTCAGTGTAGCTCTTATGTATTTTGTAGTGAAAATTTTCCCCTGGTTCTCTGGAAGTTACATGCTTACTGTCCCTTCAACAACAACAACAACAAAATTTAATTACATTGTAGTTTTATGTAATTTTGTAATAATAATATTTTCATATTTACTTTTAAATGCTGATTTAAAACCAGAAAAACCTTCCTGGACCAAACTTGCCAGCAGCCTTGGGAATACATTGCTGCATCACAGAATTTAACTCCTCAGTAGAAGACCCTTTCAGCTCTTCAAATTTATACTGTTAAGTTTCCTTCTCCCTAGTGCAGACCTTTGAGGCCTGGTTCATCGAGCATGAGTGTTCACTCCATGGATAAAATCGCAATCTTCAGCCAAACCCAGCGTACGTCCCTGGCCCAGGACCCCCCGCCACCTCCAGCCCTCAGTTCCATGCACATCCTCGAAGCCTTTCGAAATCATCTACTCTGTGATTAACCAGGATTCAATGGAGCATTCATCCAAGCCTTGATGAGCTAAGGACTAATGAACTAATTAAAGAGACTTCATTATCTCAACAAGGTAGATCAATACCTTATTATTGTTTTCACGAGAAAAACCACAGGAAGAAAGGTGAGGCCAGAAACTGTTTCTGAAGAACTGTTCTTTGAAACTGGAGGACATGGAGGCAGATCTGAAGTGCACCGACCTCAAAACGAAGTGATGGAGAAGAGAGGTGTGTTACGAGCCCTGTCCGTCCTGTGCTCGTGGGAAGAGGCTGCGGACTTCGACCATGACAGTGGCACAAACTGGATAATTTTCTAATTGTTGTCAAGCCTTCCCTACAGACCAGAACAGGCGAGGAGTGGGAGATGTGGGTGGAAGGAATTTACTAGAGCAGTAGGGACCACTGGCCTCAGTTTTCTGATTATTTTTTTTTCCTTGCAACAGTGACCAGATCCAAAGCAAGCATAAAACTCCTCCTGTGCCGAAACAACCAGGTGACACATTTCTCATTAGCGTGGAGGAGTAAAGCGATAATTTTATTTTGACTCCCACTGCTCAGCTCGATAACCTGTAATGCAAGTTGCCATCTGCCTGGCAGCCAACGGCAAACAGCATCCACATGCAGAGCACTATCTGGCTGGAAACGCAGCCCAGAGAGCGTCTGCTCCCTGCCACAGCACTGGCCAGCACGGCCCCTGGCAAGTCTCGTCCCCTCTGTCACGCTTAGCCCTGTGCATCGCAGCCTCCGTTCCCTGCTCCCCCCGGCAGTACCAGCACCATGCAGCGGCTGAGGAAGCCATCCCCGCCGCTTCTGCAGTCGTACAGGGTCTAATTCTGATCTCAGCCGCACCAGTACACATCAAGCGTGTCATCAGTCCATGCACATCTTCAGGCCAGACTACCTGCAGTCTCAGCAGAGCAGCTCTGCTTTTCCAAGGGAAAGGCTTTCATCCCGGCATTGAGCATTTTTTCCACAGTGGAATTACATTTTTACATTCCTGCTAAACTTTTCTGCTGTAGCAAGAGGGCAAATATTCCATCAAATAACGTTGGCCATTCTCTTTACAAATCCCTGCTGAGGACAAATACCTGGAAAGGTCACCCAGCTGTTTTCCCATGCAGTGTGCAGCCTGTCCAAGTCTGGACGGTTTACAACGTGCTGGCACAACGTTCCTGCCTTGCTTGTGTTTGTGGCAGAGGAGATCTGGGGAGAGTTGGGGGGGCTGCTTTTGTTTTGCAAAATAAACAGAAAACAGCCCTTGTGACTACAAAAGAAAAAACAAAATGCATAAAAAAATCCATCCGCTGCAGCATTCGAGCCATTCTCCATGGGTCCTCGGAGTCTCTTACTGTTTGAGTTAAGGCTCCTTATATAAAGTTTATGGGTCCCATCGGGGTGTTTTTAGTAGATTACATTCAAACCAACTCATGCAATGCGGGTATGAAGCAGTCAGTAAATCAGCTAGCTTAGCTCGTAAGCTTGTACACGGCTTTCACAATGGGTCTCAGTGCTGGTATAATACCTCTTATTATTAGCTGACATCTGGTAAACAAAGATCCTGCTTTTGATACACATTGTCGGTGCTTTTATAGCCTCAGCATACGCACAGTGCTTGGGAAAATTGCCACTTTAATAAGGAGCTGAAGATTTGTCCACGAAATGGTAAAAGCATGCCAATGGCAGTAAAACACATGCTGTCTTTTCACCGGCCACTCGGATAACTTGGCCCTGCTTCCCTCTGATGTTCAGAGAGGTCAAACTTGGAGGGAGACAGCATTGGGATATCTTAGATCTACTGCATCTTTTGCAACCATATGATGGGTATCCTGGTTAGTGAAATTAATACTTCCAGATTATATGTTTTAAGATCTCCCCAGCTTTCCTAGCTCTTTAAATTGCACCAATCTAGATTCTTTGGTTCAAGGGGAGATAGGCTTATGTGGGGAGATAGGCTTATGGACTGGACACACGATGTGTGTCACACACCCCTGAAGAGTATCTGGTTCTCCTGGCCAGAAATAAGACAGAGACTTTGTTTTCTGGGGTTTTATGATGGAGACATCTATCTCTGCCCATCACTTGACAGTTACATGTCTTCTTTTTTGAAAACAGTTGCTTCCAATCTGAATTGCACTCACATATATGCGTTTATTATTCTCGGCAACTCGCTTTGATTTGAGCACCAGGACTCCAAGCAACTTGTGTCTTACACATCACTCGTAACAATGCTCCTGTTACTGCCCAAGAGCAAGCAGGAATGGGAACCTGCCATCTGCATCAAACACATTTAATTTGAAGAAACAAAAATAATTTAACTGATATGCAGCAACAGTAGATATGCGATTTGCAAGGAAAGTCATCAGCAAATAGTTCTTCTAGTGGCAGTTTATTTAAATCAACTGCGTACTGCTTTATTTGCTGTGCTCTAATTACTGAGGGAAAAATGACTGGAAGTCTGGTATTAGCAAAATCCCTTGGCTTATAATTACCACCATTCGGGTGGTTTGTGTTTCACAGCGCACCACAACACAATCTCTGCCACTACACATAAGAACTTCAGCATTTAATTAAGGGTAGATAAACTGGTGTCTTTGCCGTTTTCCATTCCAGTTCTCACACAAAGCTGGCTTAGGAGAGGCGGGAGAGTCTGTATGCTCAATATCTCCTCTGAAAAGCTGAGAAGACCTAACACAAAGCTATTCTCTTTTTTTCTCCACACCACCCCCCCCCCTCCTTTGTACGGGAAGAACTTTATTTCCTTGGTAAAAGCAGCATGTCAGAGGAAGATGCCAGCACATCAGGGCAGGCAACAGCGCTCTCAAACAAAGCATCAGCGGCGGTGTGCTGGTGGCAGCAGCAGGAGCTGGGACTGGCGCCCACCCAGTGTCACTGGGTGGTGGGTCCCCCCCAGGGTGAGGGGCCAGTGCCCTGTCCCCTGCCGCCCCAGACCCCCGGGGCTTCCTTCCCTGCGGCGCTCTGAGGAAAATGAAATATTCTTTGTTGTTCTAGAGCCTGAAACATCTTTCCTTTCTTAAGAAGTTAGTAATTTGAAAGCTGCAGCTTAGGCCTCTGGAAGAGAAAAAGCTGAATATTTCTACATTCAGAAATGTTTTTGAAGTTCTGAATTTTTAGAAGTAAACCCCTGGAATGTTCAGCAAAAAGCCTTTTCTGGGGGGAAAATCTGTCTGAATAGACAGTTCTGAGCAACCCTGTAATTGCCATGAAGTAAATAAACAGGTCTTGCTTATCAGTATCTGCAATAAATTTTGAGAAAAATAACATTTTAAGATACAGAAGCATATCTCTTTTTTGATAAACACCTCTGCAAGTGGCACATTCCCCCTCCCTCGGGGTCTGTCCTTCCCTGCTCATTATGTTCTGTATTCATCATCAGAGAGCCGCATCTCCTCATAATTTAGATAGTGCAGCTGATAGTGTTATGTATGGCATAGTTGCAAATGGAAGTTCTGCTTTGATTTCCATTATGCATTACCTTGTCTGACTCCCTTTTATTGTGCAGTGGAGTAAATGACCTCCCAGATATTCAGGTTCAGATGTGGATGTGATGGTAAATTTAAGTCCTGAAATTTTCATCCAGTGATAAAATAGTATAATAAAAAATCACTTTCTTCTGCTAATATCTGAGCTCCCTTTGGCTGTCACATCAGCATTATGACTAGATTGTGTTTTGTAATATATAAGCATGGAATTCGAACGATGTATGCTGGTTTCTCTTGTTGCAAAATAATACAGCATAGGCAAGAAAAAAATCAGTATATGAGTTGTTCCGCTTTTATTACTATCAGTTTTACATGAACTTGACAGATGATTGTTGGTATCAAATTTGTTGAGTATAGCATTTAATTAAATATCCTTCCTCTTAGCAGTATTGAACGCCACCTTGAATAAAATTACTTGCCTCGGATTCAGGCTGGGAAAGGTATTACCAGAAAGGAATGTGTCCTTAATTGTGTAGAGTCACATTGGTGTGAAGGCTGCTCCTGCTGCCTTATCTGAACACTATTGATTTGCAGCCAGAGATGGCTGCTCTAAGCCCATGATTATTCTTATTGCTATGTAGTCCAGAACATTAACAGTCATGTTCATTAGAACACAAGTAAATGAACAAAACTCATCTCTCCCATCCTGGAGCCAAATGCCCAGAAGACCCATCAGAGCCTGTCTGAGTCCAGAGCACTTGTACAGGCACATGAGACCAGCAACAGCCACACATTGAGGGTTAATTAATTAATGGACCTGATGCCTGAGCTTTGTATTAATGTATAAACCACATACAGCCCTGAGGAGAAGGACTCGGGGGTGTTGGTTGATGAGAAGCTCAACATGAACCAGCAATGTGCGCTCACAGCCCAGAAAGCCACCCACATCCTGGGCTGCATCCCCAGCAGCATGGCCAGCAGGGCGAGGGGGGGGATTCTGCCCCTCTGCTGCGCTCTGGGGAGACCCCCCTGCAGTGCTGCCTCCAGATCGGGGGGTCCCAACAGCAGAAGGACATGGACCTGTTGGAGCAGGGCCAGAGGAGGCCCCGGAGATGCTGCGAGGGCTGGAGCCCCTCTGCTGGGAGGACAGGCTGGGAGAGTTGGGGGGGTTCAGCCTGGAGAAGAGAAGGCTCCGGGGAGACCTCAGAGCCCCTTCCAGTGCCTAAAGGGGCTACAGGAGAGCTGGGGAGGGACTCTTGATTTGGGGGGGAGCCATAGGACAAGAGGGAATTATTTTAAACTGAAAGAGGGGAGATTTAGATTAGGTATTCGGAAGAAATTCTTGACTGTGAGGGCGGTGAGCCCCTGGCGCAGGTTGCCCAGAGAAGCTGTGGCTGCCCCATCCCTGGAGGTGTTCAAGGCCAGGTTGGACGGGGCTTGGAGCAACCTGGGCTGGTGGGAGGTGTCCCTGCCCAGGGCAGGGGGGTTGGAACATGGTGATCTTTAAGGTCCCTTCCAACCTAAACCATTCTATGATTCTATATAAGCCACTCTGTGAATGCTGCCTGAGAACCCTTGATGCTACATTAGAGCGCCCAGCATTTTGTTATTACATCTGATAAATGTTATCTTGTTCATCTGTTGTAGAAATTTATCTGGTTTACACTGCAACCGAGAAACATTAGTTCTTTAAACTCAAGTAATCTTTCTTTAGAAAACAACTACCCAATTACTAACATTACTTATTGGATTGGTTGCTTTCTCTATTAAATGGGACACAGTGCCAATCAAATCAGATAATTCAGCCACAAAATCAATGGCACCACATTTACTCAATCAAATACATTGCTTAGTAAATTATATCCATATGAAATTAAATAGATGAATGTACTAGCCGCACAGTGGAATTGGGCTTCATAACTTTGGCACACGCAGGTTAAAAATAAGGAAATCGATGAGCAAGAGAGAATGTATTTGACATCAGTCACTACTTTTAATACATTAATTTCTTCACTAGATTAATCAACTATTGATCATCCTTCAGCTTTCCGAGAAGCCAAGCATGTGATCACTGTGTGCTGAGCTCTCCCTGTCAAAAACCTCTGGGCATAGGGATTAAACATCCTGCCCAGCCTCTACCAGAAGGCACCCGGGGTTTGAGTGCCATATGGACCAAAGATGTGGCTCTGAAGTAGCGTAGCCTAATCCCAACTGCCCCATGTCCTGGAGCTGTGCCCGGGTTAAGCCAGGTTTATTTGACCAAATAGTTGCTTGGCCTCTCAGGTGGACCTGGCAGCCTGTGCAGAGCTCTCTGCAGCACGTAGGTGTGAGTTGAATGGCAAAGATACCAGTTTCCTTGTCCTGCTGGGTTTCCCATCCCTAGGCTTAGCTCAGCACCCACCTGGAGACTTTTGGTAGCCAACAAAGAGACAGTGGGGCAGATTTGCTGCTTAAATCTGCTCTTTGCTTTTGTGATGGCATCACAGCGGGGTTTTTCCGTATGGTTTGCATGTACTGAGAACAGAATCAGGTTCAGTCCTTCCACAGTATGAATGGAGACTTGATCCTTGCCTTTTCCACTCCAAAGGGAAGTGTTCAGAAACCATTTGAATGGAAAATTAAAGTGCCTTGCACATAAGGGGAGGGCAAGAAATCATCATTTATTTGTAGACAAGAGAGAATTTCTAATCTCAGCTTTCTGAAGGATCTGATTTACACCAGAACTGCTTATCTTCGTGCCATTGCTAACCTCTAGCTTCCCTTTCTCAGCACTGTGCCAATAACACAGCTGTTGTTTGTCTCCGATAAAAGAAAAAAAAGAGGGGAGAGGGAGGAAAAAAAACATTATAAAAATACATTGTGAGATACCAAAATAGAAATCATCCAAGTGCTGTGTCCTACTTTAGAACACGCTGATGCGAGTAAGCAGAGAGCAAGTGCTTCAGATTTGTAACTGGAGTTGACTTGTAAGAAGCATATATCCCTCCTTTGCCCTGAAATCAATTCTACAAGGCTTAGGATTGCCTGGGTTTGAGCAGAAGATGACAAGGGTGATAAAATTAATTAGCAAAGCAAGAGACAATCCTCAAGCTGGTTTGACTGGCCCAGTATATCACACATCACCAATGGCTTTATCTGCCTGACAAAGAGGGACACGCTTCCTGCCGGAGGTTATCACAGGTGATGTGACAGGCACAATTGTTTCCATTTCGAGATTCTGCATGACGGAGCCAGACAGGTTATTGAAACAGCGATTTTCCCGCTAACACATGCCTGCCAGTCAAGTGAATTAGTAAATAGAGGGCTCTGGTCACATCCTGAACTTATATTAAAACCGCAGATGAATTGGAGCAGTTTGCCGCAGCCGCCTTGCTCTCTCCCCTCACTCATCCATCCGTGCTCCGCACTGAGCCAAATTTTGGGGGCAAAAGATTTGTGTCCAAGAAGATGTTACCCATCTCAAGCTGAGCCACACAGAACCGGTTTAAAACCAGCTCAGGGACATTACCTGGCAAAGGAGACTGTCCCCGTGTGTTTTTACAGACAGCACCACGAGTCACGTCATGACCGGTACGTGTCAGTAAGACTCATGCTGGCTTGTAGGGTACCAGCAAGTGCTTGCAGACAAAGACTTTCACTCTCTGGCATTTTCCAAAGATTCAGGCTCGTGGGCTAACCAGCAGGGCTCTCTAGGTCTGAGGTTGGTGAAATGATTCGATGGAGAATCTGCAGAAGGGAAGCAGGTGCAGGGGCCCTGCCTGTGATTCCCATTCATTAATCTCAGCACTCTGACACAGCCCCCTCACATCGATTTGCTATCACGCTGTTCATCAATAATCTGGTCACAGTGGAGCCCATGTAAGAAGACCATTAAAATTAACACAGACAGATCTCTAATAATCACAGCTACTCTTGGAAGAAACAAAGCATCTTTCTTTCCAAATGCAGAGACAATAAACTAGAAGAATCAGTTTCTTGATTTCAGTTTTCCTAGAGATGTGTTTGGACTGTGAGAAAAGCTTTCCACACAGAGATACAGGACAGGTAGATTCCGAGTAAGTGAACTCAGCCCTTTTCTATGACCTAGAGGTGGGGTGTCAGGAGGTGAGATGACTATAAACATATTTTTCGTAATGAAAAGATAAGGTTGAAATTCCACACTGGAGACAATCTGAGATATACATGCAACGGGAACTTCTTAGCAAAATATAATCCTTTCTTAACTAGGTAAATCACTTTTTGCTTTCTCTGTGTGTGTAAGAATCACCAAAAATATGTGGATGAGATGTCAGAGCAGACCCCGTAGCAGCGGGGCCGAGGCTGACCCAGAGGT
The DNA here is from genome assembly GCA_008711295.1 of Anarhynchus alexandrinus. Taxonomy (NCBI): domain Eukaryota; kingdom Metazoa; phylum Chordata; class Aves; order Charadriiformes; family Charadriidae; genus Anarhynchus; species Anarhynchus alexandrinus. Next base: position 1,131,842 of record VUYV01000252.1, read on the forward strand.
GTCCGGGTTTGCTGAGACGCTGCAGCTCGCCCCAGCAGTGGCAGCCCAGCCATGTGCCCCGCACGGGGACCCATCCCAGAGCACGTCACTGCAGTCAGGAAAACTGGTTTTGAAAACTGGTTTCAAAAACTGAAGCAGGCTCCTTCCCTCTTTCCCCTGTGGCAGCTTTCTTTGGTGTATCTCCTTTTTCACTGACTAACTGTCCCCTCGTGTTAGGTATAAGCAGCCTCCCATACTTTACAGATCGCGTTTTATCTTCCAAGATTGTTTGCTCGTTTGTGCTTTATTGACATATAAGTCATAAACTTTAATGGGCAAAGAGACTACATCTAAACCCAAAGACTACAGAGCAGAGCTGCAGATATCCAGCCAGAGGAGGGCTGTGGGGCAGCCCTGGGTTCGTGCCGCGGTCAGCCCGAGCCGCGGGGCAGTGGCACCTGTGACCCAGCCACAGCGGTGTTCAGAAAATCCCGATGCCAAATGCTTCTGCTGCAGAGCTGCTGAAAGAGCAGCTTGTGAAGGCTGGGGGAAGGCTGGGGCCTGAGACACAAACCTTTGAAGATGAGAGGATTTATCCTTCATCTTACAAGGAGAAAGGCCCAAACGCGCAGCAGAAGAGTGCGAGGGAGGGTGAGGGGAGCCCAGGAGAGGAGGGCAGGTACCTGTTCCCAAAGCACCTGCATCTCAGGAGGTGGCATCAGGAGCATATGAGTAATTAAACAGTGACTAAACTTGAGGTGAAAGCTTCCAGTGTGGTTTTGAATCCCAGTTTTGGGCACAAAGCTTTGCATGGCATGCAGACGTGCAGTCAGCCGGGGCGTTGGGGGTGGCACTCCGTGGGGTAGCAGTGACAGTGACCGTTCCTGCACAAACTCTGGTGGGAATGATGGATGTCACACAAGGATTTCTCTCCACAAGAAGGTCCCTTGGGTCAAGCCAGAGGTCTCCTCCACTTTAGAGGATCTCCTTTATCTCAGCCCCAAATTGCAGAAAGCTAACTGGGCCAGTAGCCTGAGGACAAGGGGTGCTCTCCAAGGACTTCAGTGGGCTTTGAGTTAGGTCTTTGGGGTCCTGACGTGGTGGCAAAGTCGAGCCTTTCATGAGCTGCGGATCCAGGGAGCAGATGTAATTAACGCTCAGGGCTGTGCCCTGCTCCTCTGAGCTCCATACCTGCCACCAGTTCGCTGTCACTCCATTCCTCCATAGTGTTCTTTCATTATTCCAAGGAGGAACGCAGAAAGGCTTCCCCAGAGCACAGAGCACTTGGCAAAGCACGGAGCATTTGTGCACAGCGGTGCTGAGACTGAACCGGGCCATGCGTGCAGGTGTGTGTGTACGCAGGGATTAGTATGTACATCCTCACTTAAGCAATCTCATTTGTAAATCTGAATAGAGCTTAAGAAGCACAATTCTGCAGAGAGAACTTCTTAGCTAATTGCCACAGTTTTGTTCAATTGACTCTTTGGCAAAATGCCCTGTGCTTATCAAAACAATTAAAAGCCCAGATACCCTCTGTTGGTATGTAGATTTATTAGATGAAGGCCAGGTTGGATGGGGCTCTGAGCAACCTGGTCTAGTGGGAGGTGTCCCTGTCCGTGGCAGAGGGGTTGGAACCAGATGAGCTTTAAGGCCCCTTCCAACCTACACCATTCTATGATTCTATGAATTGGGGTAAAAACCTCAAGAGACAGCTCTGGTGGCTTTTGCTGAATGGTCCCTGGTGTGAAGCCTGACCAAGCAGTATAACACAACCTGTAGAACAATTTTTAGTGTCACTGTTGGAAATTAAGAAAACCTGAACGTGCTAATATAGAGTGGCCCTCAAGGGACAAAGACATAGGTGTTCTGTTTGTTTTAACCATTCCTGCTGCCACGAGCAATCTGCAAATTGTGCTTTGCTTAATACTATTCAAATTATTCTAGTTCAGTTATTTAAAATAAAACTTCTTTCTGCAAATTTAAGTGACTAAATAAAAGTGCCTTGGTTTCCAGAGATGAGGATCACATCAGCTCCAATGAGAATTGCAGTTGCTCAAGTCACATCAGGCAGTTACGCTAGGAGCCCGTCTGTGGGTTTCAACACTATCCTCAGGCAGAGCGGCTGCAAAATGTGAGCCACTATCTTTTGGTCAAACTTAACTACTCACTATAAATTGCAAGCGCTGAGGAAAGACAGAGAGGAAGAGTACCAGAACAGATCCAGGATTGCTTGAAGGGATAAGAGCTTCTTACACGCAGAACACTCAAAGATTGTTCTCTTAAAATGCATCTCTGGACTCATGCTGATATTAGGCTTGTATTACAAAGGATTTGGTAAAAAGTGACTTTTTTTACTTTTGCTGCTTTCATTTGTGCTGAATCAAGTGCATTGCTTCATTCTGCTGCCTCTAATTATCAAACTGTCGTGCTTTTAAACGAAAAATAGCCACAGAGCAATAATCATTCTGGCCTTTGGGCTGGATGCTTCAGGACTGCAGAAGGGCTTTGCCGAGACTGGTTGCCCGCTGGTGGCAGGAGGTGCAGCCCTGGCCCCCGCCTGGCTTCGGCGGCTCTCCGTGGCCGGGGCAGGCGCGGCGGTGCCGGCCGAGGGGCTGCGCGGGCTCCGGCACACATCCTGGTGGGAAGGGCTGGCTGGTGGCGACCATCACCCCTCCGCTCTGCGCCTTGCGGCTTTGCTGCTCGTGAGTGGGGACCCCAGTGCCGTTGTCCCTCAGCGTGCAGGGCTCCGCAGCGCCAGTGCCGAGCCCCCCGGTCTCGGGGGAGCCTCCTGCTTCGCCTGTGCAGTAATCCAGCAGCACGAAGCAATAACCGGTGATGGATAACCTCCAAGGTGCTTCACCGGCAGCTTTTACAATGCTTAATGAGGTAAACTAATTGTAAATTGCGGCAAAATGGGAAACTTAATGACACTTCAGCTCTTGAAAGGAATTTAAATACTGAGGAATTTGCTAATATTTCTAGGTGTTGGGAAGTAGCAGGGAAGCCCCGGCATTCAGGCAGATGGGCTTCCAGGTCTCCCGTGCGCCTCTCTGTGCTCCTACCGCATGTGCCTGATTGCCTCACACACAGACTCGGTCCCTGCTGGAAACCAGATGCAAAAGACATTTGCTTTTTATTTTGGCAACTCCAAAAGCTCTGGGGCTGTAGAACAGGACCGAGCAAACAGCGGCCCGTGACGGGGTGCGGAGCCCCCTGCCCAGCCGCGTTAAACCCTCCTGCCTGGCCGGGCTGTAACCTCCCTTGTCCTGGCACACGGGCCCTGACACGGGACCAGGAGTGCACCAGCGTGAGAAGAACCTTGGCATCTGGCCGATTCCGAGAAATAGAAGCCTTTTCTCACTTCTTCTCTTATGCTGAAATTTAACTGGCTGCCTGTCAAATTTCTGAATGAGAATAAAATTACAGCTAAAAATCCTGAAATCCTGGAACAAACTCATGTCATATGTTCCCACTGAAACACTATTACCCTTCAGTTACACATCACCACGCTACCAAGTCTGTGAGACACGTGCAAACTTTTCATATCGTATAATATGAAATATTCATACGAGCTTTGCAGCAGATGTCAATGGCTGCACCAGCTCCTCCGCTCCAGGTTCCCTCCTCTGCTCCAGTGAAATTTCTTTCTCTTTCCACAAAATCCATGAAAGCTGCAGATGATGTGATCCTGCAAACAAGCAACAACATTCCCTGGCATTTAGATTCAGAGCCAAGTTTGCTTTCCAGCTTTACTTTGCATGTCTGCGGTTTGGTAGCGGTAGTTCTGAGATGTCGCCTGGCCAGTACAAATGGTCAGCACTGGGAAAGGGCTTCCCAGCCTGGCCAGACGGGGACTGCTTCTCCCTTCCCACTGCGAATGTCAGAAGGCTGCAGCAGCTCACATCAGCCCCCGATAGGAACTTGCCCTGTTAAGCTACGCACCCTTACAAAAGAAAGAGGGATTGCAGGGATCTTGTGTACACGGAGGAAGGACTCTGTTTTCGCCTGTTCCTTTGGGCAGCTTGACGAGACCTCTGGGTGCCATCTGGGGATGGATATTTATGGAGCTGCGCGTGTGCAGCTGACCAGAGCCGACATCAATGGAGCCATGTAGAGTTTTTCCAGCTGCTGTCCTACTCGAGTGGAAATTTAGGCTGACTTTTCAGTGAGCTGATGCAGAATCTCTCCCCATCCTATGACAGACTTCGTAAGTTTTGCACATTCAAATATTGACCTTTCATAAATCCTTCTCAGCCTCCCACTGAGGCTGCCGCTGCTGGGAACGAAAGCAAGAGTTGGCAGGACATGAGCAAGCTGAATATCATTCTCCTTAAACAGCTCTGAGATGTTCAGGGGCATAAAACCTTTAAGAGCTCCAAATGGCATTTTTCAACACGCTGCCTCCCTCTCGAAAGGTCAGATGGGAGTTAAACTGGAGGCTCCTCTTCTCTCCATCTTAATCAGCCCTTGCACACGCTTATCAAATTTCACTCCTGTCTCCCGACTCTGATGAAATTGATAACCTGATCTGAATTCTCCCAGAGCTTCAGTGATGGAAGATCAACGTGAGACAGAGCAGGGCGATGCCAGGCAGGGGGGACGGCGTGGGAGAGCAGGTCCGACCGGTGCCAGCTCCCCAGCTGCCTCTGACCCTGCCTGGCGGAGCAGTCAGGGCTGAGCTGCAGTTCCTTTCTATTCTGAGAACAGCTCTGCTTTCCTGTCCTCTGAGCATCTCTGTGCCTCCCTCCCTTCCCTCTGAGAACAGCTCAGCCTTGCGGCTTCTTCCCTTTGTGAGCCCCGGGGGTCCAGGATGGTCAGTCTTTGAGGGCAGAGCAGGGGCGGGTTGTGCTGTGGGACAGAGAAAGCCACAGGGCTTAGAGGAACAGGGAAAGCAAGAGGGGTAGATGAAATGGGAACAGGGATACATTGATGGAAATGGGGGAGGAGGCTGTGAACGCAGGAGTTTGACACCAAAGAGAGAGAAGGAAGATTTTGGAGCTAGAGTGTGAAGCCCACTGAAGCGAGGGGAGACGTCCTGCCAGAAAGCAGCTGTGGGTCCACAGCATTGCTATGGCTCAGCTTCCAGAGGACAAGAGGTGGATTCACGCCCCATCCCTCTGCAAGAAATGCTGCTAATGCCTCCTTGCACAGGGAGGTCCTTCGCTCCAGAAGGCTGACACTTACAGCCTTGACATTCAACTCACAGCTCGCTTTCCACCCCAAGCACAGCATCCCTCCCAGCATGTAAAATGAAAGCACCTAAAAAAAAAAAAAGCATGAATTAATAAAACCTGCAAGTTTTAATAAACCTCTGCAAGTTTCCCCCCACGGTGCCCACAAACCTGCCCTTTCTCCCACCCCTGCCACCCAGGACAGCCCTGAGACTGTCAGAAGTGCCGACCAAGCCTGAAAACATCCCAAACCCAGATGACCCACCTACCAGCTGCACTTGTACCTGTCCTTACGGCTGTGGATGCTGAGGTCCAGCAAGCTTTGGGCAAAGCTGGGACAGGATTCTGGGAAACGTTGCCCTGGTTTTTAAAGGAATTTTAAAAACTACCACATTCAGGGTCAAAATTTGGCAGACATTTCCCTTAACTGGTTCACCATCCATAAATATCCAGAACTCTGGAACTTGCTTTATAGCAGCAAGTATTTGCTGAAAAACTCTGTTAAACAAAAACCTAACCTTCCAGCGAAGTAGTCACAGACGTGTTTTAGCCAGCCCAAACCCTGAGCCTCTGAGAAAGAACAGCAGGATGGAAGTCAGCAGGGGACGGGCAGGGGTGACCGTTCCCAGCCATATGTGCATAGTCATGAAGGATATGCAGAAAAGGACAGATTTGTCTGGTTAGCTGCGTGTTCCTGCCCTTGCCAGGTGGGGAAAGCATTTGTTACGCCTCCTAAAGCTCCCACCTTTGCAGAAAAGTCTTTCCAATCCACGAGCGTGTTGGGCAGAGGGTGGAAGTCCTGTCTCTATTTCTGGGGCAGGATCTGTCATGCTGCTGCCCCTGGTCGGTGCCAATCTGCTCAGCTCCTTGGATGCAGCTCCACTTGCTGAAAGCAGATGCCATGCCCAGATTTCTTCTGCTGTTGAATCTCAGCTGTAGTTTGGCAGTTCCACATTGATTTAGTGTTTTTCTCTCTCTCTCTGTCACGCCATCCCTCCTCTAAGGTGAGCTGGCCACATTTTCCATCAGCTGTTAATTCACCCTGATGTTTGCATTCCTGTCTCCTTCCAAAGCACCACAAATCATGCTGCTTCTCCCTCCTGCAAATATCGGCCTCCCAAGGGGAGAGGAAAGGCTGCAGAAAAAAGTCCTGGGAAAGGAGTTTTAGTTCTCTGCCTGCTTCTGAAGGAAATAATTTTAAAATGGGAAAAACCTCTCATGATGTTAATCGGTTATTTAAATATTTGCTGTACTTGAAGCACTGACTTGCTTTTCAAATTCTAGAGAGCAGGAAATATCACAGGGATTTTGACTGAGGGAAATACATACACACACACACACACACGCCCCACACACCCCCCAACTACCGAAACATCCCTGCGCTGATGCAGGCAGTGCTCTGAGCACCCTGCACACCAGGGCTTGCAGCCTTCTGGAGGAATCCTTACCCTGGCAAATGACTGCAATATTTTAAAAGTCAGGGAGTTGCATTATGTGTCAGAAGTGGTCAAATTAAGTTAATTTGACCTTTAAACTCCATTTTTTAATCCCTTGCTTTGGCATCCAGTATGATTTGCATTCCGCTATACTGACACTCAGCCTAACAAATGACTTTCTTTCCAAACTGCCTTTGAAGTATCTGAACTTAATGGACTATAACATTTATGAACATCTGAGTTCTTCTCTCAGCAGCTGCACTAGGTTATTGATGATCTAATTGAAATGCTGGCAAATATATCCCAGCAGTATATGGGGAGCAACAGACTACTCGGCAAGACCCAAGAGTCTTGGAAGCGTATGTTTTTCATGCTATTCATTAGAAGCAGGCAGTATATTTTCAGCTATGTAAAAACAACAACAAAGAGCAGAGCAAAGACACCAGAAGAAAAAAAAAATCCACATGCAAGAAAAAGGCTAAGATTTGTTGATCCTCCGTGGATCCCTTGGCAGCTCATCCGCACGGGGGGATGGGGGCCAGCCTTTACAAATTGGATGCCTCTTGGAACCTCTAATTTATTTACAGCAAGTAGCCAAGGGCAGTTCAGGTTATTCGGGGTACATTCACCTCCCTGCTTGCACAGTGTAAAAATACGTGGACAAGCTGAAAACAAGACAACTGGGTACCAAAAAGTGGCTTTTCTTGTTATTATGTCCAAAAATCATCACCCTCTCTTCTAAGCCCCATGGGGGATTATCTAAGATGGAAATGTCCTAATTGGACATGGGAGGCCATAAGCTGCCTCCATGGCTCCACAGCTGGCACACATTTCCACCGGGAGTTAAATAGCTTGAAGTTTGGAAATGCCCATTTACTTAGTAATGTCTGCAATTTCATTGCACTCAATATTTATCCAGCAACCAGATGATAGCGCTGCTTTGCTCTACACTGATTGGCACGTAATTAAGCAAAGGAAAGAAAGTCATAATGTTTAGCAGCAGCATCACTTGAGTATTCAACAATAACAGGGAAGATATGAAGAGTACACTGCTAAAAATAAATAGGGAATGTCTTATTAGGAGGTGTATTTAGTTCCCATGCAGTGAATAGCTTCAGGCAGTCCATTCCCTTCCATTTCATTTCATTTGATAGTATCCGATTTACACCAGGGATAAAAGAGGAAGAAAAAACGGCATTGAAAAAGAGGAGAAAATTTTTGACATGAAAATAAAGATGAGGGGAAATCAAATTTGTATCTTAGAGCAGATGGAGGCTGAGCCATTCCTGGCATCATCCACACAGCTGGATTCACTCTCCTGGTCCAGGCTGGCTAAAAGGCGCCGATAAAAATGAAAAATGCAAATGAATTCTCTACACCTTACTGGACATACAGAAATGGAGAGTGCCACTCAAAAGGCAATCTCTCCAAAACATTTAAAAACATTGTGCAATTTATATCTTGTGCTTGACAGAGCATCCAAAAGTAATTTCAACACTGTGTACCAGTGCCACAGCTCTCTGCCGAGGGTGCCAGTCACGGCGCTGCGACTGCGGCACTGCTGTATAATTTCCCTTTCCTCTCCAAGCTGCAGTGCTTTAAAATGTAATACGAGTTGGCTGCTGGCCTCTCATTTCTGCTGGAAAATCTGGCTGTGCCAGCATGTGTAAGGTCAACAGCACAAAGCCTGCTTATTAACTGGAAATTTGGGGGATCTGGTGCCAGAAAATAGCTTTCAGCCTTTGTGAAAATGAATAAAGAGGTTTCAGGGCAACGGTTTGCTACAGAGGAAAATCAGCTTTGAGCATATTTTATTGACCGCCCATTGCATATATTTGCCTGTCTTCCAGAGTATCAGGAACTATGTCTTATCCTACCGGGGCACTCAATTAGGCCTTTTTAATCTACGCATAAAGCTCTTCCAAATCACATTCCACTACCCACGACGTTACTGTCACACGGACCACCTGGGGACGGTGTCCCACGTCCCCCCAGGCACACGGGGAGCTGCAGCGTTCCCCCCGCTGTGGTCTGACTCCTGGCTGTCTTAACTCCAGATGTTTTGTGGTTTAGGGATCAGTACCTTTTGGGGCTGGGTCACACAGGAGAAATTCCTAGCTTCTTTCAGGAAAAATTCTGGTTCGGGCTTGGCTAGCATGGACATCCAGTCCTTCCCACCAACGCTGCGTAGTCCTGGTTTGCTGGGCAGAGATCTGCTGACGAGAAGGAACAGTCTGAGCAGTGAGAAGCAGGGGGTTGTTTCCCATTTCTTCCATTAAGTGGAAATTTACAGTGAGATTTTTGAGTATGAGAAATCTTAGCAACTGGGCTGCAATCCAGTAAGGAATTTAAGTGCGTCCTAAACACAGGAACATATTTAGCTCCACTGGGTTTCATAATGATACTCACGTGCTCGAGTTTATGCGTGAGCCCTGGGTAGTTCACTTTTGGACCAGTGGAGTTGAAAGCAACAAGGTTTTTAATGTGAAAGCTGGGAGAAAATATTTCCGCTCATTTACCATTTTAGTCTGAAACTCGGCTTCAGAGAAAGGTAATCTGTGGGTGCTAACAAGCTGTTGTGCTCTGATGCACCAAAAAAATCTTAGTTTGTTCATTACTAGATCTGGCATTGTTTTCAGGTTGAAGAGTCAGAGAGAGAGAGTCAAACCTCAGATTTCTCTGCGCTCCCGTACCAGACCCAGATGGAGGAGGCAGCAGGATAGAACAACCGGTTGTTTATCTTACACATACTGTATGAGCAGTTCATTAAGGCTAAAAATGCCTCATGTTTTCACAACTTTTAGCCTTTTTGACCTTGAAGTCTCTCCCTGCTCTTGTTGCAGTGATGTTTTGGGAAAAGGACAATAGTTCACAAAATTAATTCCTCCAGTTCCCAGAAGAGGTGAAAGGATTTACACTTTTGATGCTAAGAAAAGGGCATTAAAGCAACAGTATTCCACTAATTTTGCAAATAGATTTTGGATAGAAAGATTAACATTTCTACTCCTGGCTAATGTATCATGTAAATTCTAATGATAACTCAGCTCCCCTCTCTCTTGAGCTGTTAAATGATTTCCTGAGGCTCCTCGCAGAATACATGCTTCATTTAAATCTCCTCTCTTCTCTCTTGCAAATAATGAATACCAGATTCATTCCGTGGATTTGTCACTTAAAATTTCTATTAAGAAAGGGAGTTTTATGTTAAAAGCATAAGAGTTTTGGGCCAGTTAGCACAAGCTTTGACAGTGCTTCATCGGTTCTGTTGCCATACTAAACAGTTACTGAGACTTTCAACGTAATTAGCTTTCCTTTGTAAGAACAGACAGAGACTGGAAACAATAGTACCCTCTGATCTGGGATTTGGATGCATTTGGGCTAGGAAATGAGCGCGCTGAAGAGATAAGGCAGATTAATAATACAGAAGGGATTTCTGCAGACCATTCTGTCAGTCTCACTTTGCATGTTTTTGTGGACTGAAATTTTATTCGGATTTGAAGTTATGCAAAAAATGCATGGTATAAATCATGGTATAAATCAACCGATGGAGCTCTGTCTAGGTCAAAGCCAGGGGGAGCCTGGGAGCCTGGTTTCTTTCCAAACATATAAATCATCCTAAAGTGATTCCAAACTCACTGGAATGCTTCATGAAACTTGGGAATGTTTCCAGCAGACCTGGCATTAGTCCCAGTGTAGAATAAAAGTTCCTTAAAATTAGATAAATTTCACCTGAAATTTCACCTACTCTCAAGGTTTTAGCTACAAACTTGTTGACCACTTCTGAATGTGACACAGCATTCGAGGAGAAAAGGCAGAAATACCCAATACAGATTTCAGGTTTCTGTTTAGGAAAAGGTGTACCGGCACAGGCATTCGTATCAGGATGTGATAGACCTCTATTCCAACAGGAACTCAGGGGAATGTTAAACAGCAATTATTAATGCTAAAAATAATGTCAAATTCTACAGATTTGGATAGCTTAGCATCCAAGACCTGCAGAAGAGCTGGCCAAAGTGGTCTCTAGATCATTAATATTGATTTTTTTCATAAATCTTAAAACACTGGATAAAAGTTCAGATGCTTGGAATCAGGTGAATGCTGCGTTTGTGTTGAAGAAGGGAAGGTGTGGTGATACAATAGTGATGGATCTGTTAATGTAACATCCAACTCGTGCAAAAGAATGGAAAGGTCTTAATTAGTGAAAAGTTGAGGAGTGATTGACACGGTTTTGTGGAACCCAGGGGTGGGCTGGAGCAGCCTCTGCCCACGGTTATCTGTTGCATTGACCACGGGCAGAGCCTCGCGGGGAGGTGTGTGTGTAGATGGTGTTTCTGGGGATGGGTCCCTGCAGGAAGACGTGCTCAGGGTTGGCCATGCAGGCAGTGGCGGAGGCAGGATTGCACCCAGGGCACTGCGCTGCCGTTGGCCAGGGAAGTGCAGGGCATCCCTGCTGTCCTCGCACCCTTCCTCCGCCAAGGGGCTCAGAGAACCTTTGTGAAAGCAGCAGAACCTTTGGCAGCATCTCCAAACCAAATGTCAGCTACTTCTGAGGTTCCCCCATCGCTGCTGTGGGGGGTTACATTATAGTTTCATGTACTGGAATATCAGACAATTATTTTTTTTTTACAACATTTTCTCGTTCCTAAGTGAACACAGCATGTTTTCTGATCTGCATTTCCCTACTTTGATCATCTGTTCTGCAGATCAGTTTTCATGTTTAGAGGTACAGCAGGATATGTAATGAATGCAAATGTAATGCGTTCAGAGATAAATGTCTAGACTTCAGAGACTAATCCTCACAAATCTTACACCCCGATACAATGTTTTCATATTTAATACATTCTGAGGGATTTTACTTTTATAAATAATGAACTAATCTCATCTTCAAGGCATCACTTTGCAGTTTAGGTGTAAAAAAAAAGCAATACTCTGTGCTCAGAAAAATCTATTTTAACCAATATTAACTGATACCTCCCCTCAGATAAAGGCTTTTGCGGGTTTGGCAGGTGATTCCTTTTTGAATAAAAGTGTACTGGAAAATTACATTGCAGAGGGCAGGACAAGAACTGGGATAAGGAGACACCGAGGAAGGTGGGAAACACTTGATCTCTGCAGGCAGAGATCCCATCTCTCAGCCCTGGACTTTGGGCAAACCCCGTGGCTGAGGGTCTTCTGCTCTGCCTCCCCTGCGCGGGCAGCCACGGCGCCGGTACACTCATAGGGAGCAAAGGGACGCAGGTAGGCAGGAACTGTGATTTGGTTGTTTGTCCAAAGTGTCAGGTGCCTAGGCAGGGTTATGATATTACCTTCATTACAGTGAATAGGTACAGTCGTGCTCTGGAAGCAATAGTTACGCTGACACAAAGCACTCGGTCATACGCATGAGCTTGCACACCTCATGGCAAAGTGCTATGGGAGAGAGCGCGTTGGTGTCCCGACAGTGCGGAAAGCAGAGAAATGCGCCGAGTCCCGAGCACGTCCGTATCCCCACAGTGACTACAGCTGCACCCACTGCATGACCTGCCAGCTGAGCCAGCGTGGAGGCACTGTCCTGAATTATTACAAAATAATATGCTGTCTGCCATATTGCAATGGATAATAATTAGCAGCTCTAAACTTAAAGCGGGAATCACTGTGCAGGTTGCAAAAGAAATGAGGCAGAAAGTAGCCTTGATTGCTCAAGACCAGATGGCTGCGCACAGAACGGCTTCACGTAGCAAAACAGGGAGAAGGTGCAGAAAGCGGGGTGGATGGAGTGGGAAACCACCTGCAACTCCCTCAGCTCCCGCGCAGCGAGACACGTGGGAAACAACAGACTGTCACTGAAACGAGCGCAGAAAGTGCACACGTGAGCTCTGCCCTGGACCTGCCTCATATCCCCTGGGGAGCCGTTTATTTCCATGGGATAACAGGAAACGGATTTTCCTGCTATCTGTTGAAACCTGCAAGAGAAATAAAATGTTCTGGAAGGTCTACAGAGGTGCTTCCCTGAGATCTACCTGTGTTCTGCCTTTTTAAATGCAAACCAAAAATGACCGTTTAGAAGTGGAGTTCTGGTGTTTTCCCATGGTGGAAGGAAACAGAGCTAAACCGCAGTGCTTTACACAACTCCCTGTCACCTATCTTTCTCTCATTTGCTACAGCAGTGCCGATGTCCTCTGTACCCCTGAGAATGCTGCATGTCCCTAAATCTCACCGCCGTGGCCACAGGCTGTCCGGCAGCAGGGAGTTCCACCGCTTCTGCGCTTGTTAAGAAGACTTCCTTCCCCCCCGTCTCCACTTACCCATCCATGCATCCTCCCAGTTCTGCGGGCTGCACAAACATTCAAATTCCTCAAAAGTTAAAAATGAACTCATTTAAATGCTTTTTATTCAACAAGGACAGAACAACATTACTATTGTTTAGAAGACATCTTTGCATAACTAATATTTTAAATTTATGAATATCTTATAATTAGTTTTGCCAGGAGCTTGAATTCCAGGGCTTGGGGTTTTGTTCCTAGTAAAACCAGGTAGAAGAGATAATTTGCTCTGAATACCATATTAGCGTAATTCTGTTTCTCTGAATGCCAGCAGAGGTTTTTACAGTTCCTCCCAGCTTACTGCTGTTTCAGTGATTCAAAATAAATAAGCAGGGAAAGTCCCTGAAGTCGGGATGTCACCGCTCAGCGCTGGGCACGGGGCACGGCAGGACCCAGACACAATCCGGAGAGCGGGGAGCGGGCTGGCCGGGAGGGCGCGCGGGATGCCGCACAGCCGACAGCCTGTGGCAAACAGAGGCAATGCGGAAGAAATGCATCTTTTGGAACAAGAATGTCTCATTTAGTATTTGTCATCTAAGTGGCAGGAACACAAGCCTCCCTTTAAGACAGCGAGCCCCAAAATCTACCTACAAGGGTGGAGAGCAGTGTCAATGTTTGTGGAAAAAACTGCTGACAGCAGAATTACTGCATTTCCATCCCTGCACATAGATCCCACCTAATGGCATCCCCAGAGAGGAGCAGGAGCCTGTCGCTCCCTGTTTCCCTGTGCAAATACAGACACGCAGCTCCCGCTCTTGCCAGTTCCTTGAGCACAGCACAGTCCATGGAGAGGATTTAAAATAATTGACCGTGGCAAGAGAATGTTTTTAAATTGGGAGCAGAAGCAAATCTGGATTGTTTCCAGGTCAGAGAGAAAAACAGGTTTCTCCCAAGCGCGGATCTGACTCTCTTACAACATTTTCTCTGTCGCCTCACAAGGGGACGAGCTCCACCACCCTGTCCTCAGCCACATGGGAATGGGGTTTGCATCTCCTTCCTGCCCACGGAGGACGGCATCCCTCTGTGCCTGGCGCTCGCTGTTCCCCCGTAGCAGACGTGAAGCGGCTCCCGCCTGCCGCCGCCGCCCCGCGGAGCCTGGGAACGCCGCGCCACAAACACAGCTCCGGTGGCACCCAGCACCGGTGCCTCGCCTGGGAGCCTGCTCGAAGGCCTGGGGAATTTGTCTCTGCAAAATGCCGTCACAGGCTGCCTCCAGCCACCGTGGGTTGTTTTCTTCCCTGCAGAGAGTGGGTAATTTGCCAGTGATCGTCTGATACCGTCCAGGTTATTCGGGGACTGCTCAGCTCCCGGTTTAGCGAAGGGCGAAGCGCGGCGCGGGGCAGCTCGGTGCTCCTGCGGTGCGGGACAGCCGTGAGCAGTCCCAGAGCCGCTGGGGGCCTGAGCGCTCCTGCCCGCAGGGGTAAAGCAGAACAAAGCAGCATGAGGCACGAATGTAGGCTCGGCTGACACCAAGGCACGGGCTGTTGCTCCAGCGGTACAGAGTACGGTGCTGTCTGGTTTACCGTCTCACCAGAAAAAGGCGTCTCATTCTGACCTTGCTCCCAAGTTCTTCAGTGGTGAGGCAGCAGGAGAAACCAAACCCCTGAAAATGTGTGTCTCTGCAGGGCTTCATGGATCGCTTGGCGGCCAACCACCATCCCCTCGAGTGCAACCTCCCCAGCATCCACCCGTCCCAGAAATCCCGGCATTCTCTCCTCTGGGCTCCAATATGCTCTTTAACGGCATTCAACAAATTGAGTTCAAAGGGACTGAGGCTGCTATTTAAGTGCTTTCTTTCCTGGGTGGAAGTGTGCTAACTCGCACGTTCCTCCGGTGAGCAGCCCCCTGCACGCTGCCAGGCTGCTCCCAGGAGTCGCTGTTTGCACAGTTAAGCCATAATTACTTTCTCCTCTTTCTGCAGCCGGCCTCCAAGCGCTTCTTGGCGAGGGGATTTGCTATTCCCTTGTCAGGAGATGGGATGCCGGTGTAATTGAGAGAAGCAGCAGCCTGTGTTTCTGACCGAGGCTCGCCCTCCCTCCCCCCCTCCCTGCCACTCGCTATTGTAGGGGAAGGAGAAGCCCTCAAGATATGCTGGACAGACTCTTGGAAATAACCTTTTTCATCTCAAAGATCCTGCTGAATTTTAGATTAAAAAGGAAGCTTTTCTTTCAATAATGTATTTCCCCCTTGGCTCCCTGGCTATCAAGTAACTTTCCCTGAACAGAAAGCTCAAAAGATGAAGCTTCCCCAAATTCAGATTCATGAACTGAATCTCTTACCTCCCAGAAGCCTGGCTGGAGAGAGCAAAGGCAATCGGGGCATGAATTTCATATTAAGAAGAATAAATAAAGCAGAACCTCTTTTATTTTATTCCTTCTGCCCGTGCAGGTGAGATGGGGTTATTAACCATCATTTTAAATTAGCACATGTGGAAGGAGAGGGTCGCCCAGCCCCGGCTCTCCGCACACCCGGAGCTGCCGCAGCCCCCAGCTCGCAGGACAGCTAAGCCCCCAGAACCGAGCGTGTTTGGCCTTGGAGGGGAGCTTAAAGTACAGCATTGCACCGTGGGTCCAAAGAAGAGAAAATAATTTGTATAATCCTTCCCTTTGGCAGTGCCCTCTCCAGATCTTTGAACCTTTGAAGAGCATTGGCTCGAGCGAGCGGGGCCGGCCAAGCGAGCCCACGCCAGATTGCACCAAGTGTTTTGATCCAAACATCTCTCCCGCAGCGCAGCGGCCATTGCGCAGACACGCAGGAGACCCGCTGCGCCGTCGAACATGCAGAGGGTTGAGCCCAAGCTGGTCCCCAGAACCCGGGGCAGATCTTCAGGAAATATGAAACTCTGTAGTTTTTGAAAAGCTGCTCTTCACAGTCATCACTGCAGAGAAGAAACGGCAGGCGTTCCTGGGGAACCCCCGGCAGTGACCCCACTTGCATGAGCTGAGCTAAGGTCCCAGGAAAGGCAGGAGTAAACCGGTCCTTCGGGTCACCTTGGCAACTGCAAAAACGCTGCCCAAAGCCCACACCAGACCTTTCCTGAGACACTGCAGTTTTGCTCGTGATATTTCTCAGGTTGAGTGCAACTGCTGTTTTACTGAAGGTGTCTCTGGAAGTCTGGAGCCAAATAATATGTGCAGGTTAGTGAGTGTGTGTGCACACACGCGGGCATCTGGGCACACATCTCCCGTGGTGCAACTGCACCATGTGAAATGTATAATGAAATAGACAATAAATCTCCATAGAATAAATGAATTGCTCAAAGCTGCCTCTCAGTGAATGATTTAACATACTAAACATAGCCCGGTTGTGTTACTTGGCTGCCTCATGACTAAGTATATTCGGTGTGGGCTGAACTCAATTAGAATTGAAGCCTTTAATGAGCAAAGTACTACGCTCGTTGTGACAGGGACCGTTCCTGTGTAAACAGATTTATCCCAGCTAAAGTGTGCGGCTTCTCAGCAGGTACTAAAGGTATTTTTTTATTAGGGCACATTACTTCTACGGGATTACCTTTGTGTTTATAATTCTTTTTGAGTGCTAAGCTGACTCTCTCCCCCTGCTCAGAGGGCGAACCCCCCTGCAGCGCTCGTCCCCCGCGGACTGCCCACCCCGGGGGGGAGCAGGGGGAGCCGCTCCAGCCAGCTCTGTGCTCCCACCCGCATCCCCACAGCCTCCGTCCTGAGCCGCGCTGTCCTCTCCGGTCACCTTCCACACAACAGTGCTCCATCCCCGTGACAGCAGACAGGTGACTGATTTCTGCCCCAGCCATACCCCCTTTGCCATACACCCACGCTGCCGTGGCATAAAGCCGTCTGCGAGCCCGCGGCAGAGCCCCCGCACCAGGGCAGTCCCCGGCTGTTCACCAGGAAACCTTCCTGAGCCCCTGGCCCCGAGGGAGCCCGGGGTGGGAGCCGAGGGCAGGAATGGACCCTGTGGCCCCATCCAGCACACCCCGTGTGTGAGCAGCATCTCGTGCCCGCTGCAGAGAGCAACGCACATCCCGGGCACTGGGGAGACCCAGCCCCAACCTGGGACGTCGCCAGACACCTTCTCCCTCCCACCCGGCAGAAATCATCTCCTCAGGATCAGGTTCAGTCTTTGGGCTTTATTAATTGCTAAATCATAGAATGGTTTAGGTTGGANCCGGACCCTGTGGCCGCATCCAGCACAGCCTGTGTGTGAGCAGCGTCTCGTGCCCGCTGCAGAGAGCAACGCACATCCCGGGCACTGGGGAGACCCAGCCCCAACCTGGGACGTCGCCAGACACCTTCTCCCTCCCACCCGGCAGAAATCATCTCCTCAGGATCAGGTTCAGTCTTTGGGCTTTATTAATTGCTAAATCATAGAATGGTTTAGGTTGGAAGGGACCTTGGAGATCATCTCGTTTCAACCCCCTGCCCTGGGCAGGGACACCTCCCACCAGCCCAGGTAATGAAGAGGTAATGAAAGCGCAGTAACGCCTTCCAGATAACCCATCAAAGCCTCCGGACAGTGCACTCTGACAGCCTCCCCATTTCCCCTGGCAGTTTAATGAGACATTGCTCCGCTCACGCTGACGGCTTCAGGGATCACTCCAAACATCGCCCCGCGCTCTCCCAGGCAGGATCCTGTGCCCCAACCAAAACCACCGGGCGCTGTGCCCTCAAACCGCGGCAGCACCCCTCAGCGTGGGGAGCCCCTGAGAGGAGATTCCCGCTGTGCTTTCGCCTGGCTCTGTGCATCCCATGCCCAGGACAGGTTTGCTGCTGAGGGAGGCGAACGTCGCACCGCACCGGGGCTTGCCTGGCATCTGCTGATGGTTTCGGTGCGCCTGGAAATCCCATCCAGGCTACAGCCTCAGCTCAGGCTGCACGACAGCGAGCCTTATCGGGGCTAATGGTGTCAATACTTAGCTGAACTGATTCCTGCTGTAATTCCCCCAAGACCTATTGTTTTTCTGTCATTATAGCTGTATAATGATTACCTGTGGACCACAAGTAACACTACAGCCTTTTATTTCCCCGTTAACAGCATATATGTAGCAGCGGCAGTATCGCGCAGACATGGCAGTACTCTCTCTTTTTTGACTAAGAAATAATGGAAAGCTCCTCGGGTGGTGATCCAACCTGCAATAAGGAGCTCCAGCAGCATGTACACCCAGGGAGAATATTGATGGCTGGATCTCATTTCAAGGGCTGTATTCCTGCACGTGGACACAGGTAACAAAAAGGCTGTGATCGATAGATGCTACGGGGGTTAGTTTTCAGGGCGCTAATAGAGTATTCACTACATGACTTCAGACTATGTTAACATGCAAGCATGCTGATTGCTTTGGTTTTACAAGCAGAAAAAAAAAAAAAAAACAGAGAAATTCTTTTTGCTTTTCATACTGCCTAACCCTAAACTGTCTGGACTTCATCTGCTGAGGGCAGACAATACAGACAATAATCATGTTTCATTCTTGGCACAGTGTATTTTTGACATAATGGCAGCAGCCGACAATTTGCAACTCCATAAACTGGATGCATGATTCTAATTTATGTATAGAGCTAATGGATCGTTGCTCCTGTAATAAACTGCTCAGAGTGGGTAGGATTTATCAGCAAGCGGGTTGCCCTTTACACATTTTTATTTAATTTTGCTTTTTTCCGTGAGGTGCCAAGTCAACAAATGATTAAATATGAGCAAATATTTCTCCACTGGAGTTTTATCAAGTTACCTAATCCAGTTAAGAGATGGAATGTAATTGCTTCTGGAAGCAAAGCTTGTTTTCCACCAGGGTTCTCAATTAAAATAAATAAATAAATAAAGGTTTTTCCCTTCTGAGTAAAACAGGAGGCTCCGAAATGTGTTGCGTCTGGAAAATAAATAGGAAACTTGTTGAGATAATGGAGGCTTTGGATGGGATCTTACACACCTTTATTCTTCCATTCAGTGTCCTGAGTGGGCGTTCTCTTCCCTTACCCGACACGGGCAGCTGCCCCTGCCCATGAGCCGTCCCCTGTGGGGCCGGGATCAGAGCCTGGTCCCCACATAGCATCGCCTCTGCCCCCTTCCCCTCCTCGAAGCAGTGTGCGGAGCCGGGGACCCTCCCCGGCCTTCCTGCAGCACAGACCCCGCACCGGGACAGGGTCTGCTCCGGCACAGCCGTTGCTGGGGCACGTCCCGGCTCTGCCTCGTGCTGCCATAACTGCAGAGAAGTACCGCTTAAGCAGCCCATTGCCTGTCCAGCTGCTCCTCTCTGTAGTTTTCCCCAGCAGAAGGGCAGCAATTACCAGAAAACATTGCAGAAGGCATGGGGAAAGGGGCAAGGGACTTCCACAGGGGGGACACAAAACATTAGAAAGTCTGTTGGCAGCATCAGGCGGTTCATTAAACTGCTCCCGGGAGCCTGGAGACACGCTCTGTTTATGGCAGCGGGGGCAGAAGGTTAAAGTACTGCACTTGGCAGACTTGTATGATTTAGGACTTCAGGTTCATCAGGTTGAATCACAAACCGTGTTTGAGTTACCATCAGTCACTATAAATATTGGAGATGTGAGGGTTGGAAAAACCTATCTGCGAGAGCTCTCCATCCCTGTCTCGTCTCTGTGCCGCACTCCCAAACCAGCACCTCATCCAGAGCTGCCCCTTGGCGGGAGGTTGGGTGATAAAACCTCCCTGAGGAGCAGAGCCCACCCAGGAATGGAACCGTGACCCAAACCTCAGGCAGGAGCAGACGGATGCTCCCAGGAGCCCACCCCGGTGCAACGGCTCTCAGCTGCTCCTGATGGAGACCCCAACCCCAGAGGGCAGCTCTGCTCCCAGAGCTCTGAGATACAGCTACAGCGAGGGAAGAGTTTGTGCTTGGGATTACCTATATCATATTTTCTGTTGTATTTTGTATATTAATTATCTCTGTAGGCCCGGCTGAGGAGCTGGAGCCTCTGGCTCGTCAATGCTGCCATCTATAGCGGGCTCTGCAGCAATACAGACTGCTCTCTGCTCTGGCCCAGAGCCACGCAGCAGTGCCCACACGCAGCGGCAAAGCGGAGATCTCTCCATCAAAAGGCAGAGGCACTTGGGGAGCCTCTAGAGAGGACCTCCCCGGGAGCACAGAGAAGGGACCACCCTGAGGCTTTGCTCCTTCTCCTCCCCTTTAGCACTGACCGCAGAGCTCACCCTTCCTCACCCTGCTGGCCCAGCCTGCCCCGTGCCAGCTCCTGAGATGCACACCAGACCTCTTGGAGGAAGCCTTAGAAGTAAGAGCTCAGCCCCCTGCAGAGAGGCTAAAGGGTAGAACAGGAAAAATCCCAAGAAAGGAGTGGGCAGCTCTGAGGTCAGTGGATTTAAAGGGAAGCGAGATAAGGAGGCGCAGGTGTGGGTGAGGAGCGTGGCTGTGCCGGGGCGGAAAAGGGCCGGCATCAGCTGCTTCCTGTGATTAATCTAGTGATGGAGGGAAAGCTGGGGAGGGCTGGCTGTGCTGCTGTCTCCTCTCTGAGCCATCTCTGGCCACACACCGTGCTGGGCAGGCACCAGCACCCACGGAGGTCTCCAGGGAAGAAGGGCACTCATGAGCTGGGGTGAGGAGCAAGCCTCAGCGGAGGTGGCACCAGCCTAGAGGTGAGCGTCGTGCAGGGGCCTTCAGCCGCTGTTCGGGTGCGGTGTGGCCAGTGCAGGTTTGGCGCGGGGCTGGCAGGAGCCGTGTGTGCGCAGAGCTCGGCAGGAGCGGGGCCGGGGAGCAGCCAGGCTGGGGATGCGCTGGCAGCGCGGCGGGGCGGCACTGCTCCCGCAGCCAACCCTCTCTGCCTGTCATCCTCGCTGCCAGGGAGAAAGACAGAAACAAATTTGTGAAAAAAATGAATAGCGGGCAAAGAGACCCTGCGAACCGCTTTGTCCTTCACAAATGTGTCTGAGAAGCCCCACGCTCCGCGCCCCCCTCCAGCAGCGCCAGCTGAGGACTGATGCGCATGCAGCCAGAGCTGCTTATCAACATCCAGATCTAAATGAAATGATTGTGAATATTCAAGAGATGCTAATTCAGCCATCCTTGTACCAGCCTCGACCTCTGGCTGCTCCCCCTTTGAAGTCAAACTCTGTTCGCAGGTATGTTTCCGATTGTAGCTTTAACTACCAGACATCGTGTGTTCCTCTCAGATTTCCAGCACATGCAGAGCAGCCCATAAATATTGTAGCTTTTTTTTATTTTAATTTGAAGCTGTCTTGCAAACTGAGCTGTCTAAGCCTTGCAACATCTGCTCAGAGCAGGCAGCAATCTCTTAAATGCCACTGCGCGCTTAAGAAGTTCCCTTCTTCTCTGTGGGAGCCCCTGGAAGAACTTAACTGATATAAGGCACCTCCCACAGCTCAAGCTAATGATCACAATACAAATGACATTTGCATGCTATGATATTCCCTTTGTGCAGAAGATGATCTGCACGCTAACATCTATTCATCCCCGACAGCTTGTTTTCCCTCCATCTGAAAATGATTTCCCAGCCCAGGTAATAACCAGCAGATGGTCACTCACAAACGCAGCGGGTGCTGTGCTCTCCCGCTGCCCCTCGGGTCTCTTCCTCTGGTAAAGGGGATGAGCGCCGCCGCCCCCTCCGCGCTTGGGGAGGCTTGTGGGGGTTTAGGGACAGCTTTAAAGGGGATGGCCCCACGCCACGGCCACGGCAGCGGGGAGCGGGTGCTCTGCTGTGCCTGCTTTCGTGCTGCATCCTGCGGGGGGGATGCGCGGAGACGGGGTCTGTGCTGACCCGCACTGCTGGGGACGAGCGCTGCCCGGCGCGGCTCAACCACCAGCACCCAAATCTGGGGAAGCACAGAAACAGCAGCGCTGCTCTGCAGTTTCCTGCTGTGATCTGGCAAATGTCTTCAGCTTGTGTCTTTCTTCCTAATATTTTTCAGCTCTTAATTTACTTTATTTTAATTGATTGGGCTCTCCTGTGGTGTAACAGCTTATTGGAAAGGAAGGCAGTTCCAGATACAAAAAGAAAAAACCAGCTCATATTTACTCATTTGCCTTGCAGCTTTTCACAGCTCCTCTGCCCCAATCCTTGACGACAGAAACCAATAATGTTTAAGCTATTGAAGTCCAAGTGACTCAAAATCAATGGCATGATATTGGAATTCCGGAAGACTTTGTTAAATATTTTGTTTCTTATTGTTTGCTCACTAAAAATCCAGACAGTCCCGCCAGAGCAAAAGCAAGTTAATGAATTAAAAGCTCCCAGCCGACAGCAGTTTGATAATAGCATTAACACTGTAAAATGCATCATTAGGTCAGTGTCTGTCAGCATTACAAGGCATTGGGGAGGCGAGCAGAAAGGCAGGCTGCTTATTAGTGCCAGATTTAGGAAAAAAAAAGTTTCCTCTTTTTAAATGGCTGCATTTTATCCCGTGTCCCGCGGCTGCTGCGCTGGCGGGGCCGGTGCTGGCCAGAGCCCCCGCGGCCGGCGTCGACTCCCCGACAGGGATGCTCTGGGGTTCGCTTGCTCTGAAGAGCTGTGGCAGGAGCTCTGGGGAAAACTAATTCAAAGAGGCTGAACACGAAAGACAAAACTGGGTTAGCGATCATCCCCGTCGATACCCTGCGCCCCGCGCTCCCACCGCCCTCGCTGGCGGGTGCCTGCGGATGCTGCCGAGCCGCGGGGCCCATTGCTGCCTCCAAAACCCACGCGCCAACCAAACTCCAAAACCCACGCGCTCTCGCGGATTTCCTGAACGAAGCAGAGCAAAGCCCCGTCGCGGCGGTGGGAGCTCCGGCCCCACTGCAGATGGTGGCAGCAGCAGCTTTAGAGACCCCGACGGTGTCCGAGAGCGTCGGATGTGGCTGGGGGATGCCCAGGGCACGGGGGTCCTTAGTGCCCCCTCCCAGGAAAGCTATAATCGATATTGTAAAAATAGATAGTCTGTGCCGAGGGGGTGAGAAGTTGCCTTTTAGGTGGGTTCTGCATTTTCTGGGCACGAGTGGGGCTCTGCGGCAGCCTGTGCCCTCCGGCCGCGCGTGCCCTGTCCTGCGGGCCCTGGCCGGGGCAGGAGGGCTGCGGGGGACACTGCGGAGCAGCGCTGAGAGGTGGCCGAGGCTGCGTGAAGGCTGCTCGGAGGGGGTTGGTCTCTTTTCAGTGTCCGGGGTCTCCTCTCTGGTGGTTTCAAACAGTTCGGGTGTCAATGGATGGATCCCTCCAGCTTCACCGGAGGTAGCGTTGCCGCAAAAGGGGTTTGGGTTTTTTTCCTGGAAGAACAACTTCTGGTACTTCTGTTTGGAAAACAATTTACTCCTACAGAGATAAAAATTAGGAGATTCCCAGATCGGTTTGGGTTTGTACTCCACTGAGCAGTGGCTGGAAGAGCAGTGACATCCCCTGCACTCTTTTACCCGTTTCCTTTATCTTTATGGGCTGTGCTTTGTCTGGATGTTAGAACACACACAGTTTGGGGATGTTGATGCATGTAATGAGTAACTGCGTGTGACAGATGAGCTATGAAAAGCTGTGTCAAACAAGGTTGGCTGAGCTGGGGGTGACCCTACCTGTGCGTCCATGTGAGGAGCGCTCACAACCACCCCACGCAGAGACCTGCTGCGTCCGTATGTCTGTCCCTGAGCCCCGCTGTCCTGGGGGCGTGGGGGACACCACTTGCCTCCCCATCCCATCAGTGGCAGGGAGGATGGGCAGGGAAATCCGGGCACGGCGTGGTAGGAGCAAGGTGGGTCCCCGAGTCACACGTGCGTTCCCAAGGCCCCTTTTGTCTTTTCATGCAAATCCGCATCTTGTTTTACAGAAGGGACGTGAAGAGTAAATAAAGTAACGGTCCTTTAATTTTGCAAACCTCTCTGACCTCAGAACCATAGCGAGAGCAGGAGCCTTTCCTTCCCTTTTGTTTACTCAAAGAAATGTAAGAAAATACAACAGAAGTACCATAGAAATAGCAACGGGTTAACTTGCTTTGAGTCAGGACAGACCTTCAGAAGAAAAATACCTGAAATACCTCTCCCCTGCCTGCCATCGCCGGGTTCTTACAAAGCAGCCAACAAGACAGATTTTAATGGGACTTACAACTAAGAAGACAAAAAGAGGGGAAAAAATGGAGAAACTGAATTAAAAATGCTTCCAGAGCTGAGCCGCCAGACAAGATAAATAGGGACCATAATTTCTTCTCTAAGGGAGGGTGCTGCTGCAGCGCTGATCACCTGATGATGGCAGAGGTAAAATTAATGCCGGTTGCAGGCACATTAATGCCACTCATTCCCCGTCCCATTTGTCTCCTGCTGCCCGGGCTCCAGGCTCAGCCCCGACACCTTCCCTGTGCCGCAGGCAGCTTCACAGCACGAGTTTTTGCTCTTCACTCCGTCGCAGTCTGTGCTGCTGAATCCGGGGGGGCGAATGCCAAGAGATGTACAGTGAGTCCTGACCACCCCCAGCTGCCCCCCAGATGTGGGGCTGGAGCCGGGGGAAAGCCTTGGTCCCGGGTGTCCAAAGGCAGCACAGGAGAGGAGGGAACAGCAGAGCAGTACCCGTGGGGTACGCGTCCATCCGGCAGTAGCATCCCCCAGACCGTGAGGATGGAGAGGTGTGCCCCGAGGCAGCGCTGGCGGGAGGTGGAGCAGGAGCCGAGCGCCTCGTGCGAGCCCCGGGCTGGGGTTCGGCTACAAGACCACGTTTCTTCCCGCCGGTGCTAGAGCTCGGGGCCATCCCCGCTGCCAGAGCTCACCAAAGGCGGAGGGGTCGTTTCTATCCCTGTGTCCTTCTGCAGAGAGTCCTCCAAGTGACATTTCAGGAGAACTGGAAGCTGTGAAATTTAAGCAATTGGGAGCTCAATCCATTAGCATCCTGACAAGCTTTTCAGAGATTTACAATGGGTTTTACCACCTGCTGGAGGTGCAGCAACAAATTTCCATCTCTAACTCATTCTTGGACCAAGATTTACAGCTGCCATCAGCCCCGTGCTGTCAGTCAGTCCCTTCCAACCAGGTGGGGAAAGGTCACTTTTTAGAAACATAAATGATAAGGCTGTGACCAAACCACCCGCTCTTGGTTGGTCCCAGCCAGGCTCTTGGCCACCAGTCCTGCATTTAGCCTCTGTCCCCAGAGGAGCAGCCGTCACCAAAGGCTTCATCAGTGGGGAGAATTAACCTCCCCGTGACCTGTGAGAGACCCTCAGAAACTCAGGGGATTCGTGTGGCTGCTCACATCTTCCACGGGCTCCCTAAACCCGTGGAGGTTTGCAGCCAAGAGGAAGAGCGGCATTAGCGAGACGGGGCTCTGCTCCCCTCCCGGGGGGAACGAGCCCGTGTGCCACTGCCGGCGGGCACAGAAGGACCCTCTGAGCGGGGACGTTCCCCTTCCCGTGGAGCTGCCCCTCGTAACACAGCAGGGCCTCTCAGCGCTGATGTACGCACCCTGATAGTTATTGCCCTGACGCAACGCCCACGGGAGCAGTGCCGGGGGACCTGTGCGTGTCCCTCTGGAGCTGCGGGTTGTGCACAACCTGCGGGGCCGTGGCCGTGGCACAGTCCTTCGGTGGCAAATGAAACCTCCTGCAACTCAGGGTCCAGAATCCCTACCAACTGCCCACGGCCTACAATTTGTCATTTTTTCCCAAATATTGTGGCCCCAGCATAACAGCCCTTGTCTTTAGAAACTCTTCTGTGCCTAATGGCTCTCCCTCTTAGCACATTTCCCTGCTCTTTAGTGTAAATCCCATCTTTTCATTTCACTCCCGTCCTCTTTCAGATAAATCTCTTCCCCTCCTTCGTGCCCACTCCTTCCCAGGATCTGCCAGGAGGTATTGTATCCTCCCTTTACACACTGCTCGTTTTTGGATGCTAAAGTGGAACAAGCTCACCAAAAAATAAACCTTTTCATGACTTACAAGAACAGCAATTGAACATGAGTAGGAGTTTATAAAAGGAAAGAAATAAAAGATGAATTTCCTCCTCCTATTTTACACTGCTGCATTTAATATACGGCAGCGGTTATTCCTATTGCCTCCAGAGTATATAAGCAGTAGTAAACAACCCTTCCGTGTACACGGTGTACCTCACTTTCCATACAAGGGAGCTGGAGTGGCTTGTAAACTCAGGGGCCGGTGAAATTATCTCTAAACAAACATAAAATCACAGCCCTTGGGAATAGCGGGAGAGAAGCGAGACAAGCACAAACACCAAAGTTTTTTCCTCTGCTTGCGCCAAGCGGAGATGCTGCAGGTGAACGGCAGCAGGAGTAATTTGGACATAAAAGTGCAGCGGGTGCCGAGGCTGCGGGAGAATTACTGCCTGGGGCAGCTTCCCCTCCGAAAACCGCAGCCTGGGATAGCCACGCTCGCTGCGCGCACGCACGGACTCGGTCACCCCCATTTCTGCCCGCAGAAGGAAATTACCCATCGCGGCGTGCTGCTTTGCCCTTCTTCCTACATACATTTAAGGCACATTTTCAAAAGAAAGCGCGGAAGCTGCACAGTCGGATATTGAATGGGTATATTCATCTCTGCGTGAGGGTGGCTGTTAGCGTGTAATGCGCAGTAATTCCCAGGTGCAGGAAGCCAGAGGGACGGGGAGAGGAGGAGGGAGCTGGAAGCAGCCCTGCAGCAGAGCTGTCCCTGCCCAGGAGCTCTCTGCCCGATCGCCGCAGCGCCGGAGAAAAACCCCCGCGCGCGTCCGGGGAAGCGCCGTCCGTGCGGGCAGCCCGTGCGCTCCCAGCCGGGCTTCTGCACGAGCCGCGTGGTCACACCGCCTGGAGACACCGACTTCGGGGGACCTCCCAGGTCACGAAGAACCTCACGGGGAGGTTGGCAGCTCCTGGCCCGGCACGTGAGCCCCCGTGGCATGGCTTTACTCTCTGACAGATTTCTCTATAATTTCAACATTCATCTTCAAACCTCTGCTTGAAACCACACGCCACATGTCAGTACAGTGCCCCCGACTCCGCGACTGTCAAAAGCTGTGACAGCTTCAGCCCACAGCTCTGCGTGTTCCTGGACATGGACAGTCATGATCTTGCCTCTTGCTTCCTCACTGACGTGAGGTTCGGTGCAGCTGATGGAAAGTGCCTTTGGTGTTGGCTGGTTTGGCTCAGGCTCTCTCGGAAACCAGCCGCTGTCCTTAGAGCATTCCTCTTGGAGACAGGTTTCTGCTGCTGAAGTACCCAGAAAAATGACCAGGGTGGGTGGGAGTGGGGAGGACACAGCCTCGCTCATCTTCTTGGGAAAAGGACAGAGCTGCCGAGCTTCCACGGTCCCTTTGGTGACCCTAAAGCCAAGCGCCACTTGTGTTACACACAGCAGCGTGCGTGCCCATGCCCGTGTCGCCGAAGGACAGACAGGTTTTATTCCAGTCTGGCAACCCCCTATCCTGCTCCGAGGGGACGCTTTCCCCTCTACCTCCCCTGCCTCCAGCCCTCCTGTTCCGCAAACGGAGGCGGAGGGTCCCTCAGAGACCCACATCGCCCTCCATCAGCCGTCAGCTGTGGGAGACAATGACACTGAGCGCCTTCTCTGTAGCGTATTCCCATCCTGAGAAACTGCTCACAGGCAAACATCTGCGCGGTGGCCGGCGGTGCGGTGTGGTGGCCGGCGGTGCAGGACCTGCTTGCTGCCAGTCCCGTGGGCAAGCGAAACACCTCGGCTGCCACCGGCAAGGCAGGTGGGAATGTGCCGCGCAGAACAGCGGCGCTGGCGGCAGAGGGGGACTGGCTGCTGGCCCCAACGCCACCGGCCGCTCGCCCATCCTGCGGGAAACAGCCCCGTGCAAACATCCCGGGGGGAGCAGGGCAGGAGCGGAGCGGGGAGCGCGGCACCCCAGCGGGAGACGAGGGCTGGGAGATGTCAGAGAAGCCTGAGGGAGTCGGCACCGAATGCAGGTCGGGCACTCAGCTCTCCGACCTGCCACTAAACACCCCCGACCAGCGCGGCCCCGACCACGTTTTGGGCAGGGAAAGCCGTGACCCAGCGAGGCACGGCGCACCGGGGGCCGAGTGTCGTGCTTGCTGCCTCGCGCCCTGCACATGCGAGCAATAAATCACCCTCCTGCCCTGCAGCAATCCCGAGCCGCAGACCCTGGTGCTGTTAGGGAAGGGAGGCTGTTATTTCTAAAGGAGGTAATTCAGAAAGAACCAGGTTTCCCATCCCCAGTTCAGCCCTGCGGACGGGACGGTGCTCCTGCCGGGTCGCGGGGAGGCTCCGGGGGCTGCGTGGCTGCGGAGGGGCAGGACGGGGGGAGAGGGTGGGGGTTGTGCTGACTGGGGCAGGATCCTGAACGCTGGACCTGCCTAAACGCCCCCGTGCAGCGCAAAAAGCCCCAATCAGGAGCAGTGTCTGATATAGAGTAACTCCATTCACATCCTTCTGGAAAGGTCCTGCAGATATAACAATGGTGAAATCAGTGGGCCTGAATAGAAACGTAAAAGCCTGTAGTAATCTCTCTTAAAACTGCAGAATTCAGGAGAGGATGACATCCCTTCTGTAAGGGGGGTATTTTTATCATTCAGCTGAATTCTCAGAATTGTCGTTCTCTCACCAACTCCGTAAGAGAGCAGGAAAAGGAGGTTTCTTCCCACTCACCCTCTCGCTCTGCAACTCAGCTCGGAGCCAGGGTTTGAGTTCACGGCCCCGCTGGGAACCCCTGCACGCGGCCGGGTGCGGGAGGAACCCCCACCGAGGGGGTGCGCGAGTTGTGTTACCCCGTGCCCGGGGAGAGCCCCGAGGCTGCAGCGGGAGTGCGGGGGCACAGACGGGATTTAAAAGCATCTAAAACTCCTCCCGGGGTGAGACTCCGGGTGCAGCTGACACCGGCTCCGGCCGCAATTTAAATAACCCTCACCCTGGCAAGCCCCCCCCCGGGCTGCCGCATCACCTTTCTTTCCAAAGCGATTCCTTCACAGCAGAGCAGCCCTTCCGCCGGACCTTCCTCCCTGCCCTCCTCTCCCTTTATTTCTCACACTGCTCTTGGTTTTTTCCTGCCGCTCCTTTGCCCAGTGCTTTGCACAACGTGTTTGCCCCCGATTTGCTAATGGAGCTGCTCTTCTCCCCGTCCCCGCTGGCTCCCCGCGCGCCGTGAAGTGCCTCCGAGCTGGGGGGATGCAGGGGGTAGGAAAGGCACCGCAGCGCACGGGTGCGCCGGCGGGGTTTGTGCCTGCTTGGTTCTCGTGTCACCCTCCCACGAGATTTTGGGCTCCTTTCTCTCTAACCTCGACTGCTTCGGCGTTACCTGCAGCAGCGATAGGTGAAGAATGCCGGGGGAAGCGCGATTTGTTCGTTGACGTTGTTCTTATAATGCACATGGGGAAATTAACTTAGAGCCTGGGTTATGAAGAGAGCTAATTAGTTAATCCATGTAAAGTGCTTTAAGACTCTCGGATGAGGGGAAAGAATAGCTAATGGGGAGCTCAGACAGGGCTCTCTTGATGCAAAGTGAATTTCAGACAAGAAATCCTTACTGTACAGAATGGAATTAAATTCAAGGGCTTGTCTAAAAGAAAAACCTCAGAATTGATCACATCCCAGTGAATAAAGACAGTCCATCGGTTCAAGGGCATCTTACACGTATATCCATGCCCACTAATTATTCTGCTTGAAACCAGCCTTCCTGGCAGATTCCCAGAGTCGATGCATTGAGGACCTCAGTGTCAACATTAGCTTTATAGCAGACGGATAATTGGTGGTAAGTACCCAGAGCTGGACTGTGCTGGACAACATAATGGCAAAAATTAAATTCTTCCAACGAAATAGCTCTTTGCAGGCACGTTCAAGCAAAAACAGGCTCAGGAGAGAACTCCACTGAAAGGCAGAACAATTACAGAGCAATTAGAGGGGTGAACTTTACCAACTCACCTGCACAACACCTATTTTCTCCTCTACAGTCGTCTCTGTCAAAGCTTCAAACACCTCCTTTGTTCCCCACAACCGTCCCTGGCTAAACTGCCGTCGGTGAGAACACCCGACAGCCGCGCAGCCGGCAGAGCGCTGGGGAGCGGTGTCTCCGAGCATTCGCCGCGTACCCCTGCGTGCTCATTTCTGGCTCAATCCCGTGCGCCGGGGCGCACGCTGTCCCGGGGGGAGGGATCTGCACCGCTGTGCGTTGGCCATTTTGACACCCGGACCGTACTCACGTCCCCACTCAGCTCCAGTTGGGGAGAGCACCCGAAGGAGGGCTGTGTCTCGCCGAGGCGCGGGGCTGGATGTCCCCCGCCAGGAGCAGACCCCAGCCCCCGTCCTCGCAGGCGCGAGCGCGGCTTCGGGTGCATTAGCGCGTGTCAATGGGAATGGTAAATACTCTTTCCCCTCCATCGCTCTGCGCTGTTCGGGGTCTCTGTAGACCTGAGATAAACTTTCTCCCTATTTATTTTAACACCTTCCTTGCCTCCTGTTTGCCGTCACGTGGGCGGACTTTGGATGGTGGTAACCAAGATGCCACCGCTGTGGCTGCCCCGATGCCATCCCCATCACCCCTCCTGCCTTGCGCCGCGGCTGGGCTGACCCGGGGGTGTGGGGACGTGGGGCGCAGCCACCCCCTCCGTCCCACGGCGTGCTCGATGCCCGGCCATGCAGAAGGGCTGTGCCGTGCCGTGCTGTACCGTGCCGTGCCATGCCATGCCATGCCGTGCCATGCCATGCCATGCCGTAACATGCCGTGCCATACTGTGCCATGCCGTGCCATGCCATGCCGTGCTGTGCTGTGCCGAGCGAGGCACGCCGGCTCGCGCTCGCCCTGAGTGGCACGCGCGGGAAGCAGAGGTGACAGTGATGCAGACGGCTTGAATTACTCCGGCTGCTCTGCCTAGCGAACGGCATAAATTGGATTATGTTGTGAAGTTTTCTGTGAGGGCAGCTTTGCCGTTTGAGTGGCATTTCCATATTCTCTCGAGCAACCCACACGCCCATAAAATCTGATAAGTTTTCTTGGTCATCACTTTGTGTATTTTTATGAGTCTATTAAAATGTGATTTACATTTTTTCAATTTCTCCCCCCCCCTTTTCCCTTCAATATGCCCAAGGGACGGGTGAATTAGATTGGAGGGAGCCCAGGACCATATGGCCAATTGGATTAGGCTCTCCTAAGTGTTCAGCAGAAAGTAATAGGGGTTTTAAACCTGTATCCCAAATTCTGGATGCCTGTCTTGTCTGAATTGCCAAACAGCTCCATTTTTTAAGGCTTTTGTGGAGTGCTGAAGACGGCGGCGTGGTGGCAAGGATGTCCAAGGTCTGTCCTGCCTCCAAGCATCAGGGGCCGCTGCTGGGGCGGCAGTCGGAGTGCGTGGCCTCGGCTCTGGGGGATTCAGCCACCTCCCCCCCTTCCTCCAGCCCTGAAATCAATTACCAGCTAATCGGTGTTCAAACTGAATATTTTTAGTCAGAAATAATGCTTTCTTTTTGAGATGACAGAAGCGTAAGTTATGCTTCCCGGATTTCTGCTTGCTCAGGGCAAACGCTGCAGCGTTCCCGGGACGGGAGCACAAAGGAGCCGCGAGTGCTGCCGGGTGAAAATTTGCTTTCAAATTTGAGAGAATATTTGTAGAAATTCCTTTCTCTGCTATTTGCTCAATTCTGCTAACAACGGGTTGCCAGCCAGGTTCAAGGACAGATGAGCAAGTGGGCCTCTGAGCAGCCTCTGTAATTCTCTTTTCTCTGAAGAGACAGAGGGAGATTAATAGAAAAAGCGGCAGCAGGGGGATTTGTCAAGAAAAATAATCATTTTCAGATCAAGGAGGCACGCTAGCCTGATAGCGAGCAAATGGCAGGAGCGAAAGGACTCCTGAGCCTGCCCCTCCTTACTGAAAGAGCAAATTAAGGCAATTGCAGCTGAACGCAAAACTAACATTTGGCTTTCTTCCTCCCTCAGTCGCCCTCTTTCTCCCCGAGACCCTCGCGGCCCCCCCGCCCGGGGCCAGGAGCCATTTTGCAGCCCACGTTCGGCATCCACAGGGCAATCGCAGCGTTCGCTCCGAGTTTCACTGAGCAGCGCCGGGGCACCGCGCGCACCGCGGGCTGCTGCTGCCATCTACGGAGAGCAAGTCCGGCGGCCGGCAGGGACGGTGGGGACCAGGCGGGGACGGTGGGGACCAGGCGGTGACGGTGGGGACCAGCACGGCTGGAGGGGACATCTATCTGCGTGGGAGTTAACGTCCTGTGGGAACGAGCAATAGAATTAATTGTGTGCACCATTGCTGGGAGCAGTGGGCGGATGCGAGCAGGAGGTGGGGATGCAGCCCCAAGCGCCGAATCTTGGCTGGAGCATCCCAGAGCATCCCGGAGCCTCTGGGCATCGCCCGCCTGGGGCTGCAGGTGTGATGTGGCACACGGGGCACAGGAGGATGCTCCGCCATCCTCACGGGATGCACCGGTGCTGCAGCTCCCCAACAGCGTGTTCCCCCTCGAGGAGCTGGTGGCAGATTTCGCAGGTGCCTGCAAGTGCCACAGCCGTGGCTCGCAATGGCCATCCCCCGGAGGGGACGACGGCTGGCAGCGCGTGAGCTGCACCGTGCCCCTGGCGAGCAGGGAAAGCGTGCGGCTTGAAAGCCGCTTTGTGCTCTGTTGACCGCGGCTGTAACTCATGGCACACTTGAGGCCGCGGCGTTGAGAAACACAGTGGTGAACAAGTAGCCACTGGGCAAGCAGTGGCCGGGGCCCGCGGCCCCGCACTGGGGCACAGCACCGGGGTGCGGGGCAGTGGGGTGCGGGGCAGTGGGGTGTGGGTCACAGTGGGACAGGGCATGAGCCCAACCCCCCACAAAGCGGGGAGATGCACAGTGAAGGTTTTCCTGCTCTCGGGGGCCGGAGCTTTGTGCGCCACATCCCCCTTCTCTCCATGGGCACGGGACCAATTTACACTGATTAACAGCAAAAATAAACCGGGTTCACTTTCCACCTCCGTTTGCATAACACGCGGCAGCAGTTTGTTTGTTTTCATTCTCCAATAGCCTTTGTATCCCCTGACAGTTTTCTGCTTGTAAATAGTCGAGTATCACATTCCCTCTGTGGAAAACGGGGTCGAGAAAAACCTGAAATCCACCTTTTTTTTTTTTTTTTTCCTTTTTTTGCAGCTGTGCTGCGATTTCAATTAACATATGCCTTGTTTTGCCCCCGGGGAATGGTGGTGAGAAGATGAGGAATAGGGGAAGTGTGGCAGGTAATGAAAGACACCTACTCATTTCTGCTCCAGCAGATAGTGCAAGTGCCCATTAAATGCTAAAATTAATTGTTTAAATTGTTCTGAACAGCATTTACGAAAATCGCCTTGTCAGTGCAGCTGGGCATTTGGTTTCAAAAGCTTTCCCTGCGTTATCTGCATCTGAACGTTTTAGCGGAAAGCTTCTTCACGACAAACTAATTTGTTCTACACACATTTATTTTCTCCCTGCACTACACTTACAAAAATACGTGGCAAAAATGCAGATAATTTTTTTCCTCTTGTTTTCATGCTGTTCCAGAGACAAATTGCTCCAGCGCTCGGTGGCACCCCCGCACGAAGGCGCGCCCCAAGGCGCCTGCCTCGCACCGCTCCCCCCCGCAGCCAGACCCGCTCCATCTGAAAACCCCCCCGAAAATCCCCCCGGGGCAGCTTTCTGGGGGCACGGTCAGTGCCTACGGGAGGGGGCGCAGGGTGCCCCCGACACCCAGGAGGATGAGCGAGGAGGGAAGCGCTCCCAGTGCCCCCAGCCCACCCAGTGCCCCCAGCACCGTGAGGCCCCGGTGCTGCCCGGCCGAGCTCCTCTCCCGTCCTGCTCAGGCTGCCGTGGGCTGGAAGGGAGACAAAAATCCATCGTCCGTCCCATTTCAGAGGGCAACTGCTGCGGTGACGAGATAAAATTTGATGGAAGATTGAATAGTCGCAATGGGGCCGGCGGGAGCGAAGCCCCCGGTAGCGGGGGGCAGAGGCCGGGGTCTCGGCGGGCAGGACAAAGTCCTGGTCAGGGAGGGGGACAGCCTGAGGTCGAGCACTGTAAATACTGAGGGAGGCAACAGCTGCCAAGTAACATAAAGCTCGAGCGGGCCAATAATTGGTATTGCTTTCCCAAAGACACGGTGCCTGTGTGCCAGCAGCGGGGACAGGGGCCGTTACGGAGACCAGACCGGAGCAGACGCGCGGCCACACGGACACGGGGACAGGATCCACTGCTGCAGGGGCGGTCCGGTCGCCCCCACGGGTTTTCCCCCCTGTACTTTTTAATTAACTGCTGCAATCAGCCAGCTCTATCCCAGACCATCCCATCAACTTTACCAACGCTATCACTGTTCCCAGTACTGTGTGCGCTGGTCTGTGCGCTGGGAGGGTCCCGGCTCCCCGTCCCTGCGGGGGTTTGGAGGGGTCTCCGGTCTCCTGTGGGGCTCCCCTGTCCCGTCCCGGGGCTCCCTGGCCCCGCCAGCACCATCCAGCTCCTCCAGCTCCCGCAGGAACGCGGCGTTTGGACCCCCCGTCTCGGGGGCTCGGGAAGGGGCAGGGACCCTCCGGCAGCGCCGCTGGACGGAGCACCGCGCGCCCATCCCGTGCGGCTTTTCCTTCTTCACCTTGTCTTGAATGGGCTGACTTTGGGAGTAAACCTCTGAACCAAAAAGGGCTTTGAAGGAATGATTTATCCTTTCAGGAAAAGCCTTCTGTGCCAGAGGAGGTGCGAAGCTCTTCTCTGCTCCAGGTGTCTTACGCCGGAGCTGTTTACCCACTGTGCCAACGCAGTCATCGCGGGGGTG
This sequence comes from Anarhynchus alexandrinus, assembly GCA_008711295.1. Taxonomy (NCBI): domain Eukaryota; kingdom Metazoa; phylum Chordata; class Aves; order Charadriiformes; family Charadriidae; genus Anarhynchus; species Anarhynchus alexandrinus. The sequence continues at coordinate 1,166,372 of VUYV01000252.1, forward strand.
AGACATGAAATCACTTATGTGACTATGAATATTGCATGGCTGCTTAGAAATTAAAATGAATTTTGAGTCGTGTAGCGTTTATATGCACTCCTAATTTATATTTGAGCAGGAGAGGAACTATTTTCTGTCTCGAAATCCAAGCTTAATTTTTATCTTTATTATCTTTAGAGCTTAGTGAATAATTAATTCTTTTCCTTGCAAGTTTTTGTTGGGTTTGAAGGAAAATTCATTCAACCGAGGCCCCGGCTTTGTTGTCGTCGACTTCGCAGGAGGCTGTGGAGGTCCCGGAGCAGCTGAGGGTCCTGCTGGGGCCACGAAATGGTGCCGGTTCAGGGACAGAGAGCCCCGTCCTCCGAGCGGAGGAGCCCGGGGAGTGGGGCAGCGGCGCGGTGTGGGGCCGGGGGGCTCAGTGGGGTGGGGGTCCCACGGGCTCTGTGCCCACGGAGGGTCCGTCTCTTCCCGCTGCTGCATTAGTTCAACGTGAGGGTTTTCCTGCCCTCCTGGAGCCGCTGGGCAGCAGTTTCCAGTCTAATTACGTACCAGGGCTTAAGCAGATGCTAATTCAGTCCTATTTTTCATGCTGATACATGCATAAAAAAAATTTCTACCACTGCTCAGGCAGAAAGACTTTGAGGCCATTAATTGAAAGTTAATCAGGAAAATATGTGTGTGATACCCAGGCAGGCATGCAGGCCACATGGCGGTGGACTCGATTAGAAAGAGAAATTGTGCTCATCTTTTTTATAGCATTAAGCGCGTCCAGTGAAGGAGCGTAATCCCCAGCGAGGCGGCTTCCTCCCACCGGGGCGCCCTCCCACCGGCGTGGCCTCACGAGCACCGGAGGAGCCGTGCGGGTTCGCCGTGTCCGGCGGATGCCGTGGGTCCCGCACCGCAGCATCGCCCCGCGGCTGCTCCCAGAGCCCCCCCGTGGGACAGGGACCGGGACGGGGACCGACAGGGATGGGGACCATGATGGGGACAGCGTGACAGCCTCGCGAGTGCGCGCTGGGCGGGGAGGAGCGGCTCTCAGCACCGACGTCCCGGTCAGTGGCACGGTGGGAGAAATGGTGCTGGATGTGAGGAGGGCAAATGGTTGTCGGAGGAGCGGGTTCGGCACATGGTTTCTTGGACTCTGGGCCTCCTCAAGGGCTGACACCTGTTTCTGATGAGATTTTTTTTATTATTATTATTTTTTTGTGTCATTGCAAAAGTTTTATTTACCTTTAACTAGAGATGAAAAACCTGTATAAATTAACCTGTAGCAAATGAGGATGAAGAAAGCACCAACTCAATTCGTAAACAGGGAAGTGGCAAACCCAAGAACGTGACTTTGCGAATGAGGAAGGGAGAGGAAAATCCTTTTCTCCGGGGAAGAAGAGTAGTTCCCCCAGACTTGAGCGTGCGAGGGAGGCTGCAGGTCCTGCTGCGTATGCACGTGTGTAGGATCCACAGAGATAAAGGGAATATACGCGTGGGGAGAGACAGTCTGATCAGATAATGAGCTTGTTTCTGCGATGATGAGCGCGATAGGCGCTGCCTGGTGCGGCTGGGGCTGAGCGTGGAGCTCATCCCTCGCGGCGCTGCCGTCAGCTCCCGCCACGGAAACAAAGGGGGAAAAAGGAGAAAGCTCTGCGGAGGGGACTGGCAGAGGGGCGAACAGCTCAGTGTGGGGAGCCCCAGCCCGGCCACGCAGCGGGAGACACCTTCTGCCGGCGGGAGCAGCCGGGGCAGCGCTCGGGGCCCCTCGGGCTCCGGCCCCCATTGCGGCAATAAATTATTTTCACAGCCAAAGTTCTCCTGAGCGAGTGCCGCACGCCCGCCCCGGGGGCTCCGGGGGCTTTGCCCGACGTGCCCTGGCACAGACCGCCCCGGGGAGCACCGGCAGCCTGTCTGCTCCTGCCACAGCCGGGTTTTCCAGTTACAAGCTGCTTTTGTGAAAAAATTGCTGGCAGCTTTAAGGTGTGAATTCACAGAAATTAATTCCAAACCTTCTGAGTATGCATTTTATTATTTTAGCGGGAGGAAGAACCTGTTGCCTCGGCAGCACCCCTCTATACAAACAAATTAATAGACTCAAAATAAATATGCTGTCTCAATAAGCTGTTTGCTGTCAGCGTAGCCAGCCAGAGATTCCTCGCTGTGGCTGGTTGATGTGAATGAACCAAACAGCTTCACAGCCTGCATTTAATCAGTTCAGTGTCCTGTGCTAGCTTGGTACCAATTTTCTTCTAACTTGGCCGTTTCCAGGTGTTTTCCAGTGTTTCTTGTGCTCTCCAAGCGAGATACGTTTACCTGCTGCTATCAGCATCCAGGGCCTGACTCTGCCCCGGGCTCGGCTCTCCGGCAGCGGTGTCCCCAGCCCATGGCCGTGGCCGCGGGACCCGATGGGCACCGGTGATGCCCGGGGCCCCCGAGCGCCCGGCCGGGCTCATGGGCACGGCCCCGCCTCGCCGCAAGCGTTTTGAGGGGCATTTGTGGCTAACGAAGGAAGGGAAGGGAGGGAGCACTCGCAGAGATTCGGCTGCCACAGACGTTCCCGCTGAAGGGTTTTCAGCGCTGGCGGGAGGCGGGACCTGTTGCTGTTTGTGCTTCGTGAGATGACGGCCGCCCTGCTGTGATGGGCATCTTAATCAATCGAAATATTCTGCTGACTGCTCTCCCTCCTCCTGCAGTGGCGTATTTCACTCCAGCCTGGACGTATTTACGAAGCAAAGCCCGTGTTTTGATAAGATTATTGTTTCTACCCGGCTGATGTGTTTGCTCCTGTGAAGCGTGGGCCGAAATCCCACTGCCGGCACCGCCGTCTCTCGTGGGTTTACTGCAAGCGTTGCGGGTTTTTATGTTTTATTTCACGTCTCAGAGCGTGGGTAGGAGGAGAACTCTGGGTTCTCCTGCAGTTAGGATGAGATAATCCGCAGATGCAGACAACCGCCGGGGAGAGGGCTCCGTGACTGGGGCGCAGCACCTCAAACAGAGGGAAATTTCCAACAGCATTGCACTGTGTGCTCGACCTCCCTGACCTGAAATAATATCACCTTAATAAAGCCTTAAAAGAGCTACTTAAAGGAGGGAGCAAAGCCGGCTATATTTCAGCATTGATTTTCTGCCGGCACGCTGCGCTTTCTGCAACGTGAACTTCAGCGATCCCTCAGCGACCTCCCCCTCCCCGGGACGGGGTCCGTCGCTGCGGGGGGACAGACAGGACGGGACGGGACGGGACGGGACAGGACAGGCAGAGCGTGTCTGCACCTCGCCGGCCCCGCGCGGCTCCGGAGGCGAGACCACCCAGCCCGGCCGGACCCTCCACCGCCTGCAGCCCGCTGAGAGCTGGCGCAGAGCGCTCGTGGTCCGGCGAGGACCGCGGCCGGGGCCGGGATGGCGGGGGGTGTCCGGGGTGAGCTCAGATCCCACTCTTTCTGCGTTTCTCCACTGGGGCCGTTCATAACACACACACACTGCAGAGCTTGAGCACTGACACCAGGAGAAGAATTATGTTTAAACAGAAAGATTTTCAAAGTTTTTCTAAGAGCTTTGGAGTCTTTTTAAACAACTTTATCTCTTAATTCAAAAGTCTGTTTGAATAAGCCAAAATGAGATCAGTATGGAAGGACTGGAAGATCATCTCCAAACCGACAACAAAGAGCAGCAATTCCTTCCCATTCAACTCAATTATCCCTGACTCAGTCTTGGGGAAACAGCCACGATTGCTTTTCTGCCAGCTCTTGGCTGGCAAGTTAATAACAGTGCATCCTGCGTTTGATGCACCGGAGGATTTTGCAATTACTCCTGAAGAATTTCCCTGGAAGGGGCTGGGGGGGGCGCAGGGGTCAGAGGCGCATCGGGAGGTGAGATGCCTCATGCAGTTTGATGTTACCCTGGCCCTTGCTCCCTCCTTTCGGGACTCTGCGGGAGGACCAGCAGCTGCCGACGCCGGGGGCTGCGCCGGCCCCGGGGCCGGGGGCGCTGTGGGTGGGTTAGATAAGGAGGAGGTGCGCTGGGCTGATCTCCTTTGCTCCGTTGCTAATAGAGCTTGCACGCTGGAATGAGCAATAGCACGCAGCGCTCGTGCTCCCTGGCTGCCGCACTGAGCCCTGCGGCGCTGAGCCCGCGGGGAGGGTTTGTACGGCCCCTCACCAGCCCAAGGGTGAGCTGGAAGGGGCTGAATCTGCTGCTGGAGACGTTCCATTCCTGATTTGGGCATTGCAGAGCAGCCCAGGGGCAGCATTGCCCACCAGTGCGGAGCTGGAGCTCTCGGGGCACGGGCAGCTGAGGGCACCCCAGGATGGAGGACAGAGGGAGGGCTCGTGCCGAGCTCTCCTGGGCAAGAGACAAGGTCTGATTGCTCATGGCTGCAGGAGCTCTGCATCCTGGCAGATGCGGTCAGAGGGGTCCCGCAGACCTCGGCGGGTCTGGGCGCCCGGCAGTGCAAAGGCAGCGAGAGGTAAAGGCGGTGGGCAGAGGTGCCGATCCCTTCGCCAGGAGGCGATGCTCGAGGCTTGGCTGTCACCATCCCGCCGTCCCAGCCCTCCATCACATGCTGCCACAGCACCCAACACCACGGCATCCCTGGAGACACTGATATTCCCTCCTTTATTTCCAATATTGGGCTGTGGCCAACCCAGCGGGACAGGCTGCACCATCCCCTTCACTGGTGCGTACCTGCCGTGCCGTGTCTCATTGGCCAGATCCACAGACATGGATCCCTTCCCAAAACCAGACCAGGACTGGGCTGACTTTGACTGAGAATTGGGTTTGTCAAAGCCATGTGCAGGAGGGAGGCGAAGCTTTGCTGCGAAGCGGCGCAGCCCCGCGGGGTCCCCAGGGAGAGGGGGCTGCTCGGGGTGGGGAGGGGACAGGGGACCACCGGCCACCCCTGGCTGCCGGCCGGACAGAGCAGCTTTGCCAACACTCCTGCAAGGGGGTGCTGGGGCTTCTCCTGCCACGAGAGCTCAGCAGGCAGTGACCCGGGCTTCCAGCAAGGACAGCTGAATAAATAAACAGATAAAATCGAATAAATAGAAAAATGTAAATAAACAAATTAGACAATGTAACAAACTCAACAATGTAAACAAACAATTGAAGCAATGACTAAACGATAAATTTCCGTTTGAGGAGTGTTCCTAGCCCTGCTGGCTGCTGGGGAAGGGGCAGCCCAAGCCGTGTGCCCCTCACAAGCTCCCAGTCCCCCGGGCAAGGGACGAGAAATTAGGGGGGTATCACGGATTTTGTCAGTTCAGCTGCTAACCTGAAAAATCTGGTGTTTGGGGGTGGTTTGAAATCCATTTTTCAAGCAATATTAATTTCAGATCAACCTGTGCTCATTCCGCTGCCCTCGGGAGTGCTGCAAGCAGGAGCCTGCTCGGAGGCGATGGAAGCGCTCGTGCTCCCCGTGCTTTGCCGGCTCCCCTGGGACTCGCTGCGCCCGAGCCTAAGTGGAGGGGATGGGTGTCAAGCTTTAACTTCTCGCTGCAGTTAATAAATGTCGTGTGCTTTTTACCTTTGCCTGGTCCTTTCTGATTCCTCCCCTTACACCTCCTAATACGTTCCCCAGCTACTCTGACAAAGGCATTTTACAAGATGGATAAGTCCTGTCTCCTGCTGTAAAAACCGGCACGGCAGTGAAAATGATCGAGGGCGGCACACAGTGCCGGCAGCCGGACCCCGCGCCGGTGGCACGGGGAACCCCCTCACCCCGAGAGCGTGGCTCCCCAGCCACAGCCGCGCCGCCGCAGCACGGTGTCGGGAACCCATCGACAAACCCAACCCTGTAATCCCTCCTTAAGCACCTCGGTAACGAGAGGATCAGCCGGGGCTCCTCCGCTCACCAGGCACGGTGGCGAAACCTGAAAAATCCCGTGCTGCCGGCGCGAATGCCGGTGCCCTCCCGCGTCTCCCTGCCCACCCCTCCCCACCGAGGGGCTCTGCTCATCCTCCTCTCCCGTGCCGGGATGCTGCTCCGGTCCCTGCTGTGCTCCGGCCCCGGGACGTGCCAAGCCTGACCCTCTGTTAATTAGCAGCCCCACATTTCCCAGTCTCTCGTTCAGCCCTGCGGGGTGGTGACGGGGGGACAGCGTGGGACCATCCGTGGGCACGGCACTGCCACTCAACGCTTCTGCGTGATGTCTGCAAACACCTGGGGGCTCTCAAAAATCCAAAGCCACAGACTATCCCCAAACTAACCCTTCCCGCTCTGAACCACCAGCCTTCTGGCAGAGCCCCCGGGCCCTGGTCCCCAGTGGGATGTCCCTGGGACACGTCGCCAGCACCATCCCCGGCCGGTGACCGGGGGCTCCCTTGGGGGACCCACACACTGTCCTGCTGCCACCGGCGCCTCTCTTCCCCGTGGGCTGCGCAGCCCTCGCCGTCCCCTGCGCCCCGGCCCCCGCAGCAGGACGGCACCTTGCCGCAGCCCCCGGCTCTGCCTCCAGCTCTGCACGCCCAGCACAGCTGTTATTTTTAACGCTGCGCAAATTGGTGTAGAACACGGCCGGGGACCGGCGGCCGTCTCACCCAGGGGCGGGAGCTGCCCGGCCGCGCTGTTGAAGCAGAGGAGGGGAGCGAAGGCTGCAGCCTCGCCCGGCGTCTGCCAGACACGCCGGGAATTGGTTTCGGATTGTGTTTCTGCGCAGAAGGCGATATAACAATCAGATATATTTCACTTGTGGGTCTCAGTGCAGAGCTCTATTATTCATACGCTGGCTTTAAGTTATAGCCAGTTGTGTCAAATGTACCAATTCCAGCAGCTTTAATGGAGTTGGCCTCTGCACCCCTCTCCATGTGGCAGCTGATATTTTCTGCCCACATCGGTTGTATCTACGAGGGAAAAATATTGAGTGCTCCCCGCGGCTGCTGTTCCAGAGCGCGTTACGGGCAGGGGGGGGTTTCCTGACCGCGCTGCTGGTGGGGTGACGCCATGCGTGTCGCGTGTGCCCGTGTGCACATGGCCGGGCACGTGTGGTTACCGTTTCAGCCAAAACACAGCGTTCCCACTGCGGTTGCACAGTTGCCATCACCATCGCCATCACCATGGGGCACCGTGGCCGCCCCGTGCTGCCATGATCAAAGGGGCTTTGCTCCGTCGGCCCCTGCGCTCCCATAACTGTGCCTCGGAGGAGCAAAACCAGACTCCGTGTGGTTTGCAGCTTTCCTTGCCCTTTGCCCACCAGTTTGCGAACCGATGCCCGGTGCAGCCTGCCACGTACGTGTCAGAGCATGACCGAAAAGGGGACTCTGCTGGGGATGCTGGGCAGGGAGACCCTGCAGCAGGATGCTCGCTTGTAGCGAGCGCTCACCCATCAACGTTTTTCACCTGTGCACAGTGCTGCAGCTGCCACCAGTGAAATGCTCAAGTGGGCGGGAGGAAAAACCTTTAATATCTGCTGCTACTGAGCACAAAGTTTTCCCTGAGCTGCCTGTTGCTGCGTCTTATTCCTCCTGCCCCAGCCGTGGGGCGGCTGCAGCGCTGGGTGAGTGTTGCGCACCGGGCATGGAGGTGTGGAGGAAAGTCTTCCCGGGGGTGACAACACCCCTCCCGGGACGCAGAGGCAGCGGGGCTGCCCCGAGGCTCGTGGCCCTCGCCCGGGATGAGGGCAGGGAGGGGGGGCTGTGCCTGCAGTGCTGCGGGGAACCCCCGCTTTGCCCAGAGCCTCTTCCCCCCTGCGCACCCCAGCCCCGGCCGCTGGGACCTGACTGCCGTGTTTTATAGAGATGGGAATGGGTTTGGAAGGAGTTGTCCCCAGGAGCTGATGTCCCAGAGCTCCCCTGACCTGAAGGAGGAGCCGTGGGTGGCCCCACCAGAAAAATCCATCTGGACACTGGGAGTGGGAACGTTATGCGTGGGTGACCCTCGCTGGCGTGCCGGGGATGCTCCGGCCGGGCCGGGCACCGAGCAGCGGCTCCGGCACCGTGCGGGGTCAGGGCACGTTCCCACATTGGGACAGGTCCCGTCTGTGCTCCGAGGCTCCCGCTGCAGCTGGGGCAGGGACCCCAGGGACACTTGGCCTTTCTCCTGCTGATGCTCAGAGCTCGGCCTTTGGTCCGTAATTGAACCAGATGGTTTAAACCAAGCTTTGATCCCTCGGAAAAGGAAATTCTCCCGGCTGCCCCCATCACCACAGCGCCTGTAAACAATTGGCAATCCGCCCACCTCCTAATTTTTGTAACTAATTACCTCTCGTTATCTTACATCAGGCCAGGAGCCAGCGTGTCACTAAATGATTAATACTATGCACACAGCAACACAAAACTGCATCTTTCATTCACCACCAGAATTATCCGATTTGCCCTCTTGTTATTTGCCTTAATAAAATGGCGAGAAAAGCAGGAAATGCCAGAAATCGGTGTCTGCTGTTGGGCAAGCAGCTGGGAAAGCGAGGCCGCAATAGGACTGGGCCGGGATGTTTTGGGGGCAGGACAATTGTCTTTGAGGAATATATAATAAAGATTTAATGCACAGGAGCCTCTAATTGGCTTGTAAATTCCTCTGACCCTCTTTCTGCACGACCAGCACAGTCTGTGGCCCACTGACACCCTGCAGAAGGGCTTTTTAAGCATAAAGGTCTTGACCCAAGATGAGACAATTTCCAGAAGATGGAGGGATTTTTCTTTATTTGCTTTCTACATTTTTTTTGCCCTCCAACTTCTCCAATGCAACCAGGAGGGACGCGGCTGCGGGCGGTGATGGAGGTGTCCGGCCCCGGGAGCCCTCCCCAGGGGTGCCCTGCAGCACTCGGACCAAGGGGAGAAGGCTTCCTCTGGGGGTATGTCCCCACCATCCCCAAAAAGCGGGTCAGAGGGAGCAGGGGGGCTGCTGAGCCCTGGCGCTGGTGCGACCTGTCACCTGCGTGGCTTGGTGAAGCGCTGCCGTCCCGGCTGGTGGCACCGTGGGACGCGGGCAGGTCTCACTACGTTCGGGCAGGTCTCACTACGTGACAGCAGCCTCTTGGTAAGCACACACGTGCCCTGACACCATTAGTGCCCTGATAGCGCCGCACTAATTGCGTTGTGTGGATGATAACTCAGGAGTGGTGCTCTGCCACGCGGCAGCGCTGGAGCAGCAGCTCCGTCCCCGGCGAGGGCGTGCGGCCGAAATGGCCGCCACGTCCCATCGCTCAGCTCTCGGCTCCATGCACATGGCTCGTCACGGGCTGTGTGCGCTGAGCCAAGAAATTAAATTGTAGTGGCTTCATCAATATTAAGTTAGATGATACGCAAAAGAGCCTGAGCAGAGGCACCGAGCTCGGCCTCAAAATAAAATTAAAAAAAAGGACCAGTTTGGTACCCCTGAATTTGTCCCGTTCCGTCTGCTTCAGCCCTCGGCAGGAGCATCGCTGTCACCCTGGGAAGGTCCCAGCAGCCACACCGGTGTGTCGGAGCCGGGGGGGCACTGGGCTCGCTTGGTGGGAGGAAGCACTGTGCGAGTGGTCCGGGGCGAGCGGGGCTCAGGGGGTTCGGGGCTTGGACCTGCCCAGAGCTCACTCCTCACCTCAGCCCCTTCTCACCCCGAGCTCGGCTCCCGGCAGCGCCTCGGCTCCTCCGGCTAGCCAGGGCAGGCAGGCACTTAGAATAATGAGGTATTCAGCGCTGACACCTTTTAATTCCCCAAATGATTAACTTTCAGCGGATTAGAGCTAGGATGGCTATTTAATTAACAGACACGTCAAGCTTGCTTATGAGTCATTAAAAAAACCCACCCTAGTGATTGACTTGTTAATACGGAAGAAATCAATTAGATTTTTTTATCTTTTTTTTTCCCTCCTCTGAAGTTTTTGGCTCCAGCGGAAAGGATGGAGGGAGAAAGGATGCTGGCGTTCAGCTGAGCTGTGCGCTTTCCAGAGGAGGCTGCAGGAACAGCTCCATGTAGGGATTTGCAGCGTCTGCGGGGAGGCAGACACCGAGCGCTGCCCCCAGGCACAGCAGAGGACCGGAGCAGCCCCCGGACACCCGGCTGGTCATGGGGTGGAAAGGTGCCCCGTCCACCCCGATCCCTCCGCTCTCTCCTCCAGGGCCAGATCCAGGTGTCCTCCTGCTCCCACTGCCCCTTCCCAAAATCACCTGCCCCGAACTGCCCGGCCCCGACAGCGGCTGTCCCGGCCGGGCTGGGAGTGGGGACAGGGACGGCCGGAGGGGGCCGAGGGGGGGAAGGTGGGGGCAGCAAGAGCAGGGGCTGCCCCGGGGTTGGAGCAGCTCCTCCTCAGCTCAAAAGCTGGGGGTGACTCTGGTGCTTTTGGGGGAGGCGGGGGGAATGCCGCGGTGGCAGCCTCGTTAGGAATGGATCCTGCAATTTGCGGAGTTAATGATTACATTGGGGAAAAAAACCACACCGTGTCTCTGTGGCAGCAAAGGTCAGACCTGAGGAGGAGCCTTCTGCTCAGGGAACTGCTGACGAAGTTCAGGGGCAAAGAGGAATTAGCAGGAATTTGGGAGCTGAAGGCCGTGCAGGTGGCGGGAGCTGCAGTCAGCGGTGCCGCAGGAGCACCGGGTTCCACCGGGGGTGCGTGCCTGGGGCAGCGGCGGTGGTGCCGGGGCTTGGGGGGGTCTGAGGATTTTCCATGTGCCTCATCAGCATCAGGGCTGAGTGTTGTGCCCTTCTGCTCCCCGGGGAAAACCCACAAGGGGTTAAACGCCTTTCTTATACACAATTATAAATTGCTGTCTGCGGAGTCTGACTTTATGCACAGAAACTCTGATTGCTCAAATTGTAGATTGCCTCTTGACATTAATTACTATGTAAATCTGGCAGATTAACATTGTCAGATGATGAGTGGCAAGTTTCACTTGCAGCCAGTCTCCCAGGAGCTCCGCTGGTGCAGAAGTTGCCATAGCAATTTTTTCCTCTTGGAAAAAACGATAATAAAATAAAACCAAAACAAAACAGCGCATCCCTGTGCTCCCACCCAAGCGCTGGTTCTTCCCCTGCTCTCCCCCGGTGACTCGTTCAGACCCCGTTAGAGCAGAAGATGAAGTTGTGTTTTGACCGGTCAGTGGATTTAGTGCTCTTCAGGTGCTGGTCTGGCTCCTCTCAGTGCTTGATGCCCAAAATGACCATGATGGGGAAATCATCACGGCTCCCGCACAGGGTGCAGGCTGGATCTCGCTCCCTCGCCTTCGGTCGCTGGGTGCCCCTCGTGCCGGCTGGGCACGGTGCGGCGGTGCGGCGGAGCCTGGCGGGCGATACGGCTGCCTTTGGGGGAGAAGAGCTGCAGCGGCCCCTCTGTGTCTGCTTGAGGAGGAGATTTGATTTTGTTATCTCGGTCTCTGAAACCAAACATTGAAAAGAAAAGAAAAAAAACCCCTCATTTTTCACTTGAGATTAAAGATGCATGAGCAGCATTGAGCAGGGCTGCTCACCGCGGAGTCAAGAGGCTTTGAAGGTGAGCTGCAAAGCTCACTAAATAAATTGATAAACTGCCTCAGATCTCCGGTCAGGAGCAGAACAGACAGACAGCTTCACAACTCTCTACATTGGGGGTGCTTGGAGCTGCCCCCCCAGCCCAGTGCCCCGGCCCGCGTCAGCCCCTGGGATGGGCAGGCAGGTCCCGGTACCCTGAGGCGCTGCCGGGTGCTGGGTCTGCTCTGGTCCAAATGTCCCTGCCAGGGCTCCTGCTGCACCCTCCATGGGCTGCCCCGCTCCCGGGGGGCTGAAATGGGGGTGTGAGAGGGGGGTCCTGGGCACAGGGACCTCCAGACATGGAGCCTTGTCCCTGTGTCCTGGCTGAGGGATGAGCCCCGCATGGCTGGGTGTCCCCAGAGAGCTTCCCCGCTGTCCCCCGCCGCTCGCTGGAGCGGCTGCGACAGCTCGGGCTGTGTTTCACGGTCACGTTTATCCGCTGGGGTGTCACTCGGCAGCGCTGAGCGAGGAGCGTTCGTCCCTGCGCCTTTCCCACGCTGTACCCCTGGTGTGCCCCGACAGCAGTGGCATCCCTTTCCCGGGGGACGAGCCCAGGGCCCCGCTCTCGGCACGTGGGGTCTAAAGCGTGACATCTCGTCCTTTATTAACGTGTTGTCCTTTGGGAGCCTCGAGCACACGCTCCTCGCGAGCTGCTTGTCCTCATCCCGCAGGCCTGGCAGCCCCCTTCACCCCGAGCTCTGACCCTCTCCCCACCTCACACGCAGCTCTGCAGTGGTCCTGAGGGTGAGGGGTGTCGATGTTTCGTCGTGTGCCCCCAGCACCTTCTCCTGGGCTCAGACGAGGACCCAGCTCCCGCGGCTGCGAACCGCCTCCCACCAGGCGGTCGAGATACCTTAATCTTATTAACACAAACCAATCCATTAACTCTAATTACCGCAGTTGTTGAGGAGGGGCACTGCAATGAACGGTGCCTGTTGTCCAGGGCTCGCCTGCATCCCTCGGCTCGGCGGTGCCAGGGGCACGCAGGGCTCAGACTGCTGAGCAACACCTCCGGGGCGGTGATGCTCTGGCCTCAGCCCTGGCCCCAGGACCCCCCCAGACTCCCAAACACTGCTCCTCTCCCAGCACAGAGCTGTTCGATCGGGGATCAGCCCTGCTCGCCCAGGGAAGAGTCGGGGACAGACCCAGCGCACCGTGTGGGGCTGGGGGGGCTCCGCGGCACCCGTCACTCCCGTGTCCCCCGAGGGACGTTGTGTGACAGAGGTTGTTCATTGCCTTTGAAAGGCAAGAATATGTTTCTCATCCATGTCATACTTCTAAAAATACCAGACGTGTTGTCCCGGCTTTCCTCTTGTGCGCTAATGACAGCTGAGGAGCGACATCTGTATCATAATAGATGAGAAACAAATTCCTCTTTACCCCCAGAGAAGGCTGATTATTTTACTGGCAAGCTACATTAAAAAATGCCTTGTGACACAAAATAGCATTAATGTCAGGAAACGGCAGCGCGGCGCCTCCGGGGAGCCCCGCTCCTGTCACCCTGATTAAATTAGCGTGTGTCTCCCCCCCCATCCAGCTGCCCCATCAATATTCATGCCGGAGCCGCTGCCGGGGTGCGCTGCCAGGCCAAGGCTGTGACTGCCTGATGGCCATGATAAAACGCCGGTCGGAGATGAAGCAGCCTCAGCTACGGGATACAGGAGCAGGTCCAGGAGCAGTGGCACTGGAGACAGTGCAGGAGCATCCCTCGCTCCAGCCGCGGGGTGGGGATGCCACCGGCACTGCCCCCCGGGGCTGCCCCAGCGATGCTCCGCAGGGGAATCCTGCCCCGTCCACGAGGTCTTCCCACACCGAAAGGCAAATTTGCAGGGTGGAATGAAAACATGCGAAACCCTGGAGGTTTGACTCTGTGTTTCTCACTTCCAAAAGCCGCAGCCCCGGGGGGATTCACTGGGGCTCCCTGGCTGGAAAACCCCTGCCTGGCGCTGAAGCCACCACACGCCTCCCTGGCCGATGGGAGCTGCGATTCGGGTCTCCCGCTTTATGTAAGAAGGTAATTATGCTCTACCGGGATTTGCAAAATTCATAGTGATAAATCTCTCCCAGGGAAGAAGGTGCTGTAACTCACAAAGAGTCAAATGCCAAAACGCTGCTAAGGAAAGGCCGGAAAGAGCTTTAATAGCCCCAATGAATCAGTGTCATCCCAGGTTTCCAAAGACGCCACCACTTCTCCGCCCCCGAACGCCAGCCCCGTTGGCAGCCCTGCCCGGGGTGGCCCCTCGCTGCCCGAGGGATGCCGTACCCACCCCGCACCCCTGCAGTGGGACGCTCGCTCTGCACCCCCAGGCACGGCGGGTGCAGGATGCGCCCCATGCACACCCCTCCTTGCCGCAGCTGCTCACAGGCTCCGCGTTCCCGAAGGGGTTCGTAAATCCGTGGTGCCGGGTGCCTCTCTCCTGGTCCCGGGGGGCACAGCCCCGCGGTCCCTCTCCCGGCCCAGCCCTGGCTCGGCAGTGTGCCCCCATCACGTGTTGTTGAGCTGTCTGTGGTTTGAGGCTGTAACTTCTCCCAGACTTAAGAGCAGCATCTCCATATATCTCCATGAAAGGGAAAGCGCAGACTAAATACGCCCCAGGGAGAGGGCAGATATACTGCCGGCGTTACCAGCTGCTGGGAGCGCTGCTAATGCGAGATAATTATTCCATAACTCTGCTGGCTGCTGCAGCTGGGTTGGTTAACGAGTGGGAACGGGCCCAGGGTGATTTAAGGAGCCGAGAAGGGGCTGCCCTTGTGTGGGGCTGCCCAGAAGGTGCTGACCTGCCTGGGGGAGGGAGCTCAGCCCTCGCGTCGTGCTCATGGGAGGTGTAACCTCCAAAGCATCGCCCGTGTCCCAGGTGATCCCAGCTCCATCCTTGGGTTAGATCTGACTTGCAAGAGGATGAAGGCAGACAGTAACGTTTTATTTCCCTCCCTGCAGGCCAGTGCCCTCTTTCTGGTGGTTTATTTGGGCTGATAACACGTGCACAGTGCGGCACATTGATTTCCAGGCACATGCATGCGCAGATCCTAACAGGGAGTATCAACGAGCTCCCCATGGATTCAGGTGAGGGTATTGGCTTCACTCTGCATTCCCGCTCTCCTCGGCGTAACACGGGTGACGGCAGCAGGATTCGCCCCCGGCAACGCCGAGAGATGGTGGTTTCAGTCGAGGTAAGCTCGTTGGGTAATTGCGCGGTCCCAGCACACGGCCCCGCGCGTGTCGCAGGGCGCCTGGCAGCCATTGCGCCGTTTCCCTGCAGGCGGGGATTTTGCCGAGGGATCAGAGCGTGGCAGCAAGCACCGCCCCGGCACGTGCTCCCCGGTGAGCGCTGGCCTTGCTCCTCATTGCTTTAAGCCCCCCGCCGCAGCGTGCAGCGGTGCCGGCTCCCGCCAGCCCGGCGGTCAGTGTAGTTAACAACCTTTTTAAAAACTAACTCCCTGGGAACATGTTATTCCAGGATTCCAGCCATTAAGGGCTTGTTAATATTTATGAGATAATTAATAGATGCACCTACATCCTTTAATAACTCATTTAAAATTGTGCTACGAAATGCAATCCGCTCGGAGGAGGTAACGGGCGTTCTGCAATAGAGCAGCTTAGAGCATGGAGGGGCTGTTAATTATGTATTAAACACACACATATATATTACACAAAGTTATGAAAAAATAAAGGCATTTAATTTAAGAAATAATGAGGCAAGTTCTGCTACCCAGAGACCTGACTGGCTTTGGAGCTCTGCTCCAAGGAAGAACATTTATGGGGGACCCGACCCATGGTGGTGGGGTTTTCCTTCCCGCGGGTGTGTTCCGTGCCCACCGAGGTGGGTGTCCGGAGGGGCAGGCAGGGCTCCCCGCGGGGCTCTGCCACGGCTGCCCAGAGCCGGCCGTGCACACACATGGAGCTTTTCAGGAGCTTTTTCCGCCACCAGCTCCTCTCCATCGGCACGAGGTGCTCCGTTCCTCCTGGGACCCACACGCAGCCGTCCCCACGCGTGGGCTAAGGGTCTCGGGAGCCGCGGTGCTCTCGGGCTGGAGGCACTGGCAGTGAGCACACGCACATACTTCTACCCAAACAATGATCTATATTTTCAATTTTCCAAAAGATTATGTTTTCATCTTAAAAGATGTTGTCTCTTGCTTTTTGACCTGAATAAAGTGAAAGATAATAGAATCCAGATGAAATATATATCTATATTAATCTTACACAGAGAGAGCTTTCTCTGAGCTTCCAGGTGCTGCAGCAGGAGTGGATCCGGCGTGTAATCAGATGGCCACCTCCAGCTGAGCGACTCCCACGCCGCTTTAACGGGATTAAGTGCTGCTGTGGGACGCAGCCACCCCCCGCACACAGCCGCCGGCGCGGGAGCAGGTCTGCCCGGCCGGGAGCGATGGTGCCAAAGCTCGAGGGTGCGCTTTCCCCAACGCAGCGGTGGTGGGGGGTGTGCGTGTGACCCGCCACCCCCGGCTGTCTGAAGGTGACACTGGGGTTTGATGGCAGCTCTGCCTCCAGGCTGGGGCTCGCTGGCTGAGCGGGGTGGTGCTGGGCTGAGCAGGATGATGCTGTCTCAGCACTCGGATGGGGACTTTCCAAGTGGATTTTGGCAGCAGAGAAAGCCATCAGGAGCTCGGCGGGGGCTGCCCCCTCCCCAGCCCCAGCCGGGTTAGACGTTAACTGCCTTCTCAGTGCAGGAGAGAGGATTCACATCGCTTTCTATCTTCTCAGGATTCACATCACTTTGTATCTTCTCAGGTTCCTCCTGCAATTTGCATTTCAAAGCATCTCCCGCCTGTCCTACCTGTGCGCAGTGTGTCCCCCCGGACAGGCCGTCGTGCAGCCACAGGCACTCTGCTCCCCGCTGCGGCACGTGGCCGGGGTGAGGGGCACCTCGCACCCACAGCAGGCACCATTCCGTGCCAGGGACAGCGCTGGCTCCCAGGGGCCGAGAGCGGAGCCAGCCATGGCGGCGGCTCCGGCCAACAGCGAGCTGCAGCCGCCTCCTTCACCGGCTGAGAGCGGGAGAAATTGGATTCAGAGGCAGCAAATGCAGTTCCCCAGAATGGATGTACATTTTCATTATACTTATACGCTGAGTAATTGGTGGTAATACAAGAGATATGGGCAGTATCATTATAGACCAGGCTGTGCTGGAGATGTATTATCATCATCTATCATTATCTGGGCTTCCTTGTGGCTGCTAAAATTGTAGAACATGATTTTAATAACCCTGGAAGGCAAGAATCATTTTTCTTTTGTCACTTAACAACTTGGCCTCATTCACTGATACCTTTAAATAAGAAGGGGGGGATTAATTTCTAGTGGAATAAATGCAGACCTGGTTGTTTTCTTCTCTCTTCATTTGCAAAGGTGCCCCAGCGAAGCCTGACAGCTTTCAAGGAAATTGCAGATAATGGGGGGAGGACGTCAGCGCGGCGCAGGGTGCACAGGAGCACCCGGCGGCAGATGATGCTGACGGCCATGGGGCCCTCGCCCTGAGCTCCCCGCTGACGAGCAAAGAAACGCAGCGGCAGCACCATCCCGGCAGCGGCAGCACCATCCCGGCTGCGTGGCCCTGGGTAGAGCACTGGTGGCTGCCGGAAGGACCGTTCCCAGGGTCAGCCAAGGGCTGAGCTGGCTCCAGTTTGCAGCAGGACCATTGCAGGTGCCTGTAGCATCCCCAGCGCTGCCTCAGCTGCTGCACTCGGGGCAGCACAAGGACCTGCGGGACCCCCCGGCACCGCAGGGTACCCCCGGGGACCTGCCCTGCCCGAGCCCAGGGAGGCAGCTCCATCCAGCAGCCCGGAGCGGGGATCGGTGGTGGAGACACCGTCGTGCTGACTCCTGGGGACCAACACCCTCCGCTGAGTCCCCCTGGGAAAACTGGTAGGCAGAAGCGAACCATGGGGAGAGGAACAAGGTCCATGGGGAGAGCGGCTCGGCATCGCCTCCCACTCCCTCCGCTGCGGACTCACAGCAGAGTGGGTTGAAGGGGAAAGACCTTAATCCATCTTGTCAGAAAAGCCAGTGAAATTAATTGGGATTTGTAGAAAACAAGCCAGCCCGGGCGTGTGACGGCAGCAGCGGAGGTGACGTCCCTGGCACGCTGCTCCTGGGCTACGGCCTGCCCTGCCACAGGGATGGGGCATCCCCTGCCTGGTCTGTCACTTCGGGACCTGCCCCTGTGCCCGGAGCTCTTGGCCCCGGTGACTCCGGCAGCGCGGGGCTCGGCACTGCACAGCCCTCCCGGCAGGCTGCATGGGATGCCGCGGTGCCAGGGACTCACCGGCGGGGATGATTCAGGCACCCCGACCCCTCATCCCCTCTCGCAGGGCACAAACGCGGCCGCTTTTCGGGAGCGGGAGGAGCTGCGTCACTCCTGACCCGCATGGCCGCCATCGGGGTTTGCGAGTTTGAGGGTGTTTCATTTGTCGCTCCTCTTGGCCGTGGAAAAAGCCAGCAGCAGGAGAGGGACAAATCAAATTACAAGCCAGCTAATGAAAATAATGGGGAATAAAGTACTTTTGGAGGCTGCTTGGTTGGATTCCTATTTCCGTGTGTCACTGGATTTAAATTGGTGATGTTTATAGCCCTCGAGAAGCAGTCATTTAATTGCCCTTTGTGATTAGCTGCAACTCAATTGACCATGAATTTCTTGCTCTTGCAGACCTGAGCCTTCGGCTGATGAGAGGCGACCGGCTGCGCGCCGGGCTCCGGCCCCCCCGGCTGCCCCCACCCCCAGAGCCGGAGCGCCCAAAGCATCTCGGGGGTCCGGCACCTTGCAGCGCATCCCGGCGTAAAACGGACGGGGGACGCTGAGGGTCCTCCTGCAGAGCGCAGCCGAGATGGTGCGTTTCTACAGTGGGAGATGTGTTGGGAGGGTTGTGCCCCGTTTCCACGCAATGGTCCGGCTGTTCCGCCAGGAGCGGCTGTCAGCGCCCGCCCGGGCTAACGGCCTCCGCCTGCGGTATTGACTCTGAGTAAATAATCTCCAGATATATCTTTCTCCCGATAAAAGCTGATTTTTTCTATTATTGTCAGGGGTGTTTATTAGAGCAGAAAAATAATAGTGCTGTGCTTGCAGCCTGATTGCCGGGAAGTGTCAGAAGTCGGCCGCGCAGCCCTGGCAGCTGGGATCAAACACGCTGCTTGGTGCTGCAGGCATCAGGGGAGGTGAGGGGGCAGGGGGGCACAAAAATCCCCCTGCCCGGCTGGTTTGGTGAGGGGCAGCATCGAAGGGAAATGTCTTTTCAGCAATGGCAGAGGGAGAAGATGCTCCGCACGCCGGAGCTCTGGAGCGTCTGGGCAAAAAGGAGTGGGAATTTCCAGGGGTGTCGGGGGATGAGGGGCTGGCACGGGGCTCAGCGTCGGGCACGGGGAGGTTCCTCTGCTGCAGACACCTGGGGAACTGAGCCAGAAATGTAGGGACGTGGGAATTTTATGTGGTCCCATGGAAGATCTCTCTCCCTCTCGCCCATCCGCCTGAAGGACGGTTCTCCCGTGCCGGAGCTGCAGCCCTTTGGCTCCCTGCTGGTGTCTTGCAGCTTAGGGATGAATAATGGCAGGCAGCACAGGCAGCTCTCTGCCCCTCTCGCCCTGTCCTCCCCCTCCCCATGCCCACCAGGGACTCCCTGGATCCCCGCAACACAGAAAATTAATCCTCCTGCCTCATTAATTACAGTAATGTGTCAGGAGCCTTGTTCAAGGTCAGCGTTTCAGACCCCTGTAATCAATTCTCTCCAATTTGCCGCCGCCGCGCTGGGGAGGAGCTGAGCGGCGGTGGCACGCGGTGGGGACGAGCACCGTGGGCATCCCCGGTGCCCAGGGACTGGGTGGACACAGACGGGTCCCGGCCGGGCTCCCCTCCCCAGGGCGGCTCCATGCTGGCAGCCGGGGCTCCCCGTGTCCCCTCGTGTCCCCCCGCGCTGCCGTTCCAAGCCGAGGGTCTCCTCCCCACCACCTCTGCCTGCCTGCGGGGCGGCTCGGCCACGAGCCCTCTGCTCCCTCCCCATCGCCGACAGCTGACCAAGGGGGTTCGTTTGAATTAATCATGTTGGGCAGCAATTAAGCGGCTCTCCTCATCCATTAGAGACTGCAGCAGATTTTGCACTTAGATCTTGCATCTTACATGACTGGCAATATTTTAATTTTTTTTAGGGAATGAAAAGAAGAAAGGGACAATCTCTTTGGGGAGGCTGGTTCGTGCTGGCAGCTGAGCTGATACAAGCCGGTAACGCACTTTACTCTGCTTAATAGCAATGATCTGCCCAGCAGGGATTAAATCAGAGGCGCTGATAACACACCTGAGAAATGGAGGCAGCAGACAACCCCCTGGCATTTAATGCGGGGGGTGGTGGGAGAGCGGTGCTGGCTGGGGGGGCTCCACCGGCCCTGCTGCCCTGGTCTCCGGGGTGCCGTGGCGGCAGCGGACAGCTCGGTCCAGCTGCCCCCCCACCCCGGGTTATGCTCGGAGCCCCGTGGGACCTTCGGCAGCCACAGCGGGGAATGGAGCTGCTTCACACCTCCCCTGCGGCGGGACCCGCTCTGCCCCGGGGTGGTGGCAGCAGAGCCAGCGGTGCCTCCGGGCGCAGGAGGCTCCGTGCTGCGGTGCCAGGAAGGGTCCGGATCGGTGCCCATCTGTCACGTCCAGTGCTACCTGCTGACTGCGACGAGAGCTGCCCGGCGGTCTGGCCATGCCGGCGGGCTGCCGCCCAGAGCCATCAGTCCCCGTCCCACGCACTGCAACCCGGGAAAAGCCCTGTGGCTGCTTCCCCTTTCCACCTTCCCACTCGCCAGCCAGCTCTGGGCAGGGGGGGGGCTCTTGCGCCCCGGGCTGCGAGCCCATTGCCCCACCGCTCACCCCAAAATGTGCCTCATCTGGGCCGCAAGCACCCACCCTCCCTCCAGACTGCACTCCCGCACCATGGCCCCGTGTCACCACCTGCCTCTGCGCTGCCACAGCCTCATCCCGTGGGACCCTCCGTCACCCGGCCAGCTCCCCCGTGCCCCAACAGCCTCCACCCCACGCATCCTCCTGCCCCAGCCCCTCCAAGACCCCTCCGCCGGGCTGGCCAGGACCAGGCTCCGGCTGCGGGTGCCTCGCAGGGATGGCACCCTGCCTCTTGTCCCCCCGTCCCACCCCAGGGACCCGTGGGCTTGTGAGAGTGACTCAGAGCCGAAGGGGAACTGAGAGCACTGTCATGGGGGCACGTCTGCTCCATCCCTGACCTCGGGGGAGGCTCGGAGCCTCCCTGGGGACAAACCCCTTTCCCTGCGGAGCATGGGCAAGGTGAGCCCGGGGCAGGGGTGCGCCGGGGTGGGATGCACGGTGCCTCCGCACACCGGGACGCAGGTTCCCACGGTGGCAGAGCCCATCGGTGGCAGCGGCGGGCGGGCGCGGGGAGGGGACCGCTTGTTTGTGTCCAGCTGGGTGTTTGCAGCTCTGCCTGCCCTCCGGTTCCCACGGAGATGCCCACGTCGCCATGGCTACCCATGGATATTCCTGCTCCGGCTGGTAAACAGCCTGCAAGCCACGCGCTTCCGTCCCAAAATACTGGGGGTTGCTACACCCCAGGGAAATGGTGCAAGGGCAGGTCCCCCGCCCCAGGCCAGCGGCTGTGGGAATCGGCCCCATGCCGCAGCCCGGGGAGCTGTGCCCCCACATAGCCCCAGTGAGCAGCCCGGCCCACTCCAGGCCCTGGGCAGGGAAGATTTGGGGGGGAAAAAAGCTTTGCTCGGACTGTCGGGGCTGCAAGGCGGCCAGCAGCACCCTGGAGCCATCTCCCTCCAGCCAGGAGCCC
This sequence comes from Anarhynchus alexandrinus, assembly GCA_008711295.1. Taxonomy (NCBI): domain Eukaryota; kingdom Metazoa; phylum Chordata; class Aves; order Charadriiformes; family Charadriidae; genus Anarhynchus; species Anarhynchus alexandrinus. The sequence continues at coordinate 1,187,556 of VUYV01000252.1, forward strand.
GGCTCTGCGGGAAGCAATGCTGGGAGCGTGTGTCCCCAAGGATGCTCTTCCACAGCCCCGGGCCACCCTCCTCCTGGGGGACATCGGGGGGGGGGGGGCTGCACTGGCCCCACAGTTGTTTGCAGCATTGGGTTGGGTGAGCACCACTGGAGGTGGTACACGTGCTACAAATCCCGTAGTAAACAGCTGTTTGCACAACAGCCGCCTCCGTTGCGAAGGCTGCGAGTGCGTCGCTGGTTGGGCAATCCCCTGTTTACCCCCATGCTCCAGTCCTGTCCCACGGGACACGGGGTTCCCCGGCCGGGGCGGCGATGCCAGCCTGGCACGGGTGGGCAGAGCTGCCCGCGTCCCAGCGGTGAGACCCCCCAGGGCACGGGCAGGGCCCTGGGCAAGGGGCTGCTGGAAATCCTGCGCTAACGGGCAGCACAGGGAGGTACCCGTGGGAAGGTCGGGTCCGGGGTTGCCCTTGGGGCATCTCACGGGTCCCCTCACTGTGGGGCAAGCTGGAATGCACGGTGTGAACACAGACAATTTGGGTCAAACGGGGCTTCGCAGGGCAGCTCTCCCCGGGGTCGGGCTTTGGGAAACAGCCCAGCAAGGGGCAGCGGTGCTGTCCCCAGGGACTGGGGCGGTGAGGCTGGCAGGCAGGTCCCAGGGGAGGGCTGAAGCTCAGAGGGACGAGGACGCGGGCATGAGCCCAGTCCCCCGTGGTGAGTGCCCGGAGAGGACACCGGAGCAGGCTGAGGGATGCGAGCCGTGCCCAAGTGGCAACACACTGTGCTGGCAGCCCTGGCTGGGTTTACCTCCTGCCCTCTGCATCCCACATCCCCCAGCCCATGTCCCCCTGCCATGTCCCCTAGTCCCATGGCCCCAGGGGAGTCCCAGAAAAAAGCCGGCTGTGCCACGTCCCGGCTGCGCCACATCCCGTGCCGGAGCGGGCAGGGTGGGCGGCCGGGTGCTGCTCCCCGCCGCTGGATGTGTGCGTGCCGCTGGGCTTTCCTTCCTGCGGCGAGCGAGGCGGTCGCAGCCTTCAGGGAAGTGTTTTGCAATCACCTTCTTCAGAGAGTCACAGCAATTAACGGCACTGGTTTTGAGGAACTAACGGTGAAAAGCAGCATGTTAGCAAATGGGCTGAGCACGGCGAGGCGCCGGGAGCCGGAGGCTGCTGCTTGGAGCGGGCGGTGAGCAGCGGCTGGACACACCAGGCACGGAGGAGAGGTAGGGATGGAGGAGAGGTAGGGGTGGAGGAGAGGTAGGGGTGGGTTGTGCGGTGCTCGGGTCTGGCTGAGCACCTTGTCTGTGGCTGTGAGGGCTGCTGTGCCCTGTCCCCTGCCTGGGACAGCCGCATGTGCCGGATGCTCGGGGGCGGCCGCTCCCCTGTTTCCCTCGCTCGAGTCTCTCGTCTGCCTCTGGACGTCGGCTCGTGGGGGAGAGGAGCTGTGGGCACCCAGAGCCGGGCACAGCGTGGGCAGCCTCTCCTGGGGCAAGTGCCCGGCACCGCTGCGGACACGGCTGGGACCAACCCGGGGCAGAGGATGAGCCATCGGCTGGATGGGGCAAAGGCAGAGCCATCGGCTGGACGGGGCAGAGGCAGCCGCCGCTCCGGGGGCCACGGCCAGCAGCAGGCAGGGGGTGCGGGGGGGGAGCAGCACAGGAGAGGGGGCATGGGCAGGACCCCCCGGCTCTGGCCAGCCCCGCTGTGCTGCCCTCATTCATTCGTTGCCATCTTTCAGCTTATCAGCTCTGCTGCCCGAGCCCCAGCGCTAACCCTCCCCGAAACCACAAATCTCTGCCCAGCAGCGGCTGAAGGCACCTGAGATAAAATCAGCCTGTGCCCGCGGCCAGGCGTGGGGCATCGCGCCCCAGGATTGGGGTGCGCGGGGCCGGGAGCCAGTGGCAGGCTGTGCCAGAGGGACCCCCGCCGGAGCCCCTCACCGCTGCGCTTTTCCACGCCGGCACCTGCGGCTGCATGAGCGGCCGAGACGGGGGCGGAGGTGTCAGCGCAGCAGAAGGGCTGCGGGGGAGAGGCTGACTCTGACGGCAAAAGGACATTTTGCTCCAGGAAGCGTCGGTGACGGTGGCAGCACAGCTCCTCCAGCCCGCCTCGTCCCCAGCCCCTTCCACACCCGCCGGTTCGAGCTGCTCTCTCCATTCCAGGTGATGCCAAAGCCACGGAGGAGACCATGGCCAGGCGCAGTGCTGGGACACCCTTCCTGCTGCGGCTCTCCCTCCTCCTGCTCCTCCGCCCGGGCGGTGAGTGGGGTCCGTCCTGTCCCTCAGGCGTGTGCCCCCCGTGCCCGTCCCGCCTGCCTGGACCGGCCATGGCCGCGGCACACAGGGGCTGCTGCGGGCGGGTGGGAGCGGCGGTGGCGCGGCGGGCGCTGGCAGGATGGGGCCTGGCGTGTGCCAGGCTTGCCCAACGCCCGGCTCTTCCTCTCCAGTGGCTGGGGGGCCCGTCTAAGGGAAGAGGCGCTCGTCCCTCTGTCCTGCCTGGGCGCCGAGGACGGAGATGGCTTCGTCACGGCTATGCCCTGGATGTGACACATTTTTTCTGCCTGCAGGGACCCTGGGCTGTGCCTCAGTGGCCGTGGGCTCACCCATTGTGCCCCTGGGCTCGGCCGTCACGGCATCCTGCACCATCCGGAGCGAGCTCTGCCGTGGCTTGGAGCAGGGGAAGGTCCGGATCACCTGGATGCTGGACAACGAGCCCATGGCCGGGAGCCAGCGCCGGGGCCCGGGTGGCACGGAGGTGTCCAACCTCACCCTGCCCCAGTTCAACCACACGCAGGCCAAGCTGTGGTGCTGTGTGGAATGGAACGGGACCAAGCAGCGCGTTGGCATGGCCGAGATCAGGGCGGGCTGTAAGTCTGCTGCCACCATGGGTCACCCGCGTGTGCACACGTGGACTTCCCGGAGGTGCAACCTGGCACCCGGGTTTGCACATCTCCTCCCCGAGACGCATGTCTGCCCCAGACGAGCTGGGCAAAGCCGCTGGGGCAGGAGCAGCAGCCGGGGCGGATGGCTGATGGTGGCTGTTTCGGGGCTGTGCCCAGCCACATCCCGGTATACCGGTGCCCTGCAGGCAGGCTGCGGGGCAGGGCGGGTTTGGGGAGCAGTGGTGGGCACGGAGGGGGCTGCAGCTCCCCCGCAGCCAGGACGGGCGCTTTGTTCAGGCTCTTTCCCAACCGCTCTCTCCCAGACCCACCTGCGAAGCCCTTCAACCTCAGCTGCGTCCTGAACCTCAGCGACTATGGGCTGACGTGCCAGTGGGAGCAGGGACCCGACAGCCACCTCCCCACCAGCGTCGCGCTGAAGTGTGCCGGGTAAGCCTCGGGCCACCTCTCCTGGCCCTGACCCATCACCAAACTACATGGCAAGCCTCCTCCTCCGCCGGAGGGACCTCCGAGCCCACCCCTCTTGCTGCCACAGGAGCAGAGCCCAGGCGGTGACTGGCTGCACCCCGCAAGGCGACCGCAGCCGCTGCACGGTGCCACGCCGGCTGCTCCAGCTCTACCGGCGAATGGAGATCTGGGTGTCCGCCACCAACGCGCTGGGCACGACCGAGTCGGAGCATCTCTACATCGACCCCATGGACGTCGGTGAGTGACGGCTGGAGCCGCCTGCCTTGCGCAGAGGTCAGGGCCCAGGGAAGCTCATCAGCAGTGAGAGAGGGGTATTAGAGCACCATTAAAGCACATCGGGCTTTTAGGTCATATTTTACGGGCAGGTTCCCATGATAAATGGCTTGCTGGGATGAATAGGTGCCAAAGCTGCATTACAGACTGAGCAGCGTGTGCCGGCGGGTTATGAGCCGTCAGTTGACCTGCTGCACTCTACAACTCTCTCCAGCAATTGATTACCCATTTATTCAGGAGGTCTATTAATAATATATCCAGCTCCTATAAACTATTTATAGAAGGAACCTTCCCAGACGGTGCGATTCATCCTCCCTGCTCTAGACCCGGGGAAGGGCTGCCCATGAGCCAGCTGAGCCTCCCACGGCCGTGCAGGGCTCTCACCCCCGGGCAGACCCAAACGCGTGGCTTTCCTGGCCGTGTACCAGACCCCGGGTCCGGGTCCCGCACAATCTGTTTTTCCTGCATAGGAGTTAACCCTGCCTGGATCCCAGGGAGCAGTGCTGGTGGTGTGCTCCTGAGCATCACCCCGTGTCCCGGACAGGGGCCCATGCTGGCTCCCATCCCCTGCCACGAGCCGTTCTTCTAAGTGGGGCGGTTTCTCCCTGTCCCTCGCCCCACACCTCGGGCAGGCCAGCACCCCGGCTGCGGCTCGTGGCATTAACAACAATGGCCGCATGCGAGGCCATGGCCCCGCACACCGCCTGCCGTGGCACCTCTCCAGCTCTCTCCCCTGCTCTTCCTCCAGCCAAGCTGGACCCCCCGGCCCTGCAGAGTATCCAGTCCATCCCATTCCAGACCGACTGCATTGCCCTGACCTGGGAGGTGGCACGGAGCAACGCGCACATGGAGCTGCAGTGCGAGCTGCGCTACCGGGCATCCGAGGACCCTGCCTGGGCTCTGGTGAGTGCTGCCGGGGCAGCGGGACCAGGGTGGGTGAGTGAGCAGGAGCTGGGACTCTTCCCTCCGCTCCAAGCTCTGCCAGGTTTCCTGCCTGCCTTCTGCACCCCGGGCAGCTCCAGGTACGGGGCAGAGCCTCCAGCTCCCTCTCAGGCTTGGGCACCAGAGGAGGGGTGCAGCAGCAGCATCTTTCCCACCGTGCTATCACAGCAGCCTCTTGCCTGCAAAGAGCCCGTCCCGCTTGGGCTGTGTGCTGAGGCCGCCACATCTCATCACACCTGTGTGACCCCCTTGCCCAGAGCTGCCCTGTGCAGGGGAGGAGCTCACCCCAGTCCTTGCTGCTCTGCTCACGCTGGCCCCAGTCCTGTGCCAAGGTGGGACAGGGCTTCCTCCCCCAGGGCTGGGCTGCAGGACCGGACCCTGGTCCTGAGCCCGGCCAGAGCAGGACCCACTGTGTCCCTCCTTGGAGGGGAAAGATGGCAATGGGAACGGCGGGGTGCCTGCATGGGAGGGGGACGGCAAAGTGCCCCCTCAAATGCCCTGTGCAGCACCCACACCGGGGCTGGCCCCTGCTCGAGGCAGGAGCCAGCACAGCCCTCCCTCCGGCTGCCACCAGGTCACCAACATCATCGGCCAGGCCGGCACCACGCAGCACTGCGGCTTCCTCTTCGGCACGCGGTACCACTTCCAGATGCGGTGCCGGCGGAGCTCGGCACGGGGCTACTGGAGCGAGTGGAGCCTGGGCAGGAACTACACCACCCACGAGAAAGGTGGGTGCGGAGGCACCAGGGGGGTCCCCTCTGCCCGGCCAAGCGGCACAGTGGCGGTGGCATGGCCACACTCACCCTTCTATTGCAGCCCCCACGGGGAAGCTGGACGCGTGGTGGAGCACTCGGCCGGCCGGGGCGGGCGGGCGGCTGGAGGTGCAGCTGCGCTGGAAGGTGAGTACGGGCGGGTGGTGGGGGCACGGGGGCTGTAGGGGCACAGGGGATGCCAGGGCATCACCCTGAGGACTGAGCATCCCCATGGGCACCAAGTATCCCCACACACCCTCCCTGCACCCAGGTCCCACGGCGGCGGGAGGCGAACGGGAGAGTGCTGGGGTATCGCGTCACCCTAAGCCCCAGGAGGAGGGGCAGGGACCCCCCCACCGTCTGCAACACCACCCACACCCAGTGCAACTTCTCCGCACCGGCGGGGACCAGGAGGGTCTATCTCTCAGCCTACAATGCCGCCGGCGAGTCGGCAGCGACCGAGGTCATCCTCCTGGAAAAGAAAGGTGAGGGCAGTGCAAACCTCCCGCGGCCCGAAACCTCCGCACGCCCCCCTGGGGCTCTGCCCCCCCAGCAGCTCCATGAGCTCTCAAACTGGGTGCTGCTCCCTCGCCCCACTGCGGGGGAGGCATCCCCCTGGGTGTGCAGCCGGGGTGCTCCTGCACAGGCTGCCCTTGGGGCGCACAGCCAGGGCGAGGAGCAGGGCAGGCTCTGGGCAAGGGCTGGGGGGGCAGCGGGGGGTGATGTGGCAGGGATGCTCTGCTCTCCTGTCATCCTGTCTGGTTGTTCCCATGCAGGTCAGCCCCTGGCCAGGCTCTGGGCCATGCCCGGGGGCGAGCGCAGCCTCTGGGTGCACTGGGAGGCCCCGGCAGCCCCGGTGGCCGCCTACATCCTGGAGTGGCAGCGGGTGTCCTCAGAGCCTGGCCGCTGCAGCGCCTGCTGGCAGATGGAGCGTGACGGGGATGCCACCACAGCCCTCATCCAGGGTAAGCCGGGGAGCTGCCGGGGGTCCCTGCCCTCCTGGTTGGCTCTGCGGGTCGGAGGGGGGGTGTACCAGGGGATGGGCACCCCTCCTGCACCCACATCCAGGGCTTACAGCCTGGCTGCCCCAGGACCAAGCCCTGCCCCAAGTCCGCTTCACACCCTCCCTGCTTGCTCTGGGTACAGCATGGGGCAGGCGGGCTGGTGCCATGGGGCAGGCACAGGGCAGCCAGGGGCTCTTGGCAGCCAGAGCCCCGAACCCCTGGCCCCTCCTCTGCTCTCCGTTGCAGATGGCATTGAACCTTTCCAGCGGTACAACATCTCAGTGTACCCCCTCTACAAGGACGCCATAGGGGTGCCCGTCCACACCGCAGCCTACTCCAAGCAGAAGGGTACGTGTGCTCCCAGCAGCCGCCCTCGGGGCCCTGGGGGACTCACCCCACACCACCAAGCCTTTGCCTTTCAAAAAGGAGAGCCAGCCCTCCCGCTGCATACCCCTAATTCAGGGGCTGTGCAGAAGAGCTCAGCCCACTGGGCTGGATCTTGGCTCATCTCCGAAGGTGCTCTCAGCTGGACTGAGCCCCAGGGGGGCACAGCGTGACACCCACACCTTGGGAGTGGACTCACCACTCAGTGCGTTCCCCCCTGCCGGTCCCCCACCCCAAAGCAGCGTTTCTGCACAGCGCCCAGTCACTTGTCCTGCTCTGTTTCAGCACCATCCTATGCCCCAAAGCTTCACCTGAAGAGCATCAGCAAGTCCGACGCTGAGCTGTGCTGGGACCCAGTGCCAGTTGAGATGCAGAACGGCTTTATCACCAGCTACACCATCTTCTGGGCCAACAGCACCGCAGAAGTGTCCAGTGAGTCCTGCCTGCGGCACTGCTGGCCCTGCCTGCCATCCTGCCTCGATGTGTTGGGTGGGAACAACAGCAGACTCTGTGCCCCCCTCGGAGAGGGTTGGGGGGAACCCAGCAGAGACCCAAGGGGCAGTGCAGGTGAGGGGCACCCACAGAGCAGCCCCCACCGCACCAACAGCCCCCACATTTCCCAGGTGCCGCCGTGAATCCCTCTCTCAGCTCTTTTGTCATCCGGGAGCTGCAGCCATCGACCCTGTACAAAGTGCATATCATGGCATCCACGGCCGCCGGCAGTACCAACGGCACCAGCCTGACCCTGGTGACGATGGTGCTAGGTGAGGGGGGGGACAGATGGGGGGGGACGGGTCCTGCCCTGGCTTCGTGGCACAGTGCCACGGGAGGCGCCCCACCGCAGTTCCCCCTGTGACCCTCTCCCCTTCCCGCTTTCCAGATGACATTGAAATCCAGTTCCTCTTCCTGACCCTGGGGCTGATCTTTGTCCTGCTCATACTTTTGCTTATCTGCTTCCAGAAGAACGGGCGGTGAGTACCAAGAGCTGCCATGGGCTGCACCAGCCTTGCATCGGGCCAGGCTGCACTGGGAGTCCCTGTCCCCAGTGGCTACGGTGGCCCTGGCTACAGCCTGGCTGCTGGAGGGATGGGGTGGATGCGGGGAATGCGGCTCACAGCTCATCCTGCTGTGAGCTCTGTGGGAGCAAGGCCAGCCCCAAGGCCACCGGTTTCAGGCCCCCTTGCTGAGTCCCCTTGTCCTGTGGCCACCAGGGTGAAGCAGCAGTTCTGGCCCAGCGTGCCCGACCCCGCCAACAGCAGCCTGGGCAAGTGGGTGCCGGTAGAGCTGCAGCAGGTGAGACCAGGACGGCTGTTCCCCCTGGCCCCCACTCCCCACCCAGGCATGCGGGGCACGAGGCCACGCTGGGATGGGGAATGGGGGCACAGGGAGCTTCCCTCGTGTGCTGCCCCATGGGGGGCAGAGGGGCCGCACCCTGCGGACAGGCTGTGACCAAGAGCTGTTCCTCCAGGAGCATCTGCAGGTCCCCGGCGTGAGGGAGCCCGGCCTGGCCACCATTTCTACCGTGACAGTGCTGGAAAGGGCCACCTGGGGCAAGGAGCCGCCCACTGAACCTGCTGGCACCTTCCTCGCCATGCCCCAGCCCTACGTGCGGCAGGAGGGACCGGGCTGTGGCTGGGCGGCAGCGGAGCCGCAGCGGGGCCCCAGCGGGAGCGGGGAGACCGTCCAGTACGCACGGGTGGTGGGCGATGGGTACAAGGGCCAGCAGCACACCCTGCCGCGCCTCTACCTGCGCTCCAGCTCCACCCAGCCCCTGCTCCCCGACCCCAGCCCCAGCCCCAAGCCCTACCAGAACCTGTGGTTCCACTGGGCCGCCCCTACCAGCTGCCCCGGGGACGGAAGCTGCCCCGAGGAGCCGCCCGCCACCTTCCCCCTGCTGCAGGGCCTCCGCATCAGCGGGGCCGAGGAGCTCCACGACTGCCGGACGTTTTAGTGCCGGGGGCCGGGCAGCGCCAACGGGCCCAGACCGGGGCCTCCCCCGGGGCCTGCGGGCGGCCCGGGCCGGGCCTAGGCCAGGGGGCCCTGGCTCCCTCCGCCGGTGCTGTGTGCGTCCCCTCCCGCCCCTCCTCTCCCTTCCAGCAATAAACGGGGACCCGCTGAGAACGGTCCGGGACGCCTCTGCGGCGGGATGAGCCGGGAGCACCCGGCGGGGCGCGGACCCTCCGCCGCGGCCGGGACTCGGGCTGGCGGCGGGGGGCGCGCGCCCTGGGCCTCGCCCATCGACGCGCTCGGGGCTCGGCCCNCGCGGGGGGAGCTCGGGCCGGACTAGAGAGGCCGCTGGGAGGGAGGGAGGGAGGGAGGGTGGAAGGGGAAGCGTGGCCCGGCGAAGGAAGAGGAGGCCGGGGCGGGAGCCGAGGACGGGGGAAGGGGCAGTCTGGGGGTCGGGGTGGCCTGGGGCGGGGGGCGAGGAGCCTGAAGGGGCCCTGAGTGGGAACAGGGGGCTGGGTGACCCTGAGGGGACGTGGGGTGCTGCTGGGGAGGCAGGGCGCGGGCAGCACCCCAGGGTGTCCCTCAGGGCAGCGGGGGACGGCGGAGGTGAGCGGGGCTGAGCCCCCAGGCCCGTGCTGGGGCAGCCGGGGTGCCCGGAACACGGGCCAGGGCGAGGGTTGGGCTGGGGGCTGCCCCTGCCCCGTGCATGGCGGGGACCTGCTGGAGCAGCTCAGGCAGCTCCGAGGCCGGAGGTCTCCGGCAAAGCTGCCGTGAGCTGGGCCGAGGCGCGGGCTGGAGCCCTGGCGTGGCTTCCGCATATGCTGTTCCCGCACCATAAGCATGGGAGGGTGTGCAGGGCCCTGCGCTCACCGCCTGTGCCGGCAGCCCGCGCACAGCTCTGGTGCCCAACAGATCCAGAGCTGAGCTCACGTGCTTCTCAGCCAGTTTCGTTTGCAGGCAGGTACATGGACTGGCTAAGTCTGTACTTGAAAACACATTTGAGGCACAGGTAAATAACCTGAAGCAGATATTGGTTCCCGTAGGAGGGGCCTTGAAAGAGCAGTTGGAAGAGTTTGTTCTTGAAAGGTCAAAGAACAGCTCAGTTCAGGCTGCTGATGAATGTTCTCATCGATACAAAGCCGTGATGGTCAAAGGTTGTGTCTAGGTCTCATTGCCTCTGCGCTCTGCCGCTGGGGTAGTCCAGAGCAGCCCATGTAGCTCACACACAAAATTACTTGAATTAGTTAATCAGTTTAAACCCTTCAAATGAACACAGTTCAGCTGAGGAGCCCTCGCATGCTCTGTTCGGTGTCTGTTGTCTCTTCCTGCTGCTATGTTCTTCTCACCATTTGTGTTCAGATCACCCTGAAGCAGCACAGCTTTGCCCATTTGTTTCAGCACGTGTGTGAGAACCACTGGACTGTTCCACACTCCTTTGGGACAAAAGACCTGGCTGGCCACTGATCACCTTGGAGTCTAAGTACTCTGACCAGTTTTCTAGTACAGACCATGCAATATTTAATGTGTATGTAGGTAAAAAAGTGCACACAAGTCTGATAAATCTTTGTTTTCTTCCATCAAGTTTGCAGTCCCTTTATTCAGACAGCCAGATGTTACGCCAGACCTGTGAGAAGAAAGAGGAAAGGTATGTCAGGATGAATGGAATGACATGGCAAAATGTTTTACTGTTGATATTATCAGAGTTGTACCCTAATGCCACAGGAGGAGAGGGTATTTGGAGAAATTAGTGGTTTTCACTTTCGTGATGAGCTTTGTGACTTTAGAAGAGAGAGAGGAAATATGATCCCTGTTGCAAGATTCTGTAATCCTGCAGCTTCTTGATGGGTAATTACAAGGGTGAGGGAGCCAGACTCTTGGTAGTGCCAAATGGTATAATGAGGGGCAGTGGTCCCAAATAGCAGCTTGGAGATGTTCTGGCTGGACACAAAAGGAAAAAGGATTCCCTGGGAAGGCAGTGCAGCTTCACAGAGGGGCTCTGGAATCTCCATCCTCAGAGGTTTTCAAGCCTTCAGTAGACAAAGAAATGGTGCCAGTCCCACTTTAAGAGGGAGATTGGACTAGAAACTTCATAAGGTCCCTTCGTGGTTCTGTGCTTCTAGAAATAGTTCCTTGGAAGCTCAAAAATTACTTAGAAAATTCAGCAGCTCATGAACATGTGGGAAATTAGCAATTCTTTAGCAAGAGATCACTGATCTTGGTGCACTGTACACCATGTTGTAAATCCAGAGTGCTGAAGGTGAGAGACTGGACCCAATTTTAGTCACTCAATTCCTGCCACTTCAGCTTGATCGCTGAAGTTTTTCCTTATTTGGAGCATGCAGTCTGTTTTCTTTGCAGCTTGTTTCCTCTGATCTAATTTGCAAGCATGTTCCGAGCTCTGACTTTGCACTGCTCTTCCTCAAATGTTATTCTTCTCTTTGTAGACATCCCGAGCCATTTGGATGATCTTCCTCCCACAATGCTGAAGAAAGATTATGCCAATGTCCCAATAATAAATAGGTATGATACAGGAAAAGGGAATGACTGTTCTCTTCAGAGATTTATATCTTAGATGCACACAACCACAATATGTGGAAGCTGTCACCTGCTCAGTAATTAATTAATGTTGTGGTCACTGGTATGCAGTTTAGCACAAAAATTGCAAAGTCCTTTTGAAAGTCAAATTTGCAAAAGCAGCCACTGATTAGGGATATGTAAGGTTTTTGTTTACTGAATGTAAGATTAAGATTTAAGTGTTGGTTGCTCACATCTTCTGTGGACTTTGTAGTCCATAGAAAAAAGAAATAATCTTGAAATACTAGAAATAACCTTCAAAGAAACAATCTGTGCCTGTCTTGAACTCAGGTGCTAGAGGCTGTGTAGTTAAACAACTCAAAATGAATGTCTACTGCTGAAATTTGGACCTGGAGTTTATCATTTTTATGCTCTGATTCCAGAACTGCTCATGTGTGGTGCATGGAGAGCCCCCAGTGGTGTAATTGAGACTTTCACAGATCTTTGAAAGAGCCGGTCTTAAAATTAATTCTTTTGTCCTTGCACGCTTACTTGGGGGTTAAGCTTCAGCACCCAGTGTGCATGTAATGTTTTTGGAATTGATAAGACTTGATCATCAGTTGAAACAACTGCGCTTCCCACAGCAGCAAAACTACTCGATGCTTCTGTAATCTCAGCCATGATTTTCCTTAGGAATGCAAGAGACGGTTTATGGCTGACAGGTTTGGGAGGGGAGGGGAGTTGCTGTAAATTTGTAGAATAAAAGTTGAGAAAAGTTAATACGTTCTGAAAACCTAACCTCATTTCTGTTGTTAAATATACTTCATTTCCAGTTTATAAACTAATCTGCAATCTCCTTGCAGTGTTGATGATGTAGTGAGAAGACTGTTGTCACTGGAAATGGCAAGCCAGGTTAGTTTCATTCTACTTGCATAAAAAACTAGAGGATCTAGTGAGCACATTTGTGTAAGACATATCTATATTGTTAAATACCCTTCACTTTATTTTTAAGTGTTGCTCAGTAACTGCAAATCTAGGGCTATTAAATACATAAGAGTGATAAGTCTTGTATGCTCTTAAAATTTATCATGCAGTCGTCTTTATGATAATAATTGCATACGAAAATGGGAGAATACTAGGCAATCACAGGGGAGGTGAGCTGTGTTATGTTACTGCTGATGGTTGGCCTGTGTTCCAGAAAAGGAACAGGCCTGTGTTCCTGGCTTCAAACTGGAAGAGGGCAGGTTTAGATTGAACATTAGGAAGAAGTTTTTCACCTTGAGGGTGGTGAGGCACTGGAACAGGTTGCCCAGAGAGGTTGTTGAGGCCCCATCCCTGGAGGTGTTCAAGGCCAGGCTGGACGTGGCCTTGGGCAACCTGGTCTAGTGGGAGGTGTCCCTGCCTATGGCAGGGGGGTTGGAACTCGATGATCTTCAAGGTCCTTTCCAACCTAAACCATTCTATGATTCTATGATTCTATGATTCTATGAAAATAGTACACTGGACAGCAGATGTTCTTCAAATTACTTTTACTTTTTGTATGCCCAGAAAATGAAGTAAGCAAATTGTAAGGTAGCACAAAGATCTTTCAATTTCTTGCTGCTTACCACTTGAGCTTAAAAAGATGCAAAAAGTAATGGCAGGTGCCATGTGAGATCAGCTTCAGTTTTCTCTTCCATTCACGAGAGCAGCAGGGCCTCTTCAACACCCTTCTGTCATCTTGGGAAGAAGGGTGTGTCTGGACTCTCAGTTTGAACCGTGGTGATGCTCTGCTGAGATCTTTTTGTGCTTCTTCGCTGCGGTACTCTGAGCACTGTCCTGCAAGCAGCAGGTCCTTTGTTGCAGTGCTTTTTACACATTTTACGATGGACACTGAGTAAAGCTATTAATTACAAAGCCTTTATCTGGGCATTTGGGAAGAAAGCTGGGGTGTCTCAGACCTTCAGTGTTCCTGAGAAAGTGAGAAGATCTTTTCTGTTATCCACAGAAGGAGAAGATGAAAATAAAGACACAGCAGCTGGTGGAGAAGGTCAGGAGGTCTCCCAACGACAATGGCTCCTTTGAGGTGCAAGGTAAGTTAAAAAAGTAGAAGGACATTGTTGGCAGATGATACATCTCTGCTTTTATTCAGCTATTCCCACCCCAGCACTTCAAGTTTCCTGTATCGGTTAGGAGAAACTCCTTCAGGAGAGCACCCGGGAGGCAGGTAGCCTGCAGTGTGCCCTGGAGGACCTGTTCAGGGTTTGGGAACACTGCAGAGGCAGTGCATGTACTTACCTGCAGATGTCCGCTAGGGTGCTTTCCAAATTCCTACTCCATATCCACCCTCCAAAGGCAGCATGTGCATTGTTCTGCTTGAAGTGCTTATATGACATGAAGCATTGCATTGCATTCATTACCAGAATGAACTAGATTTAGCCATGGAACCCAAATTTCCCTCTGCATCAGAGAGCTCTGGCTGAAGCACAGTGTAGGGACAGTGCAGGATGAAGGCCACGCTGCCGTTGACCAAGATGCACTCCTTTACCATTAATAAAGGCCTTCAGTTTCTCAGCAGCTTTCTCCAAAGCCTGAAATCACAAAGAACAGGCTGCTGCTCTTAGAAAAAAAACCTCTTAATTTTGTCTGTTCCTCCAAAGCTTAAACCAAGTGAAGGGAGTGGTGAAATGAATGTCAAGTCACCAGCAATTAAGTGAGTGCAAGAGGTGTTTTACAGATAAATTCATATGATCTGTTGTTACAATTTTAACCTCTAATTAAGCAGCTTCATAATAGCGATAGTTTTGATTCGGGTTATGTAGGTTATATTTTGTGGTTTGTTTTGCACTCGTTCAGAGGGCTGTGCAGTAATATTTGCTGTGGTGCAGCGGGTACCCATAAGAACAGCAGTCCTCAACTGGCAATTTGACGGGAATGCAAATGATACCCTGGAAAGCTGCTGCTCTCACTCGGCTTCCTCTGTCTGTTCTTTATAGTTGCTGCGTTGACTGCCAAGATACGCACTTATGAGGAACATCTTCAGAGGCATCCCAAGGTAACTATCAGTAATCGGGGCCCACACGTCTGAGACAGCAGCTGTTCGTGTTGTTTTCTCAGTTTAGAACAAAAGGATTTTAATTCTGGGGATTATGGCTTTCCTAAGAAGGTTTATAAAATAGTTATAACTGTCCCCTGGTGCCAGTCTGGGAAACTGCTGGCTCAGTCACAGCTGCATTCTCACCGACTGAAATATGGAGCTTGTTCTTTTTTGTTACAGGATTGGTGGAAATGGCTGAGCAGATACCTTTGAACAGAGGTTAGCTAAATTTATCCTTGCTGCAGATGTGGCTTCACTGCTTAGTTTTCAATGTAATTACTGTTATCACTTCAGCAGCTGTATTCTCTCTTTGTTCTGCCGATGAAAATGCTTAGCAGACAGGACTGTGTTAATGTCATAATGATCACTTTCCTACCGAAAGGTACCTGGCTTCAGAGCCCAAATTGGAAACATCACAACTATGAGTTTATGAACAAGATATATTAAAGACTCTTTATACAGTGCAAAAGGTGGGAAGTGGATTCATCAACTGCATTTGAAAAAAGTGCATAATTATTTGTTAATCATAAAAGTTTGAATGGTAAAACAGAATAGAATTCAGTTTTTATAAGAAGTCAGAAGTTCTACCAAATGTTTCAGCAGTAGAGACCTTTTGAAATTACTTGGATGAAACCTGCTTTTTACATAAATTGCTTGTATAGGATAGGGAATTTCTCCCATGAGGGATTGCCCTGAATGGCATGGCTTGAGCTACGCATATGCTCTTCCAAAGAACAACCTAAACAGTCAGATAGAGCCAAGTCACATTTTATTTTCACATTTAATTTCTGGAAAAACAAAGGTAAATGCTTCTGTGTTATTTCTAGAATAACACATTTCAGGGGAAGCAGAGTTTTTAGCCAGTAGACCTTCCCTACAGCCTTTGCCTCCAAGCCATTGCAGCTTTTGCCGCTGCCTGAAACTGCATACAAGATGAAAACAGCCTTCAAGGTTGGGGGGGGAAGGTGCAGACACAGAATGAAGAAAGCAATTTCAGTGAAAAGTAAATTAAGTCTTCTCAGATCTCCTTGTAGTGACCTAATGTGCTTGCAGTATCTGCCAAGAAAAATTGTTCTAAGATACTGTCCTTAACCTGATTGTTTCCTTTCAGCCATAATCTAGTCTATTCTAAGTAATTTATTGGAATGGAAGTATAATCTGTCTGCAATCTAGTGAATGTTAAGTCCTTTGCAGGATAAAAGTAACCGCCGTCGCATGCTGATGGATATAGATCGCCGGAAGAAACTACTGGCATATCTTCGCCGTGTCCGCTATGATACCTTTGAAAACACCTGCAAGCAGCTGAATATCCAGTACACCCTACCCCCTGCCTACTCCAGAAGGGTCACCAAGCGCTGGGTTGTGAAGAAGGCTTTCTGTCTCAAGGTATGGAGCAGTCTGGAGAGAGACGCATAGCTGGAGTAGGAAAAAAATCTCTTTATAGAAGGGCACAATTAATACAGTTAGAAAAGACTGATAGTAAGTCTTTTTAATCCATGCTTTGAATCTGATGATTCAAGACAGTGATAATGTCTGTAGAGAAATGCACAAGCTCGGCAAAGAGCTCCATGAAAGACAGTTATGTAGTGGGCAGTGACGCGTGTGCTGTGCTTGAGAACTTCAGATTGTGCTACTAGTTTGCTCAGAAAGGTATGATTCAAACCAGCTTTTTTTCAGAGCCTGGTATGGGAACTAATATGTGAGACAATTATATTTGATGGTAGCTTTGGAACAGAAATGTGGATAAACCCACTGTCTGCTCTCATTTGCTGTAAATACATTGGTGTGCAAAAATCTCTCAGTATAACTGAGCAGAATCAAAAAGCTGGATGTGACTTCAGTCTGTAAATACTAAATTTCAGTCCAGTGAAATTATAACCAAAAAACTGGGTAGCTATAATGGAATACCTCCGAATCGTACCCTGAAAGCAGGGCTGGCTGGAGCCCTGGAGGAGGCACACAGGAAGGAGTTGATCTCGCTGCACGGCATGCCTCCTGGCCTCTGCTGCAGGAGCTCAGCTCTGTGTTGCAGCAGGCAGCGGTGGTGGAGCGGCTCTGCTCAGCAGCAGGAAGCTTTGTCTCTCCCTTTCTCTCACTTCCTTATGCTCCTCCCGCAGGTTTTCCAGGAGGCGCAGAAGCTGAAAGCCTCAGAGAAGCTGAAGCAGAGAACAGAGTGGCGAGCGAGAGTGAGAGCTGCCAAGGAGGAAGAGGCGCAGTGCGAGGGGACACCCGTGTAGTGGCACGCTGAGGCTGACGCAGCCGCTTTCTAACAATAAATGACCACCTGAAGACATGTTGCCTCTTTGCTTCCGTGCATGTGTGGTCTGCGCCACAGTGAGCACCCAGAAAAGTGCAACGGGCATTTTAAGCATTTTAGAAGTTTAATTTAAGGCTGGTGCGCTGGATTGTGGTGTGAGCAATTGGATCTGTGTGAGAGGAGGACCTGGGGGGGGCTGCAGCCCCTTGGGCAGGGACGTCTCCGAGTGAGAGCACCCCTGAGCAGCGTCAGCACCGTCCCTCTCCTGTCACCGCCTGCTGGTCGGCTCGCGCTGTCAGATAGCATTGACCCACCTGCTCGGCGGGGACGTGGGCTGCGCGATGACTAATGAGGAGGGAGAATGAGGTGAAATGCTGCTTATTTGGAAACAAAGCAGCCCTGACAGTAGCTTAAAGTGCCGTTCCTTCTCAATCCAGAGCTCTGCAGCTGTAGAAATCGGGTTAATAATCACATCTGTAATTTCCCAGCGGACTTACACATTTATATTCGTTCTCTGGCCATCATCCCTCTATCCCTCTCCAACCTGGCGACTTTGTGTGTTACACCGAAAACCCCAACGGGGGTTTCTCAAGGAGAATCACCGGTGCGATTACCCCGGCGCCCGCCCTTCTATGGCTTCCAGCAAAACCGCCCCACTTCCCCTTGGCCGCGGTGTGTGCGGTTACCCCGGCAGCCCCCCGCCAGCGCTGAGCCCTTTGCTATTTATTAAAATTACTTCAGTTTAATCATTTCCTTACAAATTCTGCCGCTTCCCTCGTGCACCAGGCCCGCGGCCGCGCACGCTCCTCGGAGGGGCCTTGCACGCGCACCGGGCGGCGCAGGCGCAGAGGCGGGGGCGGGGCTTGCACGCGCGCCCCGGCCGGCCAAGACGGCGCCTCCCGATTGGCCCCGCGGTTGCCCGGCAACGGCGGCGGCGGCGGCGGGGTCGGCGGTCGCCATGTCGGCCCGGACGCTGCCGCTGCTGTTCCTCAACCTGGGCGGGGAGATGCTCTACATCCTGGACCAGCGCCTCCGCGCCCAGAGCATCCCCGGGGAGAAGGCCCGCAAAGGTGAGCGGTGGGCGGCCGGGGCCGGGCCTGCGCCGGGGGCTGCCCGCCGCGGGGTCCCGCGGCCTGTCCGTGCCGTGCGGGGCCTCTCCCTGCGGCCTCTCCCGGGCTGAGTGCGGGGCCGGGGCCGAGCTGAGCGCCGGGACGTCGCTGGCGATGGTGGCCCCGGGGGACGGGAGGAGCGGCACTGCCACAGCTGCGGTGCCGGTGCCCGTCCCCCCGGGCCCGCCTCTCCTCCCGCCCTCCCTCGTCGGCTCTTTCCAAAGCCCGGTCGGGTTCAGCGCCCCGGCAAAGAGGCGGGCCCCTCACGCCCGTGGTGCTGGCTCTCCTAACGGAGTACAGGAATAAATGCGAATATGCTTGCTGTGCTGTTACTGGAAAGATGCTTGAAAAGTAACAGAGCGTCAGTGTCTGCCATCAAAAGGAGTCTTGGGCAAGTAGTTTCCCCGCCACAACAGCTCTGTCACAGTAATTAATTGTGTGTGTGTTTCTTGTCTTACATTTCAAGTAAAGCCTACTGAGTTAATCAGCTCTCATGAAGTTTTTGTGGTAATAACTGCCTGAAGGTATTACTGAAGCTAATTTGTGAAATGCATACAGATAAGGTAGAAATTGAAATACGTTCCAGTGTTTCTCTACTTGTTTCAGAGGTTAGAGCTTCAGAAATATACTTTTGGAATCAAAATAACTCAGAATTTGGGCATCTCAGTCCAGGTCCTGAACTGTTTCAGGAAGACCAGATTGCTTTGCAATCAGAAGTAGTTTCCAGGAATGATTTTGTAAAGCCTGTGCAGAAGCAGCACGCGCAATTAAGAAAAACTTCAAATAACATAAATATGGCTCCTGAAACCTGTGTCCAGCTTTTATAAAAAATTGTCAGTCTAGCATTTTGTCAAAATTATTGTAAAAATAGAGCCCTGTGTGTTCACATGTGTGCACAAAAATTCCAGCTTACAGCTGAGCACCTCTCTGTTTACCACTTAGAAATTAAAATGGTTTTGCTTTTAAAAATTCTTGCAGCTTCCTGTCATGGGATGGGGAATGCGCTTCGGGAAGCTTTATTATTTTGTAATAAAAAATCAGCTCAATATTAACTCAGTATTGAAGAGGTTGTTACGTTTTTTCCTTCTCCTGCCTATCCTATATGAAGAAGTGCTAAACAATAGCAAAGGTTTCACTACAGCAGTGTGATTTTTAATTATTCATGTCTGTCTTCAGAGAATGAGCTGACAAAAGGTTTCTACTGTTCATATAGGTCTAAATTTAGAGCTTAAACTAAATTAGCCATACTTGGTGGAATATCTCAGCAGGAGAATCAGATCTGTACTAGTTTATCCACACATGTATTTTTATCTTCCAGAAAGACAGGACTTAATTTTACTGAGATGTGTTTTCATCCAGATTGAGGTGTTTGTTAATGCTTAAAACTGTTCACTCAAATATTGTTCACTTGTAAGTGCAGAAAAACAGCTGAAAACTTTCCAAGCTAAATGCACAACACACTAATATTCAATCAAGGGTAAAATTTTATCTCCATTGAAGCAAGAAGAATTTTTCCAAGGGGAGGGCGCAGTTTCATCTTTTGTGTGCTCATTGGAAGTGAAAGATGTCAAGTAACAGAAGAGTTCATTCTTGTTAAGCGCTGAATGCTGATGAGAAAAACCAAAGTCCATTAGTTAGATTTTTTTTTTCAGTTTATTTCTTTTATTCTCCTTGAAACTATTGTTCTTACTTCTTGAACTGATGTTTTTGTTTTATATGCTTCGTGTAGATGAATGGACAGATGTGGACAGGAAACGAGGTACTGTAATCTTCTAGCTGCATGCAGTAGACGAACACCACTACATGCACACATGAGGCTCATCGTACGTGAATACACTGTATGCTGTTCCTGCAGCCTTCTAGTCATAGTGTCAAAGATGAATAATAATACTCACCTGTTCATTAAAATGCACTATAACTATAGATCTTAGAAAAAAATTGACAATGTCTCAAAATCATATGGCTTCAAAAATAAGTTGCTAATTTAACAAAGACTATAAATAGATCAAAACTTTTTATCATAGTGGTCTTTCTAGCCAAAATGATATTTGCATTTTTCTAGCATCATATTAATGCAAGCATATAATTTTGTGAGCATTGTGAAGGTTGTTTTTCTGCTTAAATGCAGGAATACTATGTATACTGCATTTTTCTAAGTTTTTTTCTAATTCATTGCTTAAGGTTTTGACAGTTGAACTCCAGGAAAGATTTAAGGCATTTGCATCCTAGCTGCTTATCTATCCCTGCTAGCGGTCACCACCCTTGCAGCAGAGTCATCATAAAGGAGCAGGTGCCCACACTTCAGCCAAGCTCATCTTGACTGAAATTATCCCTGAAGGTGGGTTTGAGCTGAGACATCAGGTTCTGCAGTGGAGCAGCTGAGGTGTGAATGTGTGTTTCCTTCTAGACTCTGCTTTGGAATGGCAGCCTCCAGCAAGGGTGTGGTAAGGAGCTGGATTCAGAAAGAAATCTCTTGAACTATCTCAGGTTTTTTGCTAAGTGAACACAAGTAGAACTTTCAGTGTCTTTTTGAGCAGCCCTTTTTTAAGAAAGATCAGGGTTATGATTCATGTTTTTCAAAATAGGCATCGTTTGTACATTTTGAATGTTTACTGAAGGTAAATATTGATATCCTGGAGTTTGCCCCGGCTTTTTTTTGCTACCATTACATGCTGTTTCCAAGAACGCTTTTTCCCAGCATTTAATATCTCAGAAACCTAAAAGATTCCATATTCTTCTTTTATCACATCCAAAATGATGACGAGCTGTATGAAAGCCCACTTTATCGTATTTACATGGTAGCGGCACAGATGCAGATCCTGTGTTGACCAATCAGCTTCTCTTTTGAGAGAGAAAAGTTTGGCTATGAACACTGCTCTTGGGGCGGTCTCTGAAGAGCTACGATAGAGTACCAGCCGAGTCTATTGCTGATGAAGCCATGACAAGGCGGCTTCACCTGCCTTTGACCTTGTTACGAACTATAAGCCTATTGAAAGTAGAATGTGTGACTGTTTTGGACTCTTAACATTCCCTCTGCTGCCTTGAATGTCCTCCAAGAAGCATGAGCATAATCCAGACATAAAGACGCCAGTCTCATGTCATGCATCCGAGCCATGTCACATGAAAGCGCACTAGACATTGGAACGTGTCTGTCACCGGTGACATGGCACACGTAGGCAAAAGCCACCGTAAATCCTCAGCTTCTCTTCTGTCCATCGCATTGTCTATACTTGGTTTCCCTCTCCCCATCCCAGTTGATGAACCCCCTCTCTGCTAAATTGCTTTTATGCTATGTTGCTTGGCGTGCCATTTTCCCTGAGCTAATGCTCCTTTCTTTGTTATTTTCCATTGTTAGAGCAGTGTAAATATCTCCCTAGGGACTACCTGTGCTCTGAGATCTCTTTGCTGTGTCATTATCAAACATACCGTGTGAGATTTGCCCTTTACCGTGATTTTTTTATGTCTTTCTCAGTTCTTTTTATAGCCAATACAAGAGGGTTTTAATTTCAGAAGATAATTTATGTAAGGCTTGGTGTGTGGTTAACACAGATCTTCCAATTCCATTGTGAATATCTACCAGCCACAGTCAGCGTACTGGGATGTTGTCTGTCTCTTGACAGTTTGGGTTATTGGTGACTCTCCGAAGACAGAGGAGAAGCCTTTGGGTGGACAACATATGCAAGCAACTTTAAATTATTTTTCTTGATAGGAGTATAAGGCAGAAGTTCTTATTTTTGTCATAACTGATTACTTGCAAAATGAAATGTATACTAATACATACAAATACTAATTTATTTGGTTTTCTCCACTGAAAAAAAAGTGAGGATTTTTGCCTCAGACTGCAAGTAGGGATTGTTTTATGGACAGTTTATTTGAAAGGAAGGGAGGAAGAGGAGGGAATTTTTATTCCCATTTGTAATTAGGTGTATTTGTAATCCATGCTGCTCAGGAACTGAGCTGAGACCTGTCTGTATTTTGGGGTATTTAAAACAGGAACTAGTGAGCCCTGTTAGGTACAGTGCAATGGCTGCTGAAATGTGCGTGTCGCCAGTGGCGTACACCAGTGCAGAAGAAAACCTGTAAAGATGAGGTTTAAGTAGGGAGAGAGCATTGCATCAGAAGGCACTTGACCTCAGGAAAACAGCTATCCGTGTCCAGGTTCTCAGCGCCTACAGCATACCTAGCAATGTTCCCTGGAGAGTTAATCACCTAAGAAAAGATGAAGTGACCGGGACATTAACTTTCTTTGGGCTGTTTGTGTAGCTTCAGTACCACAGTTGTGAAAAGCCAGCTGTCTCACCCACCAATGAAGAATTATAGCACTACTTCAAATAGCTGATCTCTGCCACTAGGTGTATGTTCACTTCTTGGTTTGGGGTTTTTTTTATTACTTCTGCTGATATTTTTCTAATCCATAAGAATCAGCTGGCATTAGGAGCTTCAGTAACAGTCATCTGCTTAGGAAAATTCATGCTTGTAGAGTAATCTATTAATTGAATTTTTTATTTAGCATTTTTTGATAGAGGAATAAATGCTTATTTATGATAACTCTGTAGAATGTATCAGGTGTATGATAAAAATATCAGATCCAGCACAAAAGCTAAGATACTGCATCTGCCTGAATCACTGCAAAATGTTTTCTGTCTTCTTTGCACTAAAAGCTTGATAACCAGAGCATAGCCCTTATGCTCAGCACTTCTGAGCTCTACATACTCTTGAGTAAGTCACATAACAATTCCATGTCTAAATTTACACATAAACAAATGAAGCATGCATAAGGAAGCTTAGAGTTCTGCGCTTTTGAACTGCTCTAGTATCCACAGATGTTGCTGTGTAAGAGTCCTGGATGGCCTGACATAGATTCCAGTGTTATAAATGCTTCCTTAAATACTTTGTCAAGTGTTAATCCGTTTAACACAAATACTACAAGGAGCCTTGAATCACTCAGGAGCTTCTGTTTAGAAGGAAAAATTGACTAATAGTGTCAAAGGCTAAAGAGAGAACAGGCAGAGTCAGCTAGCTATAGCTTGCAAAAATCTAGTGTCATGCAAAACAGCCGTCTTGGGCAGCAGAACCGTAGCTTTTATAGATAATACATGCCAGAGCAGCCTATGTTAAAAAAAAAAAATATTTGAAAGGGGAGAAGTGCTAACCACTGCTGTAAAAACAAGGCAACAAACCCAGACTTATTCCCACTGGAAAACAGGGATTGTTGTCTGCAGCTCAGGTAGCATTTCTGCCCCTGGGGACGGTCAGCAGAAACCGTGCTGCTCACTTAGGCCAGTGTGGGATTGAGAAAATGTTGACATTAAGAAGTGATGTTCCTCCTCCTTTTTTCTTTTGTGGCTGTGTACCTAGTTTTCACAGGTAAGCATTCATGTCAATCCTCGCAGCCGTCAGTGTCCAAGTTCTCAGCGCGGAATGAATCAGATGAATGTGTTGTTTCTGAAGCAAAAAACGGAGACTCTTTGTCTTTGCAGTTATGAATGACATCATCACAACCATGTTCAATAAAAAATTTATGGAAGAGCTGTTTAAACCACAGGAACTCTATTCCAAGAAAGCTCTGCGAACAGTGTACGACCGGCTAGCTCATGCTTCAATCATGAGACTGAACCAGGCCAGCATGGACAAGGTAAAAACGACCACCTGCGCGGTCCTGACTGCGCTGTACTTCTGTGCTACCACTCATAAGTTTCTGATTGCGGTAATCAGTACATGGCTTTACGTCACTGTAATTTTGAAGCGTATTGTAGCAGCCCTCTTTTCATTTGCTGTCTTTGTAAAAACAGTTCTCAGCCAAGGAAGCTTTGGGGAAATCCATGGTAGTATCAGATACGTCAGAACTAAGTATTTCTGCTTTAATAGCTAAATGCTTGATTTTAAGGGGTTCAGTAAGCATTCTTTATCGTATTTTTTTACACATATTAAAAAAATATACATATGTGGGTGTGTATAAATGTAGATATTTCTGTATTGACAGTCACTGTTCTGCAGTTGCAGGTGTTAGAATTTTTGCCTGCAAACAGTATATCCAGCCGACAATTTTGAAAAAAATTATAGGAACTGGATTACCTGCTAGACCTCTACCTGGGTGTCAGTGGTGTTGAAATTGGCAGTAGTTTTAAAGGCAGCAGGAGGGCAGATGATGTGATTGCAGAGGTCTTATTTTCTTAGGAAACAAAGCTAAAATGGTTGTTCTTACCATAGGCAGGTGCTAGCCTAAGTGTCTAAATCCCTTTCTACATCAGTGTGATGTTACCTAAGCAGTGTTGCGCTCTCTGTTGTGATGGAACCAAAATTTCCCCGTGTTATTTTGCAGCTGTATGACCTTATGACTATGGCTTTCAAATACCAAGTGCTGCTGTGCCCTCGGCCCAAAGACATTCTGCTGGTCACATTCAATCACCTGGACGCGATCAAGGATTTCATACGCGATTCCCCTGGCATTCTGAACCAGGTGGATGAAACTTTCCGACAGCTGATTGAAGTAAGAATCCTTAGAAAAATGGTGGGACACACTGTGGTTTGAGATTCTATTTTTTTTCTCTTTCAAGGTAATCTTAGAGACTAAATACTACCTCAGTAAGTGCCGTATCAAGTGTGGAGGTTGATATGTTTTCAACCTCAGAGAAGCATCCAAATAACCTTCCCCTCTTTTTAACCTGCGGGAAACAAATTTGCCTCCCAGTTAGCAACTTTTGCTCATAGTAACTGCTGTAATTCTTTGGGAAAAAAAAAATGAGTGTCCCAGTAAAGGGAACTGATTTCAGAAAAAGTCAAGTTCTGAGAAGTCATGAAATGTTTCCAAAGGGCTTCTGGAGAGGGAGATGTCTACGAGTCAAGTGTTATTTTTCTGCTGGCCCAGTTTAAGTCAATACATCGCTTATTCAGCCCAATCAAAGTCTCCACTGACTTCGGCAGAAATTGAATTAGACTCTTAGTTACGGATAATAATGACTGATAATGACCATCAGCCCCCCTTATATAATTTCTGCCTCCCCTGACACACCTTTTGGCTGGCCCCCTTTTGGGCCAGCAGTATTCTGATGTACTGGTTTCCACCTTTACCTGGCTTGGACATGGGACACTTGCAAATCCTTACATGATGGTTTTTCTTTTCCAGACATACAGCTGTCTCTCTGCTGGAGAATTTCAGCTCATCAGGCAAACACTCCTCATTTTTTTTCAGGACATGCACATAAGGGTAAGAGCCCAATACAACTAGTCAGTAAGAATAAAAGGGAGTTTGTTGCTAGAATACGAAGGTATAGTGTGATAATTACACTGTAGGTTTGGTTTTGTTACTTATGCTTTTCAGTCATCCTGATGTGCTTGTAATTTCAGTCTTCAAAATTTCACAAATTGAGCACATCTACTGCAATAATACTCAAAAATTCTAAAATGTTAGGAAAAAAGGAATCTCTACTAGTATGGATTTGCTAGTTGATAAATATGTTTTTCCTTTTAGTAGAAACTTGATATGAAACTCAGAACCTGAGCTTGAAGTCATGGGGCTTGATAGTCTCTAAATAAATTGGTCATACTCAAGTGCATAAGCAATACTTTTTTTTTTTTTTTAATGTTAGATGAGTGTGCCCATCCTCTGGACCACAATTCTACATTACTGGCTTTGGCCTGTATCATATTCTCTATATATACATCAAAATCTGTAGGAAACCTACCCAGTCTAGGCAGGAAGGCTGCAAGGTCAGACTTCAAAGCATTTGGATCAGAAGACACGCAATTGATTTTCTCAAAGGTGGAATATTCTTTTGCAGGTATCTATCTTTCTGAAGGATAAAGTGCAAAACTCTAATGGTCGCTTTGTGCTGCCAATATCAGGCCCTGTTCCTTGGGGTACAGAAGTTCCAGGACTCATCAGGTGGGTTCTGAACCGCTGCTTATACTGGTTGCAGTGCCTTGCATGTATGGCTGCGCACGGAGGAACAGTCTGTCCCAGAGGTCTAATAGGACTCAGACTGTCGTTCACGTTGCGTGGATAGCTGAACCTCCAGTAAGTACTATTTAAAGGGCAGGATTTGGGATTAAGTCACCCAGCAATGAAATACTAAGCCATTTCTGGCATTCTCTATTCCAGTAAATTAGCTATTAGTAATTTATGCTATAAAATAAGCATTTACCAACATATAGAATAGGGTTTTATTCCCCTTTTTCTTGCACAGTAAGCAGAGGAAGCCAGTGCTGAAAATCAGCAATAAAACTACTAAATATGTTTCAATAATGACTTGTTTTTAAGGGTATTTAATCACAATGGAGATGAAGTTAAAAGAACTGAGTTCACCACTGATGGAAATTATGTTACTCCACAAAGGGAAGGATCTTTTGATCTTTATGGAGACAGAGTCCTCAAACTTGGAACAAATATGTAAGCAATTTTTGTCCTACATAGAAACATGAAGTAAATGTTGATGCTTATGGATTTGTTCAGAAGAACATCTTCTGCCTTGTGTATTTTTGCCTTGTTTGCTATTCTCAGCTTGACTTTTTCACGAAGTGATGTCCTGAAACAGAACGCATGTGGACAGATGTGTGGGACAGAGCTGTGGAAAAGAGCAAAAGTTTGATTTATGTCTGTAGTAGAGCAGTGTAAAGAGTAAAGAGTGTTCTCATCTGGTACTGCATATTATGTGAAATGTAATTTAATTTTGACTGCATTCAAGAAATCCTTTCTTTTCTCCATGTTTATCTTACTGTAATTTTTCCATTCAAAGAATAAGAGAGCAGTGTTCTTTCTTACAGCTTTGTCACTCACACATTTTAATGCCTCAATACTCCATAAAGCTGAACCGTAATTTCTCATTTCAGTTATTTACAGACTTCAGAAAAATATCCTAAAATCACAATACTGTGCTGCTTCCTCCGGTTCCTGTATCTCATACAAGTAACAGGTTGCTCCTCCTCGTGTGTTTTTCCCTCTAGGTACAGTGTCAGTCGGCCAGTAGAGACACACATGTCAGGATCATCCAAAAACTTGGCATCCCATGCAAAGGTCAGTGTTGCTCTGCTCCTGTCACTGGTTAACTGGCTAGCTAGTCTGCGTCAGTGAGTCCTGCAGCCGGTCACGCGTGGTGGGAGAGTTTCCTGTGAGCAGTTTCACCACATCCACCAGATTTTACATTCTGCTTCCCTTGTCTCTTCATAGATGGGGTCACTGAATGAAACGCCCACATCCATCATCTCCAATTCACTTACTGTACAGTTGTTACTGTCTTCCCCTTTGTTCGTCCCCTTTCTCAGGGAAACAATACCCATCTCCTTAGTCTACAGTTGTGGATAACTTCAGGGCAACCTGTTCTGTTGTTCTCAGAGATGTATCCAATCCTCCACAGTCCCTTTTGAGCCTGGGGAAGGGCACGTTTTCCTAAAGAATCTTACACACAAGCTTATGCAATGGTGTACTCGCTTTCTATTCTGATCTCTTCAGAAAACAGAAAGCTGGCTTTACAGATTTCTCAGCTGTTCAATTTAGCTGGAAAATTATCTTGTCCTGGGTCTATAAATTCAAGCAACCATTTTCAATATATAGCTGATAATTACTAGTTATCCGCACAATCTGTACCATTAACAATACGGAAATGTATTTATATCGCTCTGAAGAACATTTATGTAATAACAGAAAACACAAAAATGATTACAGTCCTCATCTCCCTAGTAACCTGACCAGTGAACCCATCGCTGTTTTCTGCAGGAGAATATAGTCCCTAACCCTCTTGCTAAAGAAGAACTGAACTTTTTGGCCAGGCTGCTGGGAGGTCTGGACGTCAAGAAACCTGGTGGCAGTGAGACAGGATTTCGACTGAATTTGTTCACAACCGACGAGGAGGAAGAGTATGCTCGAGTCCTTCTTGGTTTGGGGTTTGTGATGTGGTGCCATGTGGACAGCCCTGGAGACTAAAGCTGGCCCTTAACAGCTTTAGGCACAGAATAGCAGGGGTTTTAGCATTTTATTATTATGGTCCAGATGGTCCCTACAGGAACAAAAGAGAAGCAGTTTCCCCGGCTTGACCTTTTAATTAGGGCCGGCGGCAAGGAGAGCCATTTCCCTGACTGGTGTCTCCTGTGCTGGCCGGCCTTGTGCACCCTCCAAGTGACGCTGGCGGTCAGCAGCAGGTGACGATCTGTGCATAGTTCTGTCCCGTGGAACAGAGCCATCCTTTCAGCCCTTTTAGCTCTCCTCTCCCCAAATACACCTACATATTTCAGAGATAAGAATATAACCGATGGGGCTGATGAGACTGACAGGCATGAGCACCCCCTCCTGGCAGGGAGCACAAGCGTAGGGAGACTTTTTGTTACGTGATTTCTGCAGAATATTTTTACCTACTTTTAATCTCAACTACAGAGATGTTCCCACTGTTCTACTCTTAGCATAAAGAATCTAAGACAGGGAAAAGTCTCCAAACTGGGGTCAATACATTAATTTGCCTAGTAGGAATAGGGACGTTGTCCCAACTTCATGCCTACAGAAGCCTCCTGAAATCTGATTTTTATAATTTACTTGTATGTCTTCATGAGACTAAGCACTCTTTTCATGTTTTTAATCAAGACATGCTGCATTGACTAGACCAGAGGAGTTATCTTACAAGGTTATCAACATAGAAGCCACGCAGGTATGTACAGTGCAATTCAGATCTTTGCTTCTCATCATTCCTGCCTTGCTAAGAGCTGAGTTTCACCCAGAGTAGGAACTTAAAAAAATACATTTTTTCCCCACTTCAGTTAAGCTCATAAATAAGCAATGGCAGTATTTGCTGCCAAGCCTGTGGATTTGGTGACTAATTAATAAGAGAACCTGAAACCTGACAAATATTAGAGCAAGTTTTTAGCTGCAGAGGATGGAGACGTGGATCATTTGCCTGCTTGCGGTTACAGCCTGACGCCAGCAGCCCTTTTTAAAGGGGCTCACGGGCATCAGCAGGCAGTTGGGGACGTCCCAGTACAGCCCGGTGCAGCCCAGTGCCCGGGCCGGTGCCGGTCCCCGCTGCGGGCGGGCCGGCGCGCTGAGGCGGTGTCTCTCCCGCAGGAGCCGGGGCGGCGGGCGGAGCTCTCCCGCATCCTGGGGGAGATGGAGGTGGCGGAGCCGCGGCCGCCCAGCGCCGGGAAGGGCGAGGACCTGCTGGCGCTGATGGACGGGCTCTGAGCGACATTAAAGGCTTACGCACAGCCCGGCNGGTGCGTGTGCGGGGGGGGAGGGAGAGCGGGGTGCGTGTGCAAGGGGAGGAGCGGAGCGGGAGAGTGCGAGGGAAGGGGGGGTGAGCGTGCGAGGGGAGGGTGGCAGCCTGTGAGTGTGCAAGGGGAGGAGGCAGCTGCACGGGGGTGTGCAGAGCACGAGGGGATGGCGAAGGGAGGCAGCGTGTGGGTGAGCGTGCAAGGGCAGGAGCACGGTTTGTACGTGCGTGCAAGGAGGGGCACATGGAGAACACGAGAGAATGGTGGGAGAGGGGCGGTGTGCAAGTGAGTGTGCAAGGGGAGCAGGGAGTGAGGACCCCAGTGTGCAAGGGGGGGGCACATGGTGAATGTGACTGACTCTGGAGAGGGGCAGCGTGCAGATGAGTGTGCAAGGGGTGGTGTATATGCGTACGAGTGTGCAAGGTGAGAAGGGTGGGTCTCCCCGGCAGTGCAGAGGCGGGCGCCCAGCCGGGGCGCAGCACGGCGTCTCCCTCTTCCCTGCCGAAGCCGCGCGATGGAGGTCAGCCACTCCGTCAAGGAGCGCACCATCGCCGAGAACAGCCTGGTCATCCTGCTGCAGGGCCTGCGCGGCCATGTCACCACCGTGGACCTCCGCGACGAGAGCACGGCCACGGGGCGCGTCACCAATGTGGACGCCTTCATGAACGTGCGGCTGGCCGAGGTGACCTTCACGGACAGGCAGGGCATGGTGTCCCACCTGGACGAGCTCTTTGTGACCGGCAGGAACGTCCGCTACGTCCACATCCCCGACGAGGTGGACATCAGGGCCACCATCGAGCAGCAGCTGCAGGCCATCCACAGGGTCCGCTACTTCGGGGGCCGTGACAAGGGCAGGAAGGAGTTCCCTCGCGCCAAGCACAAGTGAGCCCCCAGTGCTGCCTGCTGAAGGGCCAGGATGAACCTGCCCCTTCCACCGGACTGCCAGCCACCTCCGCACCTCACCCCAAACTTCTTGCCCAGGGACTCAGGGCTCTGCTGCTCCCCTGGCCCGTGCCTGTGGGGGAGCAGGTTTATTTTTTTTTGTAATGAATAACCCCACTTAAAAGGGTCTGTGATCTCTCAGCTCATTTCCTGTGCTGTTGGCAGCTACTCATGTCCCTCCTCTGATGGCCAAACAAAGCCCTTGTGGCCAAAGCCGCAACCATCCTGCAGCTTTGCCTTCCCCTGCTCACAGAGCCCGGAACACTGCTGCTGCTGGCATCGCTGCCCGCAGGAGCCGGAGACGCTGGTGCTGAGCTGGGGCTGGTTGTGCTCTGTCCTCTCGGCTTCCTGCTGCTAGACTGAAAGCGTTTAACAGGAAGAGGGTGAGACAAGTGTCCGTCCAGAGCAGAGCGGGGCTGAGCTGGGAGAGGAAGGGGCAGCGCCGTCTGCTTGGAAAGGCACGAAGGTGCTTTGCCCAGGACACGGGGAACGCTGCTGCTAGCTCCTCTGCTTCCCCGCTACTCCATCACCTTCCCCAAAGCTCTGCAGCGCTCCCTCAGCCTGCTGCATCTCAGCCACGAGCACTGCACTGTCAACAGCTGACTTCATCCTCCCTCTGCAGGGACCCCTTTGTTACCCTGTGCCGTCCGGCCTCCTCCGAGACGGAGCTCGGTGGCTCTGCCCCGGTGCGTGCGATGTGCACGGCTCTGGGCCCGGCCCCCTCGCTGGAGCCATCTGCAGCCCTGAGCGCTGCTTCGCTGTCCGCCTGAGCACCGCTGGGGTGGAGGCGGGGGGGATTTTTAAGAGCTCTATCCCACGCGTCCCTACAGCGGGCTGGCGGGGCTGTCTGCCTGGGCGCCGGGGAGGCGGCGGGGGCAGGAGGGTTCCGTGGGGAGGCTGCAGGCGAGCCCGGGGACCAGCGTGCTGCAGGCCCCGTGCCCCCGCGGGGCGGCCCGGCCCCCGCAGCCCCCAGCCCGGGCTGGGCCCCGGGGCCGGGGCCTGGGCCTGGGCCTGGCAGGCGGGAGCGGGGCCCGTGGCGCAGCGGCCCATAGTGCCGGGCCTCGGTGGGCGGGGCCCGCCGGGAAAGCACCCGCCTTTCCGCCAATCACGGCGCGTTCGAATCTCCCGCGTGCCCACCAACCCCCTTGGCGTCCAGCGCCGGCCGGAGCGGGAGCCAATCGCGGGGGGAGTCATTCCGCCTCAGCCAATCAGCCCTCGCTTCTTACATCTCTCTCGTCTCCGCGCCTCAACCAATCAAAGTCTGCCGCAATTATCCCCTTCCAGCCTCCGGGCTCTCCGCCAATCGCAGTCGGCGCTGTCTCAGACGGCCAATCAGCGCCGCTCCTTCCCCGCCGCCATCTCTGCGGCGGCGCGGCGGCCGCCGGGAGGCGGGATGATGGCGGCGGCGGGGGGCGGTGGCGCGTGCGTCACTTCCGCTGTCAGGTGGCCGCCGCCGCGGAGCGGAGCGGAGGCCGCGGCCGGGCGTGGGGNTACTCATTCTGTGCCGGGCCCCGGCGGAGGCTTCGCCGCGTGCTCCCGGGTGCCCGGCCGCCCCGCGGGGCCTCCGGGGCAGCGCCCTCCGGCTGGCGGGGCCGGGCCGGGCCGGTGCAGCCCGCCCGCTGCCGGCACCTCGGAAGGGGCCTGGGAGAGACCGGGCGCTCCCCGACTCGCCCGTGGCTGCAGCCGCCGCGCCGGTCCCCACACGTGTGCCGTGGTCTCGGACCGCCGTGAGGGTCTCCGGGCCCCTCTGGGGAGCCTCCCCCCGGGGCGGCCCGGCGGGGCTGTGTGCTGCCGGTGCACCGGCCGCAGGCCGCTCCCCGGCGGAGGGTGGGATCTGGTGCGGTGGGGCGGGTGTGCACGGCCGGATTTTAAATTGTCACTTAGTGAAACTCCTTTGTCCTTTTCTTCCCTGCGGGAGCGGGGGGGTTTGGGCTGTGGGGACAGCGGGTTTCGCAGAGCACGGACGCGCTCGGGGTTGCTGAGGGAGCAGACGGCTCCTCTCGGGTGCTGATTTCGCTTTCGGTCTGGGCAGGAATGTCTTCACGTGGGAGTTTCGGACCTCTGTTCTGAGGAAGAGTCTCGTGTCTCAGCAGGGAGTAGTTGAAGGTTGTACCTCTAAGTGGGAATGAGTAAGACCATAAGGTATTACAGCTGGCGCTGGCTACGGAAACCTGCCCCGTCCTCCCTGTGCGAGCTCACCTGAAGAAGATAAGGAGGCACAGTTTGGGATTTCCTGCCTTCAGAACCTCTTTCTGTTACCCATTGGCTGTGGCCTTTGGGAGCTTCGCTGCCACAGTATGTGGGAGTGTTAAAGGTGTCACGCTGCTGTCGGAGGGAGCCTGTGGCACAGCACCTTTCCCCCGCTGCTCCTCTCCCTGTCACGAGGTTTGGGGCTGTCTTGTTCCTGCCCAGCTGCTCCCTCCTCCTGCCGTGGCTGCAGATGTGCTGCACTGGTGTTGATGGTTCAGTTCTTTGCTAGTTTAGAGTCCTAATGTGTAGGCGTAGCATATACTGCTATGGATAGGTGTGCGAGGCGTCTCGGGCTGTAATCCTGTGTCTGGTGGGAGGTAGAGAATGCGGAGCAGAGGCCGGTGCCCAGTGTGGTGGGGCTGAGCTACCATGGCTCTGCTGCCCGCCGCCGGCGGGACGACAGGCTCCCTTCGGGCAAAAGGGATGCGAGTTGGGTGCAGGGGGAGGGTGGTCGGGTTCGCAGGGTGCCTGCAGCCCAGGTGGGTGTAACTTGAGGGACGGGGCAGGGTGAGGCTTACCTGCTGGCAAACAGCCCCGGGCTGGTGGCGGTCGGGATGCAGGATGTCTTTCCCCGATGCTGGAGTGTTTGTGCTACATGTTTTTATTGTTTCTCTGTGGCATCCGTGCTGATGGTTTGGTCACATAATCGCATTACTTAAAAGCACCCTTCATGTTCAGCTGCTTTTTATCCTCAGGATATTACAGAATCATCTCCTCCTGAGACCACACAGAGGGAAGCCTTGTAGGTGCTCAGCTGCTGTTTGATTAAAGACAACCCTATTGATTTTGCCTGAACTGCCCGCCGTGCTTAGCCTAAATAAGGGATGTGTCTGCAGAGACTGGGGGTTGCTCTGGACTTGCACAGTGTGTGCCTTGCTCGTGCCTGGGAGCTCTCCAGCTGGGAGCTCTTGCTGGACCAGAGGATGCTATGTGACCCTTGTCATTTTCTATGTGAAACAGTCTTATTTTGTTAGTTGGGTACACGTTTGTGAACTTACAGCATCTATCAGTGTGTGTTCACGCTACAAGCAATAGTAACATTAGCATGGCAGTGCATGTAGATAACTTAAATATATTTGTTTCTCTCTAGTTAGGGCTAGAGGAGTAGAATATCATTAAAAACAGCAGCCACGCCTCACTGTAAAGAAAGTGTCAGCACGTGTGTGAGTCATGCGATAACCTTTGTGCGCATGAGGAAAGTCCTGCTTCAGTGGATTTATGGAATATTAAGTGTACATAGTAACATAAGCTATAAACAAGAAATAAAATCTTGTAATACAATACACATCTCACCTGATGGTGATTTTAAAGGTAATGACTGCCTGCCTTCACGGGAGCAGCCCGAGGTCGGGAACTTGTGCACCGGGCTCTGTGCTGGGAGAGCGGTGCAGTCGCAGGTGCTGTCAGGGCGCTGCTGTTGGATTTCCAGGCTCTTTTCCTGCGCCGTGCCCCTGCTGTGAGGATGTTGGGCTGGAGCAGGGGGTTTCCTGGTGGATGTGGCCCGTGCTTCAGCGTGAAAGGGTTAAGCTGAAGTTGGTGTTTGTGTAACCAAACAGGGAACTCCCAGAGATGAGTCCTTGGCTATCTCATGTGTTGATGCATCAGAAGGGTTTAAAGAAAGCCCAGCTTGTTGCTTGCTTGCACTGTAATTACGTTGCTGGAATCCTGTGCTTCAGAGTTTCCTGGGCTGCCTGGGGGGGGCCAGGAAAGAATTTGCTATCCCTGATGTATGATTTGGCCTGTGGAAGCCTTTTTTGTCCTTGAGAAGTTGGAGACTGGCCACAGCTAGATGTGGGATGTGGGCAAGGTGTACTGGGGTCCCTTTTAGCACTGTGGCCTCTCAAGTGCTGGCTGTGCCTTGCTCACGTACCGGGGATTAAACTAATCAGCAGGTTGGGCTGAGCAAGGAGATTTTCTAGTGGGTCGCTTCAGCAGGGACTGCCAGAGGTGTTGGTGTCTCCCAGCTTGCGAAGCACAGCTCGCTCCCTGAGTTCATGCTTTACCAAGTGCCTTCTGATGGTGTGGGGATGCCCCAGCCCCTCCAGCTCTGCCTGTACCTCGGGATTCTTCCTTCTCAGAGAAACTCTGCATCTGGTTTTGAACGAGCTTCTTGCTTAGGGAAGAAGCTCGAATGAGTCTCCGCACGTTTCCAAGAAGTCTCTGAGTCAGGGCTCCTCTGTTTCTGGAGAAGGCTTCCCTTCCCGGAAGGGCTCGCACAGCGGTACATGGGCTGCACTGGTGGCTCTGAGTCATCTGATGGGCTTTTTTTTTTTTATTATTACTTGTCTTACAGAACAGTTAAACTTCCAAAGCCTTTGGTAAAATTAATGTTCCTGTATAGTGAATCTTCACAGGAGCCCACCCTGGCTGCCCCTCCTTCCCGCACGCCTGCTTTGCTTGGGATCTGCCCGGCAAACGTTCCCTGTAATCCCCCAGCCAGTGACTCCTCCGCAGGCCCGGCTGATCCCAACTCCGCCTGTTCTCAGGGAAGCTTTTCCAATGGGAATCGAGCCTCTGTCCCTG
Source organism: Anarhynchus alexandrinus (assembly GCA_008711295.1). Classification (NCBI taxonomy): domain Eukaryota; kingdom Metazoa; phylum Chordata; class Aves; order Charadriiformes; family Charadriidae; genus Anarhynchus; species Anarhynchus alexandrinus. The sequence goes on from VUYV01000252.1 coordinate 1,222,084, forward strand.
GGAGCGCTGATGACTCGGTCTGAGCTGTCCCCAGCTGGGTTTGCCCGGGGAAGGTGTGTGGCAACGCTCTGGGATTGCTCCCTCTCGCAGCGATACCGACCTGCCTGTTCCCGTGCCGGGACGCCAGACCATACTCGGAGTTTTACTCATTTAACGTTAGCGTTCATGTAGGTTTTTAGGTCATGTCCAACGTTGCTTCTCGTGAGCTGGAATTTGCCATGAGCCAGGCTTAAATGTGAACTTTGATTAATCATCGTTGATAAATACTGCTCAGTGTGTTATTTAGGTGGTAAAAGGTGCAGCCTGATATTGCTCAATTTTTTTTAGCTTCATTTTTGCAAAAGCTGAGGCCTGTGCTGGCTGGGAGGAGAGCGGACAGGGTGAGCAGGACAAAAGCCCTTGGACCAGGTCTCCAGCTTCATCCCAAACGCTGCAGCGCTTGGCTGCCAGAAGAGAAAGCTGGGCAGAAGTGCTGCTGCATTGGGTAGCAGGTCTTCCTTCTGGGGCAGGAGATGGATAATTGACGAGCACAGAGCAATACCGTGCTTCCCTGGGCGGCGGAGCGCCCGGTGGGCCCGGCTGCGGTGCCGCCTCTCCGCCGCAGAGGCTTCGAGCCCGGTGATGAAGCCCGCGGGGAGCGGTGATTCATTTGTCCTGTGCGCACGCCCGAGCCGGCAGCCTGGCAGCCCTGCCTGCCACTGCCGCGCAGCCCTGCCGTCTCTCCACCTGCAGCGTTTCCAGGTCAGGAGCAACAGGCGGGTGTTGGGTGTTGGGTGCCGGCGGTGCGGCGAGCGGGAGCAGCCGCAGCTCAGCTCCGTTGGCTGCCAGGGAGCTGCTCCGGCAGCACCCGCGCTCCCGGGGGCAGGTTTCCCTTCATGGCGTGAGCTCCTTGCTGAAGGAGCTCGTCCTCGATAGGCAGCAGACACTGGTGGGCTCCGTCATCTGCTGTGGGTTCCCAGCTCACCCCATCGCCTTACTCGCAGAGGTCAGCTCTCTTGCAGCAGCGGGGTGGGACACCCGCGGGGTTGCCAGTCGTCACACGAGAAAGTGTAAATACCAACTAACTTGTTTTGTCCCCTTGTTGCAAGATAAATCAACAGAAAGCATCGCGGAGGTTGTATCAGCTGCTCCAGTGTCTTGACTAGTTTCTGTGCTGCTGACTAATCCTGTTAACGCCCCAAAGGTGCTTTTTTTTTTTTTTCCCCTGCTCCAGCTATTAGCTGTGGCTGCTGGACTGCGGGACCTGCTTGTTCTTTAATATGGGATGAAAAGGGCAGTTTCCTCTTCTCTTGTTTTTCTTTGTTGTTATGCTGGGCACTGGAACATCATGCAGTAATTCAGGAATTAGACAATTTCCTTAAGCTACGTAATTAAAACACATTACATCTAGGTCTCCAAAATTATTTGATTAATAATTCTATTAACGTCATAGCACAGTAAGAAGCTTTGGACACTTCTCCAGTAAGATGTTGATACATTGCATGGACCACATTAAGTAATGAATTTTTGTGCTAGACTTGTAACTTCATTGTCTGTGTGAGAGGGACCATTTGTGTTACAGATGGTGGGATGGGGAGCGGGGGTGGTTTGATTCAGTTTGTACAGTTTGGGTTTTGGGGGAGGGGGCGGTGAACCCACCGCATCAGTATCTAACAGGCCTGTCCCTGGGATGGAGTGTTTTAAAGGATAAATGTTTTTGTTCTGGTTCTTCTTGAGACTCATCCTCCTGATGTTAAAATCACTTTTTTTCTTTTTCAGTCTTAAGAATTGGAAAGTCCCGGCTGTCTGCAGGGCTGCCTTGTAGACAGAGGCACTGCTGCAGGGGTTGGGGGGATGTTCTTCACCCTTACGAGGCTCGCCACCTCTCATGGAAATGTTCTAAATTCTCAACTTTGGGCTATTTTATCTCTCAGCTGTGCCGCAGCGTAACCACTTACTGCTTATTTGCCCTCTGCTCCTTGTGTGAGAGGAGGCAATCCGTGTGCGATGCGGTAATCCCCTCTTGTGCGCCCTGAGCGAGCCTGGCCTGGGGAGGCTCGGCTGCTCCGGTGGCAACGGCTGCCACGGAGAAGAAACGCGTTTGCTGTTGGGACGCGTTAGGTGGAGGAGCAGTGACGCTGCCGGCGTCCCTCCAGCTGAGCGGTGCGGGGCTGGCAGGGCTCCTGTGCCCAGCGCGTGGCCGGGGACGCGGCGAGGCCGGGGACGCTCCGGGGCCACGGGTGGGATGGCGGATGGCTTCAGCGCACTGCTCGTGGGACGGGACCCCCATCTCGCAATGGGCCCCACTCCAGCCCTGAGCACTAAGGGCTGCCGTGGCCTCACGTTGCCACTTACAGCCGCGGAGTCGTTTTAAGCTGTCCGGTTTATCATGGCTTTTGTCTAAAACTTATTTAAAGCTTGTTCTTCCAGGAGGTAGTTCAGCTGTTGGTGTCTGAGCAATACCAGCTTCGTGTTGCGAGTGCTTCTAGCAGCGAAGCCCCTTGAAATCAGAAGCCCAGCTCACGTGAATTTGCAGGTAGACAACACCGGCTGGCTCGGCAGGGCCGGGGAGCCTCCTGCATTGCTGGGTTTGTTTTAAGAGTTTCCTTAAACCTTGTCTCAGAATACCAGTCTTAGTTGTATGCCTAGTGGATCGCCACTTGTTCTGCAGGAGGCTGGCACAAGGAAGTCCGTGCCCTTTTGACCAATTTCCTCGCTCTAATTGGGGTTGCACAATGTGCAGAAAAGGGAACAATCTTCCTGCTTTTTCACAGCAGCTGCCCCCGGTTTTCTTCCCTTTGCTCTGGGACCTTCTTTCCATCCAACCGTCCTTCCTTCCAGTCTCTGAGGAAGCTGAAGTGCTCATGTGTAAACCCTCTGGGTGCTGCTGAGGGCCCCTGAGGTTTTTGGTGGGCTCTACTGCCCTTGTGATGCAGCACGAACCGAGCAGGGAGGTTGGGTAGACAGTGCCGTGAGTGGCACAGGATTGTCCTTAATAGTTAAGTACCCGTTTATATTGGTGCTTTCCTCACTTGCTCTTACAAGTATTCTGTCACAGAGCTGTGATATTTAAGTTGGTGGATGTCCTTTAAGCAGCGGTAGGGCTGGGGCACCTCCGCTCGCTCTCAGCGCCGGGGCGACTCATACCGAAAGTGCTGGCTGGCGAGCGGGCTGCCTGCGCGCCGCCGGCACCCGTCTGCCTGACCGGCGCATCCTGCTGCCTGGGGCTGTGGCTCTCAACGTTGTTCATCAAAGTATAAATAGCTGTGGTGCTTTAATTCAGAAAGGTCTTTAGCAGGCTTTGCAGATCCCCCAGCACCAGGTGATAGTACTGCGTTGTGTTCTGAGTGGTGCTGGGAGTTTGGCTCCTGCATCCCAAACGTTCCTTGTGTATTTTTAAGTCGATCTAGCTGGATACTGGTAAAGTAAACCAGCTTGGATTAAGAAATGTGTAACACGTTAAACTTTAAGCACTTGGTAGAGGTGGTGTAGATTCAATTCTAGAGTGCCTAGATTTAAATCCTAAATTCCTCTTTTTAAATGGGACCAGATGAACTATTAAGCAGTACTGAATTTGAGTTGAATTAGTTCAATTCTTTTTTTTAAGAGGCTGATTATAAATTGCAAAGAGGAATTAACTTGCAGTGGGGATTTGATGAGAGTAAAACTCAATGTATTCTTCTTTGTCGTTTGCAGAAATTGTTCTGTTCAAGTGCAAACTTCAGGCATTAACTCTTACCGTGATTAAAAATTGCTTCCAGTGGTGAAGATTCTGTTGTGGCAGCGTTGCTAACTTGGGTGTATTTAAGACACTGTTAAAAACAGGCAAGCTAGTACCATGTGGCGGAGGTTGAAATGGAGAACATGTTTGTTTCTGCTCTGAAGGTCTGTCTCACATCACAAAATGCCTTTTGAGATCGTTGACGCCTGTATTTGTCTTGCTGTGCAGGGCCATGCGTCTGTGACTCTTTGGGGACTGAACTTCAAGAGCCCTTTCATTCTCTCACGTGATATCAGGAGCTTCAGGCCTTTCCTAAGCCAAAATAAACACAGATGTTTCAAGCTGCAGAAGTTTTGGTGCATACCACGTTATCGTAATCAAGAATAATCCAGAACCACAGCATCAAGTGTATCTCGTTTCGCATTACAGAGTCCTCGACCTTTCGACCATCCAGCCTTCTCCAAGGTGATGACTCCTGTCTCCTGAGACGTTGGAAAACCTAGTTTGGAAGAAGAGTAACGATACAGTTGATGCTGAACTACGTGAGTCCTCAGATTATTTTGTTTACGATAACGCCGTTTGCACCAGCGATTCCCATCCAGCCCGGATTGCACAACGGTCATTATCTCAGAGTTTCTGTGCAGTGGGGTTTCTCCAGTGGAAATCTTACTCATACGTTTCCAGCAGGGATGACGATGTTGCAAGGAGTGGAGAATTTTATAAGGCATAGTCAAATATTAGGTCAGGGATGCAGAATGAACAGAACAAGGAGCATATGGGGCTCAGGGCTCTGTTCCGTTCAGCTGCCCGGGCTCGGTAACGCTTCGGTGTTGGAGGTCCGAGTGGCGGGTGGGAGCCGGGAGCGCAGGGATGCGAAGGCTGCTGTGAGGCTTCTCCCCTTATCTCTCGTGCTATCTCCGATCTTGGTGACAGGTACTGCGAGATGAATTAATGCAATGAGATCACGCTTGTGTCCACAGAAAGGGTGGGACTGCCAGAGGGTAAACTTCATTCAAAGTACGGTGATTTATCATAAGTCTCTTACGTGGTGAAACACTGGGACTTTTTTAAAACAAATAAGTACAACCCAAAAATATTTTCCCAGTCTGCTGTAGTAACCTCGTAGGGAAGACTGACGGGGCTGGGTTTTGACTTGCTCAAGAAAATGGATCTGTGCTTAGTTCCAACTCTCCCCCGCCCCCTTCAAAAAAAAACTTTGAAATGTTAGAGCGTGAGCATTTAATGTTTAGATATTTGTGAAAGTCTTTGAAACTATTTTCCAGGAGCTGAAGGTGAGTAGGAGGTGTATTGGGAACAAAACTTCAGTTTGCTGGAGCTGATTTACGCTTGCAGTGAGCACGCAGCGCGGGAAGGTTAGCCGGGCAGCACTCGGGGAGGTTCTTCTCCTGCTAAACTGAAACAAGACTTTCCTTTGGGGAAGGAGTGTTTTAGTCACAGAGGCTTGAATTTATTTGGCCCTTCAGGTATTGGTTCTGCAACACCGCCTGAAATTCTCTTCAGATTTCTGAGCAGCAGAAAATGCGTGTTGGAAATCGGATTTCTGCAATACCTGAATAAGTAGGAGTGAGTTGAGCTTTTAGTTGTTTGTGCTGGATCGTAGTGGTGCGTGAACCTCGAATACTTGGATGCAAAGCATGAGGCTCTTATTTAATAGATTAAATTGTTCTTTGCATGGAGTGGTGGTGCAAAAGAGCACAGGTACTGGCACCACAGTGTTTCCTTGCGTTGGAATAGCCATTAAAGGCAGGTAACGGCGTGTTCACTCCAAACAAAGCATCACTTCCTGCACGTGGAGACTCGAGTGACAGTTTTATATGTTGGACTCAAATTTCAGCTGCATCGGATGTAGGTAGATGGAGATGTAATAAAACGGTTAGAGCCTAAAGAGGTAGAAAGAGAGAGGAAGGACTTATTTTAACCCTAAAAATACACTTTTGGAAAATCATTGTTAAATTAACTGAATCTCACAGTAACTGGCATGCTTCAGTCTTCCGTGCCCTTGCTGGAAAAGGTGGAAATACTGTTCGTTTTTATGGTCAGTTTTGTGCATTCTTGGCTGTTTGAGGAGCAGACTCGAGCCCTGCGGTTCCCCGGCGAGCTGGCTGCGGTGCCCGGCGGGAAGCCCTCCGTGGGGGAACCCACAAAAGTCCATAGGCTGAATCAGAAGTAGACACGCATCCAAAAGGATAACTTAGACATTTTCTTTCAGAGTTTTGTTGGAATATGTTAATTTGCAAACTTGTTTTTGCTGTAAAACAAGCTTTAATTATTTTGACTTGTTCCCACTATGTCTCTCAAACAACTGTTCTAGGAAATGTTGCTTTGAATAATGAGGCTGATTTATACCTTCAAAAATGCATTAAGCCTCCAACCCACAACTGGTCTATCAGTAATGAGCCATAGCTTTTTTTGTAGAAACACGAGTAGGCAGAGACAGGAGTGCATCAGTAGGTGAAAGCCTTCCAGTATGAAATAAGCGATAGTAGAAGAAATTAGCTCGGTTGCTCATCAGATGTGATCTTCTTTCTCTTTCAAGAGCCAAGGATGAAGCGGCGAGCATCAGACAGAGGAGCTGGGGAAACATCCACTAAGGCAAAAGCTCTTTGTACAGGGATTTCTGGAAATAATGCCAAGAGAGCGGGCCCTTTTATACTAGGTAAGCAGAGAGGGTTTTCTTCATTGGTTTTCAAGGTAGCTACTGATTGCAAAACTGAAAAGAAAGGCATTATGAAATGAGGCAAAGCACATGTGTAATTTAGTGTCTTACCTCAGAGTGCAATTCACTTGTAGCAGAGCAGCAGCCCTTGGAGGTTCTGCAGCTACTCAGGCTAAGGAGGTTTCTAATATTAATACGGCAAGGCAGGTACGGCTTTTAAGATGAATATGAACCCTTGCTTTTCCCTTTTTTTTTTTTTTTGAACCACATTCTTAGACTTTGTTAAAGAGCAAAATCATTCAGGGGGCTTTTTGGTTAGAGCTCTGGGGAGATGTTCAACCCTGCTTGCATGGAATATGCTCTCTAATCAGCACGAAGGCAACTTAATGCAGTAGTGGTCACTATAAGCAGTATGTGCCAAGGCAAGACCGCTCTGCTGCCTTTGAGAGCTGCTGGAATAGTTGTTAGTTCAGAACTAGTTCTATAAACTGTCAAAAACATGATGGACTTCACAGTGGAAACCAATGGATAATCAATTGGAAGCTGATTGATTTAAACTGAAGAGTGGAGACTGTATATTGACTTGAAATTTGGGCTAATGCGTGTACCTGAGCAGTCCCTGCAGAGGTGGCAGTTGGGTTCGGAGGTGTGGTAACAGCAGTTGCCATGGGTGTTGCTAGTAAATGTAAAAGCCTTATGGTTCAGGCATGCAGAAATTTGAATTTCTGAAAACAGCTGTGCCATGTGTGGGCTTTTGTTAAATGTTTCTCCAGTGAACAAATGAAACATTGTCCAAAAAGGTTTCAGAGTTCAATGCCCCTTTTTTTTTTTCTTTAGATCGTAATTTGTGGAAACGCATTTAGTCCCCTGAAAAAAGGGAACTTAGTTTAAACTAATGTAAACTGCGTGACACTTGCATACTGATGTAACCCTGAATTAGTCATTGCTGCTTAAAGGAAAACAAGTCTGTTTTTGCTTTGTGCTGTTAGGTCCACGTTTAGGTAACTCCCCTGTGCCAAGTATTGTTCAGTGTTTGGCAAGAAAGGATGGGACAGATGACTTTTATCAGCTAAAGGTAAGCAAACTTCAGAGCTCTTTAACTTGAGCTCTGGCGACAGAAGCGCTTGCAGCAGCGTGTGGTGGAGGCTGAACCAGGGCGCTGTCGGAAGCGGCAGCTGGAACTTCCCCTCGGTGGGGCAGCTCTGCCAGGGATAGGTCTGGTGTCGAGATTAGCCCCGAGACGAGGCCTCTGTGGCTGCTGTGCAGTGCTCTCTTGGAGCCCTCTGCTCCGCTGTGCCTGAAACGGGGGTGGCTCTTGGGGGGGGGGGGAAATCACCTGGGATATTTGCAAAAAGCCGCCTGAGCTGCTTTTCTGTGTTACTCAAGCTCGTGCTGTGCATTCTGCACAGGCGTTAGTTCAGACGGGTTTGTGGCAAGCATGCAAACATCAGAGTAGTTACATCAGCTGCTAAAACACATGTGAATACCTAAAATGTGAGAGGTTTGAGGGCGTTTGGGTTTTTGTGGGAGCTGTAAAGGTCTTTTCCCTCTTCCTGAAGATTCTCACCTTAGAAGAAAGGGGTGATAAAGGAATAGAAACCCAGGAGGAGCGACAGGGCAAGATGCTGCTACACACGGAGTATTCTCTCCTTTCCCTGCTCCACAACCAGGAAGGAGTGGTTCATCATCACGGGCTCTTTCAGGTACAGCTGGTCACCATCCGGGTTGGGGGAATGCCAGTAATTGCTATTGGCTTGAGCTGCTTTTGTTTAACGTACGGTTCGTGCTGACCCCGTTCCTGTGTGTAAAGAATTACCAGCACACCGCTGAGATTAACTGCTGCCGCTTCAAACAAACAAGTTTGTGGCAGGGGCTGTTGAGAGTTACGTGGGATGTAACAGGGTTTGGGAATTGGGAAACGTGAGAACGTTCAAAGATGGGACAGGTGCTCAGTAGCATCCATTCAAGTAGGAGAATAACTGGCAAATTAATTTGTGCCCCTAGAGCACCCTTTGTAACTGCATTTGTGTTTTCCAGTCTCTGTACTGTTTTATGATGACTTAGAAGAGGGCACAAATTGCCAAGAGACTGTTTCAGCAAGTTAAACTACTCAGTGTGCTGATCAATGTCTTGTGTGAGTGAATTGCGCTGCTGTTAACGCCTTCAGAGCTGTTCATCGGTGTGACGGGCTGGTAGGAGTTGCTGGTTTGGCTGTTGGCATTGCCTTGCTTGCTGGTTAAATTTTGTCAACAGATTTTCATTTGAGGCCATCTGTACTATATCTTAAATAAGCCAGATGTCCAACTCGGCTGTGTCCTGTTTAATGTTATGGAAGAACTGCTAATTGTGTCTTAAGATTTGTGTTCTTCTCATTACTGATGTGTTGGATCCCTGGTCTGTACCACTGTGGAGTTTTTCTAGGTTTTATCTAAAGGTGTCTGTGTGTGTATAAACAGTATCAGTGCTGACAAACAGCATAGACTTTCTCTGGCTTCTTTAAGTAGAGATCATGTATCTTCTTTTTGAAATCCCAACTCGGGGCAAAGATCAAGCGCTGTGATTGCATTTGCTTATTTTGAGATCACTGTGTAGTTATTTATTCTCTAGTGCTCTGTAAGTAAGTACATATGCCCAGATAGCTTCCCTGAACTATTGCTCATTTGTTTGCCTCCCTGCAGGACCGAGCTTGTGAAATTATAGAAGATCTAGAAGCCAACAGAATGGTCAGAAAAATGAAGAAGCGCATTTGTCTTGTGTTAGACTGTCTCTGTGCTCATGATTTCAGTGACAAAACAGCAGATCTGATCAATCTGCAGCATTATGTCATTAAAGAGAAGAGACTCAGTGAGCGAGAGACGGTAGTGATATTTTATGATGTGGTACGAGTGGTAGAAGCATTACATAAGGTAAGATCTTTGTTATCCCTTGCAGTGCTGGAAGGCGTAGGTTTCCCACGTTAGTATAACAGACGTTTTAAAACAACATCCTTGTGCAGGCAGTGGCAAGGTTACAGAGGATGGATGTTTCAGCTGTTTCCCCATAATAGTGTTCTGCGTAAGACCTCATGCCTCAAGCCATAAAAGAGCATTCCCTTCCCCTCCCCTCAAGTTTCTTGATGATGATGTAGCATTTATTGACTGTGGCGAGGGGCCAGCTGGACCAAACGCAGATCAGGTGAGCGACAGCGTCAGTAACCTCAGAAAGGGGTGGCTGAAGAGGAGAGCAGAGGCTAATCCAACGCAGGAAACACTTCGAGCTATTTCCGTTTGAAGCTAAATAAATCACAATGTAAGAATTGATTTCTGAGATCAGAACCTCAAGCTACGAGTTTGAGATCAATGAACTAGAAATTACTGTAACAAAAATAGATTCTGCCGATGATTGACTTCTTACCCTGTGACGAGGGACACCCGTCCTTCCTTGGCAGAGCAATGAAGCACGTATCTTTTGAGGAAATGCTCATCACAGTGGTCTTACTGAGCCCGGACACTTAAGTTTCAGGCTTCTTAGTTTTAGTCAAGTCTGTCTGTGTGTTCAAAGTAGCAAATTTGCTTGTTCTGTCCTTCTGACCAGAATTGAAAACGAAGCACACAAAGTACCCAGGATGCAACCTGACTCCAAACCTGGATCTAGGTTATTTCTGAGAATGAAGATGACATGATTTCAAAAGATACTTAGTGCTTTTGTCAAATGTATACTTCTATAACAAATATGCTTTTGCTCATGTTTATATTATATATTTTACAGAAAAATATTGTGCACAGAGACTTGAAACTAGGAAACATGGTGCTAAACAAAAGGTAAGCCTGCTGGAGAGCTGCTGTTCTGGCAGTTGTCTTACATTTCTTCCCTGGAGCAGATTTCTGTTAGAAACACAACGGAAGTCAGTGCTTGAGAGTGCTGTTGTGTGAGAAGGGCGAGGGAAATGGAAGCAGGCTGCGCAAAAATACAAATCCAGTTCAGTTATATGTGTTAATCTCCAAAAATGAGTTGAGCCCAACCTAGATAGTTCACTCTTCCACCAAGCTTAGTGACCAAGGTCAGCACTTCTTTTGGATTCTAACTTCTGAAAACTAAATTTTATAGTAATTTGGAAACCTGCAAGAGAAATGCTTATATATATTAAAAAAAAAAAAAAATTAAAATGGGGTAAGAGGTTCTGTTTGTGTAATTCACTTTCCATTGTGCTGAAGGAATTCCCAACACCGCAGGCTGTACTATAATCGCAGCAGTGTTCAATCTTTGACTGTTATGCTGCTGTGTTTTTGCTAGCAGTAAAATATTTACTTATCTAAACAAAAGTTCTTCTGTCTGGTCTGTATTTGTGCTTGAAATAGCTTCCTTGTTCCCATTAGCTGGTTTGATGCAAGCCTCAGTTTATAATGCACTGACGTCCAACGTGTCTTGGATGCCGTGCAGGCGCAGGAGGGACCAGTCCTCCCGGCGCAGAGCGAACAGCGTCAGCGGGACACGGGTTCAGCATGAGTGAGAGGCAGCTGGTGGTCGCGTGCGCTTGGCTTGGTGGCTCCTTGGGGTTTTTCAGTTGTCTCGGGTCATGTAGTTCCTTAGTCGGCCGGCTAGTTCCAGTTCAGATACTCTGCTGTGTCCTTCGGTATTACATTTCTGGCTAAATATTTTGCGCTAACTTTTAAGAATGAGCGGAATTCATTGTCTTTTCACAGCGTCTGTTTTTCTGTGGAATCAATAAACTGGAAGGCTTTAGGTCCGGAGGCTTCCGGAGTCTGTACACAGCATGCGGGTTCTCTGTGGTCACAGCTTGCTGCTTTCTCCTCCCTAATGCTCTTTGAAAGCAAACAGATTTTACCTGCTGAGGTTGAACTTCTCGGCTCCCCCCCGGCACACAGCGGACAGTGCTTTTCAGGGCCACCTGTAAATGTTCTAAGTCATTTCTAGAGCTGCTTTAAGATAAATCTCTTATCTACTGCTTGCTGCTGTGACTCTCCTTGCTAGGAAGAGGCAGACAAAGGTTGCCGCTTTAAAGGATCCACCCAGCGCTTCCCTTCTTTTCTGGGCAAAGTGTGCGGTGGAGCATCCCACTGACAGGGCTGCACACGGGGCCCCGCCAGCAGGAAGGGGGAGGTATTTGAAGCTTTGTGAACACACTTGCCGAAGTAATTCTTTGCATCGCATGCTGCGTTTTTGCTTTTTACTAGCAAGCCCATCAACTTCGGTGAGGAAAAACTGTAGCCTCTACAGCGGTGAGTCATGTGAAAGGGTGGGTGAGGCGTAAGAATAGATCACCATGGAGAGGACCAGTCATTCGGGCTGATCAGAAATGTTTGTTCTGTTCCAGCCCTGCTCACAAAAGAGCCAGGTCTTTTCTGTTGGCGGGGGCGTGAAGGTAGCTGCTCATCACTGCAGAGCCCTAACCGGGCATGTGACACCCTGGGCTGATGAGGATCCCTCAGACGTCGTTCCCTGCGAGATGCAGACGTTAAAGCCTTGCAGGTTTTCCAATTAGCCGGTGCAGTAGTTGGATGATTATAGATTAGATCAAATTTCAGTGACTAAATAAAACCAAGCAACCCTGAACGTTTTAGTGTCCTTTAGAACACTTAGTCTTTTAAATCTTCAACAAATCCTGCAAATTGTTATTCAGCCAGGGAAGTCTCTTGACAGTTGAAGCTAACACTTGTTAAACACAAGTCTGCCTTTCTTAATAATCAACTCTCCATTGCCAGCCCACACTTGGTTTTATTTCACTTGTCTGTTAGATTTGCTGGAAGTATTTCTTGGTTATTTTGACTGACTTAATTCATGCTCTCAGGCTCTAGTTGTGTAATACTTTTCAAGGATATAGAAATCTTCTAGACAATGTTTTTCTGCTCAGTCCTTTAAGTTGTACGTTAAAATCCAAAGTACATGAGTGACATGGAAGATTTAATGTGGTAGTAATTTTGTAATGAGCTCGCCTTCCCTGGAAAAATTCATTAATTGGAGCTGGCAATACCATAGGGAAGTAGGGGTGCCTTAATAGAGAAGTAGCGTGTACCCGCAGTTCTCACCTTTTCTGAAGTACTGGAATGTAGGAGGCTTTTGGGATGTTGGTTAGGCTCAGTCTGTTCCGTGTACCTGCGCGTGAAGAACAGTCCTGCAGGTCAGGTGAAGCTGCCCCAGGACTCCTGCTGTGGGACCGTGGGGTAACGCAAAAGCGGTTGTACTGAATCTGATCAAAGGTCCTGGACCTCATCTGCTGGAGATGCTTAAACAAACAGCGCACGGGGCGCAGTCGTGGGCACTCCTTCTGTGTAGGGTATTTTCCCTCAGCTTCCAGAAAATGTTGTGTGGAGAAGATGCCTGTAGAGATGGTAGTTGGGAAGTGTAGGGGAGAATCAGCTGTTAAAATAAACTTCTGCTTTCTTAACGCTCACGCCCTACAGTGGTCAGCAAGCAGGAAAGTGCAGATGCTGGTGCTGCTGGTGCCCGTGGGGTGCTGTGTCCGGGGCCGGGCTGCCCCTAGGGAGGCTGGCCCAAAGGCGGCTGGGTGGCTATAGGGTGGGTGGGTTACGTGAGCCCCTGTGCTTACAGCCGCGCTTACACGTGCCACTCACCTTGAATGTAGGCATTGTCCAGAGCTGTAAAATAGAACCTTACTCCCTCTGTAAGAGTCTCGCGAGCCACGCTGACCCGTGTGGCATCCCTCCCTCTTGGGATGGAGTTGATCTTACAGCTCCACTTGTCTTTTCCTGGCACTTCAGGTGTCCCAAAAAGCCCCACAGACACACACCTCTGTTTTGGCGTTATCTGTGCTGTGTGGCTCGTGCAGGATGGCCTGTGTTCACCGATCTCTTCTGACTCTCCCCAGGACTCATCGAATAACCATAACGAACTTCTGTCTTGGAAAGCACCTCGTGAGTGAAGATGACCTGCTGAAAGACCAGCGAGGGAGCCCTGCCTACATCAGCCCAGATGTGCTCAGTGGTAGGCAAATCCCCTTCAGCCCCCACACTTAGCACTTGTTTCATTTATTTGTGGCTCTTGACAACAAATGAAAATCGCCTAGTTCTGTTCCCGTATGTAACCTGCCTTCTGTGAGAGCCTCTTAATTTGGGTACCATTATGACACTTGGTCTGCTTTTTCCAACTGGGAAAGTATGGAGGAAAAAAGCAAGTGTAACTTTTTTCTTAAGGCTAGTCTGAACTTCAGAGCTAATTAAAAGCTCCCTGCCTGTTCCTAAGTAAGTCTGACTGCAGACAAGATGTTTTGTGTCCCACACGTGAATCTTGTTCCTGAGGCCTCGCTGAAGCTGCAGGTAAATCCCTGGGCCTAAGAGGCAATTGTCCAGATCCCACCATACCGTCAGTTTATCCCAGGCTGTACGCTAAGAGGAGCAGGTTTTGCAGCTGCTGCTTGCTTCCAGAAGGGAACTGCTGACCCTCTGGGCGGCTTCTGGGCAGACTGAGAGGAGTTACTTAAAAATAAAGGAATGATCGTAGCGGGCCAGACCAGCAGTCTGTTCGGGCTGTGTCTTGTCTGCAGCAGCCTGGCCTGTGCCTTGTCTCCAGCAGAGGACTTCAGCAGAAACCTGGCAAAGAACAGCTTTCCCTAATGTCCTCCCACCTTTTAACTATTTCCAGTGCACGGGACTTTCAGAAACAGATGTGCTTTCTGTCTGGTTGCTTCAGGAGGTTTCTCTTCAATGAACTCTGCTGCAGTAGCTGAGCAGGCAGCGGTTGTCCTGTTTGTCAGGGCAGTGACCAAGGCGTCACTTTGGGGGTTTTGGAAGGGGGCGTTTTTTGCTCTCATCCGGGTGAGCTTGACTAGAGTGTTGAAAGGTGTACTTCCAGTTTCTGAAGTGTCTCTCTATAAGTCTGTATAGACTCCAGTTACTGTGCGTGAGCTCACGTTGTGGAGTACTCCACAAAATAAATTCCCTTTGGATGGAGCTGAACTGCACGTGCAGTCCAAGATCGTCCCTAATGCATCCCACCTGCCAAGGGTTATCCATCCGCAGGGCTGCGCTAGCGTTTGGGTGATGGGAAACTCCCTAAAACTGTGGATGGGAGGTCATCAGCGCCAGCGTTTCTGGGCAAGTTGGCAGTACGTTGGGCAGCACCAGTTGCTGGTGTGCACATGGCCAGTGTGAAAGCCAGAGTCCTTACCAGTCACCACGTTTGTTCATGTGAGGATAACATCTGGAATACAGAAGACACCTCTGCTGAAGACTTGAGTTATTCATTTATGGTATCCTGAGCTACTGTATTTCAGAAATACCCTCAGAGGGAGCTCGTCTTGATCTTTCCAGACCCAGCGGACTCCCCTCATAAGGTTGTTGTCAGGTTTGCAGGCAGCAGCAGTAAAGGGAGCTGAGCTCTTGTGTCGTGATCTGCCAGGCAGGTTTAAGGCTGCTCCCCTCCTGGGCAGGACGAAGCCAGGAAGGGAGCAGAGGCAGGCGGGGAGGTGCAACGTGTGTTTTTTGCAGGCCTTTCCTGTTCTGCAGGATATCCTGAGGCCCCTGTAACCAGATGGATGATATGAGCCAACTGCTCTGCAGGAGCTTGGAGCGGTTGCAGCTCAAGTGCTGGTGTCTGGTAAAGGCTGCATGGAGCTGCCCCTTCCTGCTGGTCTGGGGTCCCCTTCTGTCCCGGACTGCAGCCCGGTTACCCTCCCTGCCAGCACAGCTCGGCTGCAAGCACCCGTGTTTCTTCTGGCGGTGCTCTCGGTGGTGGTTTGACCGGCCCGTCTGTAGGGCACACGCCACAAAGCACCCAACAGGCCGTCTTCGGCTTCTGATGGCAGAGGCTGATCGAGACCCTGCGAGGAGCCTTACAGGGCTGCGTCCTGCTGCAGCACCGCTGGGACTGACCCTCGGGTGCAATCGCGCTGCGCTCCAGCTCCGATGTCTCTGTGAATAGCCCTTCCCCGCGGGGCGTCTGTGCAGCCCGAGCCTGTGCTCTTGAAAATGCTGTTCCAAAATGGTTCAGTCTGCAGTTCCCCTCCAAGCATTGAGGGAAAAGTTACTTGAGGACATTCCAGGCTTCGCCACCACCTTCAGACTCTGAGCATCCCTCTGTCTGTATTGCTAATGCTCCTGTGCAAGAGGAAGCTAAAACGCCCGAAGAATTAATCATTGTTTTAGGTCTCCGGGAGAAAGCTGTCTTCTGCTAAGAGATGGCTTGCATTTTACGGCTGCTGAAATGTCACCGCAGGAAAAGCTGGAGGAGGAGGGAGAGGTGCCTTTTTTTGAGCATGTAAAGCAAAGAATAATTAGTACAAATAACAAATGCTGCAGCAGTGACTCACGGTGTGAGTCAGAGGAAGTCATTCCCTCAGTCCTATGCTGTGGTACAGCACTGGAGTTTAATTTTTTGACCCTCATGCGTGCTGCTGTTCGCTGATGTATTGTGTGATTGAAGGGGCTTTCAAGCAGCGTTTCCATCGAGCGGATCCCGGGGTGTGCTGGGGCTGCAGCAGCTTTCGGGAATGCCTCCATGACGGGGAGGCACTTTCCTGCGCCCTCTGCGGCTTCACGGCAGGCTCCAGCGGCTGCGTGCGGGATCCGTCCTGGAGGCAGAGTCCCATCTTGATGGGCTCCATCTGAGCTGAGTGTGGAGAGCCTTAATCTGCACTTCCATGCAAATCTCCAGTGCGGCCGAGGTGGAGAGGCTGGTGTTAACCTTGGGCTGCTCCTCACCTGTGCAACACTTACTCTTCTCAGGATTTCTTTCCTGCCTCCCTGTGCCTTGTGTTCACGGGCCCTGACGTTCTCTCCTTTGTCTCGGACTCGCAGCACGGTGCATCTGTGGAGCCCGTGAGGCTCAGGGGCTCCCGGCGGCGCCAGTCTGCCGGGATGGCGAAGGGGAGTGAGGTGTGAACTCCAGCGCAGTACGCAGTGGCTCTGATGACTTGATTCTCCTCAGATCACATCAAGGCCGTTCAGCGGGGGTAGCCCTGCTCTGTAGGGAAAGGGAGGGCGCCTGTATGGAGATGAACAGTGTCCTTATTCACAAAAGATGCATCTTTGAAGGAGGTTCTTAGTGTCCTGCAATAGGAGGTCTTGAGCGGTTTGGATTAATACTTAGAAAAAAGGATCACATGCAGAGGTTGCTTCAGTGCCTTTACTGCTGGTGGTGGGCTGCAGAGGGGAGCAGTGTTGTGACGCCTGTTGCTTTTGTCTCCTTGCTCCCTGCAGGACGGCCGTACCGTGGAAAACCCAGTGACATGTGGGCGTTGGGTGTGGTGCTCTTCACCATGCTCTATGGCCAGTTCCCCTTCTACGACAGCATACCTCAGGAGCTTTTCCGCAAAATCAAGGCTGCCGAGTACACCATCCCTGAGTGAGTACAGCCTGTCCCGGGGAGGCCCTTCTCTTAGTGCCTGTGCGGGCGGTGCTCTGTGCCTTACTGGGACAGCCGGTGCTGGAGGGGCTTCAATCAAAGCCCCTGAGGGTTGCAGCAGTAATGAGAACAAAGACTGTATGCAGTAGACACCAAGGAAGCAGTAGCGGAGCTGGGACGTCTTGTGCAAAGGTGAGAGAGGCCCCGTGCTGCAGGGACAGGGAATGAACCTCCTGGTTAATTCTGGGGTCTCTTGGTCAGAGCAGTGGTGGCTCCGCTCGTCCCTGCCCTGTGCTCCCACCGCGTCCGTCCTGCCGCTGCCCCTGCCCGCCTCATGCGCTCGGGCTCACCATGCGCTCTCTCTCCCAGGGATGGACGGGTCTCAGAAAACACTGTGTGCTTGATCCGAAAACTGCTGGTCTTGGATCCGCAGCAGCGTCTGACGGCTTCTGAAGTGCTGGATTCTCTCAGCTCCATCATAGCATCATGGTATGTGCGAGAGGAGAGAGACGGGAACATGGCTTCTCTGGCCGCAGGCTGTGTTATTCCAGCTGCAGCCAGGAGGGACTGCTGCCAAACAGGACACCAGAGGAGGATCTGTGAGAACGGCAAAAAAGTGTTTAAATCCTGTGTCTAAACCATCGGTGTGTGCTGATGGTACAGCCGGAGCGGCCTGTACCAGTGCTGGTCGCTGTGACCAAGGTGGGAGCCCGGAGAGCAGTAACGTTACAGAACGGTCCTGGGGCACAGGAGGGCCTTTGCTGCTGTGCCGCCCTCATCCTCCCCGGAATTTTAAAGAAAGTCTAATGGTCAGGAATATCTTACGTGTACAAACAGATGCAGCCGAATGCAGGCACTTCCTGCAAGCTGGTAATTAGCGCTGCATGATCCGTTAAGTAAAAGCAGGCATGAGATCTCTGGGGGGAGAGAGCAGGAGATGCCAGTACCGGTGGGGACGCTACACGTGCAGGGTGGGGGTGCCTCTTGAGGGTAAATCTGACTCCAGGACCGGCATGAACCAACGGAGATGAGATTCCAGTAGCACGCTCCAGTGGAAATGGATCCTGGCGGTGTTTGCTCGGTGCAGCCCTCTCTTGTCAGCCCCGTGACCTTCTGTCTGTGCGGCACAGCACGCCTGGGCAAAGTCCTCCTGCTGCCTGTTGAGTCAGCAGTGAAGTCTGTGATTTTTGGAGCTGTGGCTGTTTTCTCTCCTACCTATGCAAGAGTTAGAGTTCCACATCCTGTTTGGGGGCGGGGGAGGGGGGGAGGCAGCAGTTCCGGGGATTTTAACATGATTTCATACCAGGGAAATTGAATTTGGAATAGCATCCTTCAGTAGCAGTAGCCGAGGTGGCATCCAGGCAGTGCTGTGCCACACTCTGGTGGCCCGCTGTGGCCAGCCAGGCGGGATGGCCCTGGCCGGGGCGTTGGGTGAGGGTGGGCGAGCGGGGCTGTGCTCCAGGTCGCCGACGCTGTGCTCTCTCCCCAGGCAGTCTATGTCCTCACTGAGTGGCCCTTTGCAAGTGGTGCCAGACATCGATGACCAAGTGGCTAACCCTGAAAACCCCCAGGAGGTAGGTTTTCCTGCTTTCCTTTCCACGGAACTGCTTTCCCGTGCCCCTGCGCCAAGTCTGTATGTAATGGAAAGGGGCGGCAGCCCCTTGTGACCCCCGAGCTGGGGAGGGGGGCGGTGGGGAGGACCCGGCTGTGTCCATCGCAGTCCTGTGCAGCGGAAGGAAAGGCTCATGCTGCTGGGACCGGGAGTCACATCCAGCTGGCCGTCCTGCCTGGAAGCGAGCTCGCCGGCCCTGGAGCTGTCTGAGGGGCAGCTTGCTCCTCTCCGAGCAGCACTCGCTCCCTCGCATGCAGCTGAGAGCTCACATGCGCTGGGAGAGCTGGGAGGAGGCAGCGGTGTTGGCTCAGGCTCCCCAGCGAGTTCTGCGATGGGAGCAAACATCCTGTTTTCTTGCCAACGTATGTTGTGTTGGAAGTGGTGGCCAGTGACCTCACTGCCTGGGGACAGCCTTGTAGGAGCTTTTGCCTGCGGTGCCTCAGTCGGTGTTGCCATCAGAAATCCTTCCGCTGGGCTCGGGGGGATGTGGGAACTGGAGTCGGACAGCTGCAGCCCCCGAGTACCTGGCAGGGTTGGGATGAGCTGCGTCAGGACAGAGCCACTGGGGCTTCCAGGCTTCTGTTGCTGGTGGCACTAGCAAGTCCTGCCTGTTCATCTGGCAGCAGGTCCAGTGCTTGCCTTAAGACTCCAGTCATCCCGTGGTAGCTCAGGACCATCGGAGGGGAGCTGTGGGACTGTTGCGTGTTGCTGTGGCTCTGACGGGGTGGTTCTCTCGCAGGTGAAGGTGACGGAGGAGTGCTCGCAGTACGAGTTTGAGAACTACATGAGGCAGCAGCTGCTCTTGGCTGAGGAGAAGAACACTTTGCATGAGGCCAAGAGCTTCCTACAGAAGCGGCAGTTTGGGAACATCCCCCCCGTGCGACGCCTGGGCCACGACGCCCAGCCCATGAACCCTTTGGACGCAGCCATCCTGGCCCAGAGGTACCTTCGGAAGTAGCTTCCCACACGTCTGAGAGCACAAGCACCATCCTGCAGTCTGCCTTTCACGTCGCCTACTACAGCTCAACAGCAATACCGGTGTCCCGTGATGGAGAATAATGTAGCAATTCTTCTGAGCTCTGTTCAGGGACACACACTCACACTCGCTCTGGAGGGAGAAGACTTTTGAAAAAGCTAGTTTTGGAAGCAGCAACTTCTTGGCATCTTCTGGAATCTGTTTTTTAAATCGAAGCCTCGATGACTAATCTGCTTTTAATCATGACTGTAATCTACCTCTCTTGTCTTTTTAACCATGCTGTTCTCTGGATCGAGCAAAGCCTGTGGGAAAGGAGAAGACTACCAAGGGTGAAGCTGGTTTGCTGGCGCAAGAGTCGCGGCTGTGCAGTATGGAGAGCCGGCTGATTGCATTTGCTCCATATGGTTTGAATAAGCTTAGATTTATCAGGGTTTCTCGAAAGGAATAATTTCTTGAAACCTCCCCCTTCCCTTCATCTGCATCAAATCTTTTCTGTCCTTAACGTGCCACTGGGTTGGGCTGTGTCGTCTAACCCTTGGTGGCCGTGTGTGGGCTGCAGCGTGCCGAGGCCGTCGTGAGCCGGCACAAACAGCCGCCCGGGTAGCCGGTGTGACCGGGGGCTGCCTGGAGAGCCCGGCCACCGCCTCGGGCGAGAGGCGTCCTCGCAGGCGATCGCTGCGAAGATCGGATCTTGTCCGCAGTTCAAAGGTTTTGCAGGACTTGGCCCAGCGTGGCCTCTGACCTCTTTCCCACCTTTCACTGATTCTTTTAGTTTCATAAGGATATATGATTTAATCTTATTTTTCAGTAGCTTATCTAAGGTGCAGTTAAAATTGCATTAATTCTGATTTAGCATTTTCACACTTCAGTTGTGGTACAGATATAATATATGAGTTATAATGTGAAAAAGCTTCCCAAAATAATCTGCCTAGAATTAGGAAGGGGCTGGCTGAAGTCTCTACTGTATTTGTTCCCTAGCTTATCTTGCCATCCCAGCCTCGCCACGCAGTCCTGGGGCTGCCTCTGCTGTCCCCGCGTGGCGCTGAGGCGGGAGAAGGATGTCCCGGTTTGTCACCTAATGCCACTGGAAGAGCGTTTGCCTGTGCTGAGAACAGGAACGATTGTTTCTGAGCCTCATTTTGTGAACTGGATGCCTGTCTTGCCAGATGAACTGTTCTCGCACGGTGGTCCCAGGGCTCTCGGTGCCGCAGCCAGGGCTCCGGCTGCCTCCTTCCCCTGCTCCTGGCTGCTCCCAGCACCGCGGCAGCTCCAGCGTCACCCTCTCCTGCCACCCTCAGGCTGGGCACAAGCAAATGTGGGAGCAGGGGTGGGAAAAGCTGCTGTGGGGGCTGGTCCTGCTTTTTGGGGTCAACTCTGCCACCCTGGGGAGCGCGGGCAGGGAGCGAGTAGCAGATCTATTTGTAGCGTGTTGCCTTCTCTTGCCCCGGGCTGGGGCAGTGGACTGCGTCTAGCCTGGGCCACCCTCCAGGTGTCTTTGTTGGGGACATGGGGATTGACCTTGGCAGCGTCGGGCATTATGTCCTGCCTGCGAACTCGCCAAAGCCGCTTGGCAGCAGGCAGGCAGGGAATTGTGAACACTAATACAGATTAGAACAGTTGCACCAACCCCAGCCAGCTGAGCCAGTAGCCTCAAGTCTTAGCCTTATTTATTTTAAAGATGGTAGCTCTGTCCTGGCACACCCCCACGTGTGCCCATCGCCCCCCTGTGCCACCAGCAACAGAGCAGGGACCCCCCAGCCCCTGAGCACCCCTGGGGTCCGGACCCCCAGCTGGGACCCTGCGCTCTCCCATCTGGTTTTCTCCTGTCTCGCTCCCACCTCTTTATTTTTTTGTTTTCCCAAAGTTAAAGCAATATTCTGGGGACTCTGCAAGGCTGTATCATACCCAGTATTCCTGTGCACTGCTCATCGCCAGTAAATCACACTTGTATTAAAGCAAACTGGAAGAGGGGGTGGTGCGGGGAGGGCAGGAGCGGCTGGGGGGTGCGGGCGGAGGGGGGGCGNGTATAAAAACATTATTTTTGTACTACATCGAAACTACTCCTGCATGTCGGCAATAAAACTTCATACCGAGAACCCGGCGCGCAGCGACGCCGTGAGCACTGGGCTGGGGGGGGAGATGGGACGGGGGGCTGGGGAAAGGTGTGCGGGAGGGACCCTTGGGGACAGCCGTGGGATGTGGAGCTGCATGTCCCAAATGTGCAGTCCTGGCGTGTCCAGGATGGGGCAGAGCCCCCTCCCGCGCCCTTGGCTCTGCCCCACACTGCTGCGGCTCCAGCGCAGCACGTGCTGTGGGTGGGCGGTAGTGGGGCCGGACCCCCGCCCCAACAGGGCATCCAGGACCCTGAGGGTCCCCGCACCTTCCCGGGGCTGGGGGCTGCCCCAGGAGCCCACACACACCCATCCCTGCGGTGCAATGTGTGGGGCTTCGCCAGCCCGAGGCATGGCGCCATGAGCCCGGGGTGCTTGGCCACGGTGTGGCTCTGCCAGCCCGGTCTGGGGCTGGGGAGGGCCAGGCCTGCTCCTGATCCTGATCCTGATCCTGATCCTGCTCCGGGGCGGCTCCGCGGCAGGGCCGAGCGCAGCGTCCCAGGGGAGCGGGACGAACCCCGGCCCCGCGCCCCACTCGGTGTCGGGACGGGGCTGCCATTGGCTCCGGCGGGGAGCGCTGACCGCCAGCCGCCTCCAAACTATTTCCTGTTGCTGCAGCGTTAATGCTAAACAGACCTTTCTCTCTCTTCCCTCTCTCCAGCCAAAGTGCAGCGGGCTCCTGCCGCCGCTCGCCTTCCCGCCCCACGACGGGGCCGCCCGCCACCCCGGTGAGTACCAGCCCTGCCAGGCACCGGCCACCGGCATGGGGCTCAGCACCACAGGGGACCGCGGGGCACCCCAAGGGACCCCGGCACCCCACGTCCACCCAGCCCTGATGGCCGTGGTGGGGTGTCACGGATCTGCCCCGTCCTCTGCGCGAGGCGCTCCGGTATCGTGCTCGAGGACGTGGGGCTTGGAGATGCGGGGCTCGGTGCCTGGGGACGCGGCGTTTGAGGGCGCAGGGCTCAGTGCATGGCGATGCAGAGCTCAGGGCTTGAGGACGCAGCCATTGATGCAGGGCTGGGAGCTTGGGGACCTGGGGCTGGGGGCTTGGGGACGCAGGGCTTAGTGCTTGGGGACGCAGGGCTCGGGGGCACAGGGTGCTGTGCTTGGGGACGCAGGGCTGAGTGTTCTGGGGCTGTGCCTGCAGGCGCACCCGTGTCCCGGGGTGATCCTCCATGGCTGCCCCTGGGGTCCAGCACAGCCCTGGCCCCATTGCAGGACAGAGCCGGGCACCCACCTGCCCAGCACGCAGCACCCGCTCCCTCCGTCTGTTCCCGCTGTCCCCGGGCTCACCCACACCCTCTGCCCACTGCCGCTCGGGACCCTCACCCTGCCACGGCCGCGGGCGCCCATCTGTGGGTCCCAAACACCCCCGTGGCCCTGGGGGCAGCCCTGGGGTGCCCTCGCCAGCAGCCCTGCCACCGGCGGGGCTCTGAGGGTCCCTGATGCCCCATGGTGGGGCTCTGCCCTCCCAGCCCCACAGCGGGGCTGTGCAGCTCCCAGCCGGCCCCATTGCAGGCTGGCGGTGGGGCTGCTCCATGGGGAGGGCACCAGGACCCTCCCTGGGACACCGCTGGCCGTGTTTCGGGGTGTCCCGCCGCGAGGGGCTGCCCAGCCCCGGGACGTGCAGTGGCCCCACAGCACTGGACTGTCCGGGACGGTTCTGCTGATGTGTCACATTTTCTGCATTTCTTTCCTCATTCCTCCCTCCGTGGAGACGTTTCTGGGAAATGAGCTCGTCCCCTGCCAGGGCCGGGCGCTGCATCGCCTCCTGCCCTGCCCCATGCCCAGCCCTGCGCCGTGGGGGCCTCGGCACCCCACAGCTGGGGGGGACCCGGCCCC
Source organism: Anarhynchus alexandrinus (assembly GCA_008711295.1). Lineage (NCBI taxonomy): Eukaryota > Metazoa > Chordata > Aves > Charadriiformes > Charadriidae > Anarhynchus > Anarhynchus alexandrinus. Next base: position 1,245,304 of record VUYV01000252.1, read on the forward strand.
ACACCAGCATTGCGGGGACGGGCTGCTGGCACTGGTGCTCAGCTGCTTGGGGCCAGGCGGTCCCTGGGCAGGAGGAGGTGGGTGCTCACCCCTGCACCACAGCGTGGGGCTCGGGCACCCCATCCCCGTGGGGTGTCATGGAGGAGATGACCCGGGGCGCCCACGTCCCCTCCCCAGCTCCCAGGGCAGGATCCCGTGGGAGCCGTGGCTGCCCCGCTGCGAGGGCGCGGGTGGCTTTTCCTCTCGCAGCCGGGGCCAGCGCCTGCCCTGTGCCCTGTCCTGCCCCGGGGCCGCAGCGGGAGCTGGGGTGTGCGGGGTCAGCCCTGGCTCAGCAGTGTTCCCTACTGCTTGCCAACCCCGTGGCCTTTGCACCATGGCCGGTCCTTGCCCCCATGGCAAATAGCCGAGGCTGGAGCCAGCGTGATGCTGCCCCCACCACCGGCCCCTGGCAGTCCTGGGGTGCACGGGGAGAGGGGAGACCCCGGCCATGGCGGAGGCAGAGCACAGTGTCCGGTGCCCCAGAGCCCGTAGGGGCCATGTGGGATGTACACGTGTGCGCGGGCAGCACCAGCTCCCGTGTGCCCCGTGGCCCTGCTGGCGCAGGCAGCCTTGCAGCGGTGTGCTGGGACCCCCGTGCCGCTTGGCACCAAACTCAGCCCCATGTCCCATCCCGGTGTCCCGTGCCCAGGACCCATGCCGGGGATGGAATGCCTGGCCCGGTGCCGCAGGGCCGCTTGACGTAGTGTCCTGGAGGAGCCGTATCCGTCCTGGTCCCGCAGGAAGGACAGAGGGGCGGTGGGAGCAGGACGGCTCCGTTTTGGCACCTGAGGGGCTCAGCTCTGGCCGGAGCAGCCCAGACCGGGCACGAGCGCCTGTCCCGGCCGGTGCTCAGCGGGGAGCCCTTGGGGCACAGTCGCAGCCAGGCATGGCTGCAGGGGGGTGGGGGGAGCCACAGCACCTTGTTCAGCCCTTGTGTCCCCCAGATGCTGAGCATGTGCCATCCCCGGAGACGCTGAGCGCAGCCGGGCACACGATGGAGAGCCGCAGGAGGGACATGGAGCTGCTGAGCAACAGCATGGCCGCGTACGCACACATCCGAGGTGAGCCTGCCCGGATCCCACGGGAACATGTCCTGGGAGGACCCCGGGGCCACCATGGGGCCCCAGCGCGGTGTCGGGCCACTCCCTCAGCCCCTCCGCTCTCCCCACAGCCAACCCCGAGAGCTTCGGGCTCTACTTCGTGCTGGGCGTCTGCTTCGGGCTGGTGCTGACCCTGTGCCTGCTGGTGCTGCGTCTCTCCTGCCGGCCCCCCGCGCGCCCCCCAGCCCGCCCGAGGGACCTCAGTGAGGATGAGGAGGATGACGAGGATGAGGATGAGGAAGAGGAGGACACCATCGACCGCGCGGCGTCCGAGTCGCTGCTGCCGGTGACCGAGATCCCACTGGAGAGTCACGGCCCCGGGGACGGGGCGCTGGCCGTCAACGTCTTTGCCTCGGCGGAGGAGCTGGAGCGGGCACAGCGGCTGGAGGAGCGCGAGCGCATCATCCGCGAGATCTGGCGCAACGGGCAGCCCGACATCCTGGGCACCGGCACCGGCACCCTGGGCCGTGTCCACTACTACTGAGCCCCGGCACAGGGGCAGCTGCCCCGGCACCGTGCCCAGCTCCCCCCGGTAGCTCTGCCGGCACCGTGCCACCCCTGGGCACTGCCTGGGACCCTCTCTGGGGTCAGGAGGTGGGAGGACGGGGGGNCTGCCCCTGGGTTGGCGGACCTGCCCTGGAGCATCTTTTCACCGCTGCCAGCCGGACCCCGGTGCCACGGGCACCCCCAGGGCCAGACTCGCCCCCGCCGCCGCGGGACACGATGCACTTTGAGCCATTGGTACGACTGCTGGCACCAGCCGAGCAGCCCCGGGACCCTGCAGGGACAGGGATGGGGACAGGACGGACCTTGCCGGGCTCGGCCGTGGGTGCTGGCCCCATCGGCTCGGCGCTGGCACCACAAGGGAGCCCCATCCCGGTGGGTCGCGGTGGGGCTGTACGTCCGTGTAAGCTGTGGGGTCCTGCCCCAGAAACATGGTGCTGTTATACACTACTGGTGCCCAGTGTGGGGGTCCCTGCACGCCAAGGGGGGCCCTCCATGCCGCAGCGGCTGCGGCTGCAGCAGCCGGACAAGCGGTGCGGGGGGGGGGACCCAAGCCAATTCCTCCCCCCGTCCCCACTAAAATTAGCCGGGGCCTTTCCGGCACCGCCCGGCGTTGACCCAGCGCCCTCCCGGCGGGGCCCGAGCGGATGTTTCCCCGCTGGGCTCTCGGGGCGGCCGGTGCTCCCCGGGGACGCGGGACGCTCCCCGCAGGGCTGGGCCACCTCCTGCCCACGGCACCNTGTGCCGCCAGCGCCAGCAGGATCCAGATGTTTTCCAGATGTTCTTCGGTGGCTGGAGGCCAGGATGTTCCGGGGCTGGGCTGGGAAATGGTGCGGGGGCTGAAGGACGAGGAGGAGGAGGAGGAGGCGGCATTGACCCAGCCCTGCTGCGGCCCCGGCTCTCCATCCCAGCCTGGGACAGGGGGCAGAGGGTGGCAGGGGGTGGCGGGGGGCATTCGTCCCTGCCCAGGACCAGCACTCCTGCCCATGACTGCTGGCACGTCCACTGCCAGCACCTGGGGCTGAGCATTGCAGGCTCCTGCGCCGGGCTCTGCAGTCAGCCAGCCCTGGTGGGACCCCCTGTGCCATGGCGGGACCCCTCGTGCCCGGCAGGACCAGCCCAACGCCACAGGGATGTGGCAGCCCTCAGCAGATCCCCAGGGCTCAGCCCTCTGCAGCGCCCACACAGCCCAGCAGCACTCCGTACCAAAAATAGTTTATTTTAACCAATATCTATACACCCAGGGGCTGTCGTACGGCCCCGGCGCCGCAGGGAGCAGAGCAAAGTGGGGTGGGCACTCCTGCCCTATCGGTGCAGAACTGGGCTGGGGGCAGTGGGGGGCACATGGCACAGCACCGGCACAGCGCCCGCAGCTCCGTGTGCCACCCGCCAGCCCAGAGGGATGGGCACCGCAGCCCCCGCGCGCGCTAGCAGGGCAGCACCTTCCTCACCCGCTCGATCTCCGCCTGCGGGGAGAGGCTGTGAGTGTTGGGGGGTGGTGGGGACCCCGGCACGGGGGCAGCCCCTCGCCAGGGACTCACTCACCTGCAGCGCCTGGCGCTTGGCCCGCTCCTGGCACATCTCCTGCCGCATGTCCTCCAGGTCTCGCCTGCAAAGCGCCGGGGACGGCTCAGCCGGGGACAGACCTGACGGTGAGTGGGGCTGGGAGCCGCTGGGGACCCCCCACACACATCGCCCCCATCCCCACTCACAGGTGCTGCACTCGCATCAGGTCCACGAGGATGTGCAGGGACCGGACCTCAGCCTTCAGGTCCTCCAGGGCCAGCCTCTCCCCCAGCTGCGGCGCCGCCGGCACCTCTGAGCTCCATGGTGGGCCGGGGGCCTGCCCCGCACCGGGGAGAGGGGCACAGACCCCCCGGGGCTGCTCCATCGCGCAGGCACCCCCCACGCTCCCCAGGGCCAGGCTGGGCGGCCGCTGGCCCGGCACGCGGGGACGTGCGGCGGTGGGGTGGCTCAGCTTGGCTGTGGTGACCGGCACCACGTTGAAGCCGTCAGCATCTGCCAAAGCGAGAGCATCAGCGCTCGGTGCAGGCACAGGGCACGGCCCCGCGATAGCTGCAGCGCCCGGTGCCAGCACCCAGTGCCTACCTGTGTCACCGGCTCTGCCCAGCTCCGCGTCGGCTGAGGCACAGGGCTGGGGGCCGCCGGGCCTGGGGGGGCAGTGGAGGTGGTCAAGCGGCAGAGCTGAGCCGTGCTCAGCCCTCCCGTGGGGGAGATGCCAGCCCGGGTCTGGGGATCAGGCACGGACATCAGCACGGCATGGCGGTGGCCCCAGACGCCCCGACACGGCCACATATGTCTTACTTGCTGGCCAGCACTGTGGCTGGTTTGGCCTTGGCAGGGATCGGGGGAGCAGGAGCCATCCTCTTGCTGGGGAGGACCTTGGCTGGCTCCATCCTCACCGGTGCCGGGAGCTCTGGGGAGAGGAGGCAGGACTGGGTCTGGACCGGTGCAGAGAGCACCGTGCAGCACGGCCGAGCAAGAGCGGGGCAGGAAGCGCTTCCCGCAGGGGAGCTCCGGCTGCAGCACCGGGGATCTGCCCCCAGCACGGGGGTCCTGTCCCGGTCGCTGTCCCCATCCTTCCCACCTCCCCCGGCCCAGGACTCACCCGGGTGCTCCCCCTCCTCACCCACGTCGTCCTTCGCTGTGTTACCAGCTGCTGGGGAGCAAAGGGGCTCATCAGGCGCTGGGGGAAGGACCCTCGTTACAGCCCTTCTCCCAGGGACCCCTCGGCTGGGCAGGATAGCCACCCCCCTGCCCTGCCAGGACATGGTGTCCAGGGGCCATCCCTGGCTCCCCACGTCCCCTCACCCTCCCGGGCTCAGGGCCGTGTGTGGGGGATGGGGGTGCTGTCGAGGAGGTGCCCACAGGTGTATGCGGTGGGAGATAGGGTCCCACGGTGCGCCTGGGCCTGTGGTTCCCACCAGCAGCGTCTCCCACGCCTGCCAGGGCCATCAGCGATGCTCAGCAGCTTTAAGCAGCCCCATGGCAGCTCTGCTCCACGCACCATGTGCCCGGGGCGCTGTCTGCTGGTTCATGGCAGCCCGACGCGCAGCCCTGCACCCAACCCTGCACCCAGCCCGGCACCCGGCCCCGCTGCGGTCGGCGCTTCCTCTGCATGCGGCGGAGCAGGCGGCTGCAAACCTCCCCCAGAGCGCCGGTACCACGGCACGGGCAGGATGCCGTCCCGCCACCGCCTACGGCGCAGCAGCATCCCTCTGCCACCGCGCCCCGGGGTCCCACCAGGATGGCTGCCCCCCAGCAGAGCTGGGTACAGGGCATCAGGCCACAGGCATGTGCCCACAGACCATCCTGTCCTCATGGTGGGCGACCCTGTCCCTGTGGTGAGCCGTGCTGTCCCTGTGGCAGGCCACCGTGTCCCCATGGTGGGCCAGCAGCCCTGGTGCCGCCTGGTCCCTGCCGCCACCAGCACGGCCCTCGCCACAGTGACCTCACAGGCACCAAAAATGCCTGTGGGTTTTATCCACCCAAAGAGATGGCCGCAGCCACATGGGCCGCGGGGACGAGGGCACCCGGCCCCGAGGGTGCGGGGAGCTGCTCCGCGGGCCCCGGGGCTCCATCGCTCCCAGTGGTGCAGGACTGGTGGTGCCCAGAGCTGCCCGGTGTCCCGCCGGCCCCTGCACCTCCTCAGCAGCTCCCCCGGCTCCCGGGGCACCGGCACAGCCCGGGAGCACCACGGCCCCGCACAGGTGCTGCCACCGGGATGGTCCCAGGGCACAGGACCCCCCCCCAAGCCACGGCCGCTCCATCTTACCTGCCGGCGTGGGGCTGCCCACGAGGCCGTGGGGTGCGATGCCGTGCTGGGCTCCCACAGCTGCCACGGCCCCGCACCGCGCACGTGACGCCAGAGGAAATGGGCTCCGCGCTGGGAAGGAAGTCGAAGCGGAGAGCAGCTCGGTGCGGGTCCATGCTGCATCCCTGCGCCCCACAGGGCTCCTCCGGAACCCCGACACGGCCGTGCCCCCGGCTGCCCTGATCCACCTCGGGATGGCCCCGTCCCTGCAGCCCCACACTCTGCTGAGGACCCGGACAACATCTCTCCACTGCAGCATGTGCCCCCCCGGCCATGACCAGTGGGGTCGTGATGACTTCACCCAGCTTATGCTGGACTTTGGGAGATGAATATCAATAAAACATAGTGGTGTTCTCTTATGAGTGAAGTGCATCACTCCATCCACGACAAATTGGTGTAGTCAGCAGGATGGGAAGTAGCATCACCGATTATTTACAGAGGTATGGAGTGAATCTGAGTCCCAAATTCTCAGAATAACGGGCTCGTGGCAATTGGCATAATTGGGAAGTTGTTGAAGACAACTTAAAAGTAATTAGGGGCCACCCAAAGGATGGAAAAGAGAAAGGAGTTAGCTGCAAACGCTAGGTACTGGTTTAGAAGCTGTGTATTGAGAAAGGGAGACAAACCCTTCCTCCCCTCGGGAGGAATTACAGGACATGAAGTTGGAAAATGAGCGATGCCCGGACGGGAACGGGGACTGCCTGTCCGGGAAGTGGAGGTTCATCAGTGGGTAAGTGATGATGGGCCATGTATTTTGATTCCAGTCAGTCCTTGAGGACAACTGGTGAAGTTTTTAGTAGATACGGGAGCACAGATTTCACTACTAACACAACAGGATGCCAAGAAGCTGGGCGCGCAATTCGGGCGGCAGAGAGTTAAGATTAGCGGTGTGAATGGAGCAGCGTTGTGTGCCAACTGCCAAAGTCAATTCACAGCTCCTGGGCGAGAAGCGCATGGCGACTGCTCGCTTTGCAATTAAAGAGTGTCATGAAAATACTGTAGGTGTCGGTGTTTCTAACAGGCATCCCTGGCGCCTGTCGGGCGGGCGGTCCCTCGGCTCCAGCCCCGGCGGAGATGGGGCGGCCGCAGTGCAGGGGCTCCGCGCAGCCCCGCGTTCAACAGCCGCTTACGTCCCACAATACTCCATTTCTGTGGCGGCATGAAATGGAATTTCTGAAGTGGCAGCTGATTTGGAGAAACGACAAATGCTCTCCAGGGATAAGCCGCCCGCCTGGCCGCTTCGGGAGCCAGAGGGGACGTGGTGTTGAACCGATGACGATCGGCACCTGAACGCGGACACTGCCCCGCTCACGGCGGCTGTACCGAACATCGCAAACTTCACAGCTACGCTGCAGGCGGCTGCACAGCCATGGGTGGCAGCGCTACGTGCACAAGGTATGTTCTTCACAGCTCCCTTGAAGAAGGATAAAGAGAAGTTTGCTTTCACTTGGGAGGGAATACATTGCACCTTGAACAGACTCCCACAGGGGTATAAACGTTCACCCACAATTGCTCATGCCGCACTTGCTCAACTTTTACAGTCTCACTCCCCCGAGAGGTGAAACCGCACCGATATATAGATGATATTCGGGTTGGAGGAACTTCCCCTGAGACATTGTGGGGAACGGCAGCAGTGGTGTGGCAAGCACTAAATAAAGCAGAAGTTGAGATTCCACCTGGGAAATGTCAGGGACCAAGCAGAGAAGTAAAATTTTTAGGTACTCGGTGGATAGCAGGCAGTGCTGTGATTCCTCCAGATACCTTCAGAAAAATGGAAGAGCTGCCGGTGCCTCAATCAAGGAAGGAGTTACAAAACTTAATGGGAACTTAAGGACATTGGAGGAAGCCCATGACTGGGTTTTCTATCATTTCCCGTCCATTATACTCACTCTTACGGAAAGGCAAACCCTGGGAGTGGAAATTAGAACATAACGAGGCGGTGAAAACTCTAATTATGGAATTAAAAACATATCAGTCACTGGGACCAGCACACCCCCGCGCTGCCATTACAGCTGAACGGGGTTTTGCTGAATACGCTACTTACTGTGACCTGCTCCAAACTGGCCCCCACTGGGAACCAACCAATGGCTCTCAGACCGCCTCAACGGGAAAGAATCAATGAAAGTGACCCCCGACTGAGCGTGGATGCACTTAGTGCAGCCCAAAGTACCATTTCTCTGGCTCTCAGCTGTGCCCCAGCTCAGCTCTGGACACAATCTATGGTAGCAACAAATGTGAGAGAAGGTGAAGAGGGCACCGTACCCACCGCAGAGCAAGGAGGGGACTCACGGCTCTGTCACCACTCCCGCCTCGCTCGGACAGCCGGGGGGGTTCCTCACTGCGAGGCGAGAGGAGGGGGGAGCCTGAACCCCCACGGGGCCAGCAGTAGCCCCAGCCCCCCTGCCCCACCGACAGCACCCAGAGGGAGTCTGTGGTGCAGCACAGCCGTGCCCAGCACTGGGGCTGAGCTCTTGGCACCACTCCCATGGCACATCCCGACCTGAGCTGCACGCACACGCAGCAGCCAAACACGGCTGACATGGGCACGGCTGCAGCGCCGGCTGCGAACCCGGGGAGCGAAGCACTAAGGCCCCGGACGGCAGCTCAAAGCCACCCGGGTCTCGCTGTGTGTCTGTCACCTTTGGTGTGGAGGGGGAAGTGAAACCTAAACCACAGAGCGGCCAAAACCCACAAACCGCGAGCACAGAGCTGGTGTGGCTGTGCCGCCGCTGTCCCTCCGCAGATCGCAGCGGCTAAAGGGGTCACTAGTGGCCCCAGGGCTCCCCGGCTGGTCCACGCCGACAGCGTGAATATTCCTCCAGTCCAAAGGCACTGACTCGGCAATAGTGACCCCCGGAGCAGGGAGGGGGCAGCGGAGGCCGACAGGGTGGTGCAGGTTTCCGTGAGGAGCGGGAAGCACGGTCTCCCTGGTTTGGCTGCACAGGATGAGGAGCCGGGAACACCGCGCACCCGTTGTCTCAAGTCGGCTCAAGTACTCAAATATAAGTGTGAAGGGAAACACAAACTGTTAAGCCACATCGCTGTCTCAGCTGCCATTAAACAGCATTAACCAACAGCAGCCAGGAATGCTGCACGCAGGGAGCAACCTTCCTTTCAGGTGGCAGCAACAGAAAAGCACTTACAGCCCGGCACCAGCAACGGCAGCGGCCACTTTCTCCGCTGCCCGGAGCCTGGATCTTCAGCGAGTTCAGTTTTAGAGCACGGATGGAGCTGTTCTTCCTGTTCACGGGTGACACAGGACAGGGGAATGTGACCTGTGGCTGTCACCTCCCCTCCACCCCCCATGCAATTACTGCTAACATGACAGGGCTTAAAGGTCTATTCACTGCTTAAAAAACAGCAGTTAGTTGCTTTTAGCAACTAACTTGGAGGGCTAATGGTAAAACAAATACCCCCACCTGCCTGGTTCCTGCATCTGCAACAGCACAACTCAAGAAAACCCCACCTTTGCAGCGCCTGCCCCGACCGGCTCCTCGGGGGGGAACTGCAGCACTCTGCTCCCGCTCCCCCTCGTGTTGCGGTGGCAGTTTATTTGCCAAGTGACACGTTCCCCACCTGAAGGGCCATATGAAGTGGAAACCAGGAGAGTAACCGCAGGCAATTGCTGCTTTGTAACAGTGGGGGCAGCCCCACAGGCTGAGCTCCCTCTCTCAGGACGGCTCTCTGGTCCAGCCTCTCCTCCAGGACTATCATCTTTTAAAGCTTCCTTACCCAGCAACTCCTCTGCCGCTCCGCACTGGGGCTGGCCACCGGCGTTCAGTCCTTCGGCCTCACCAATTAATTCAGAAGACAAGTGTCTGGTGAGAGGAGCCCCCGACTCAGAACACAAAACAAAGCAGAGTTACACCTACTACTTATTTTATTGTATTTTATTTGCATAAACAAACTTCAGGGCTTTGCTAAACAGGAACTGTTCAAGTCAAAACAAACCAAACTCTAGTTGGTGTGTGTGGGGAAACAGCACAGCAATCCTGGGGGAGGGAAGGCAGAGATGGAGAGGAGAGGGAGAGCGGTGTCTTGACAGCACGTGCACACTCAGCGTCGGTGCGTGGACATGCCTCTCCTGCTAAGGCGGCTCACGGACTCAGCAGAGAACTACTTGCAAACTTCTTGAGAATATTTTTAAGTAGAAGATAAAAAGAAATACATCATAATGGCCGTCCTCAACCAGCACAGGAGGGATTTGCCTTTTGTTTTTATAAAAAGATTAATAAAAAATATTGAAAAATTCTCATCTCCTTTTATATTTTTAACCTAGTAGAATTCTGAGGTTTCTTAGAAAACTATGTTACCTTGGAAAGAGCACTCAAGTTCACAACCAGCTGCAAAGAGGATACACAAAATGCCTACAAGCAGTTTGGGACTCCAGCACACACCAGGCCTAACACTGTACACAAACAGTGGTGAGAAGTAGGGTGTAATTTTTTTTTTTTTAAACCATGCTAATTTTGTTAACTTTCAACATAAAAGGAAAACAATTGTTTTTAAAAGGCCCTAAACTCAACTGTTACATAAAAAAAAAAGTTAAAAAAAAATCATAGCAGTTTGGTCCCAACAAGTTAACATTTAGATGTTTATTCACATGCTTCATTGTTTCCTTATTTATAAGAACCAAAAACAGTTTCCAAAATAATCATTTAATTGATGTTACTACATACGTAAAGGCCTAAAATAAGTAGAGTATGAATTTAAAAAATTGAATACACAATAGGGGAGAAAAATTTGAACTGGCTAGTTAATCCCGACCTTTACTATTTCAAATTATAAAAGAGAAACAAAAATGTCAAGACTACTGGGTTAAGATGGGCACAAACCAAAATCCACATTGTCTTCAAAGCCTGTTACCAAAAAAATAACCGACCATTCAATAAGGTCACAGACGAGAGAAAATCTAGGATCCCACCCAGTACTTGACCTTATTCAGTCCAGAAGGTAAGTCTTTGGGAAGATATACTCCACGAGTGGATCCAAGCGTAAATGGTTTATCTGTTCTAGTCCACACTTAGGGAGGCTGAACTCTGGAATCGCAGGTAACTTCGGGATTGTTTCAGAGCTCCTCACCGGGGCCCTGCTCAGCACTTCAGCATCACCCTGACAGCCTCCAGCACCAGCGCTGCGCTGAACCCTTCCCTCCTGCCAGGGCTCTCGGAAACACGCAGACGCTGCGGCTATTCAGCCGTCGTCTGTAAGGTGTCCTTTTCCTCTCTGTTTTCTGTTCCGCTCTCGTCGTCTTCGATTTCTCCTTCTTCTCCACTGAATTTGTCATGAGCCCACTTGGGGCTGGTGCTTGACTTTCGGAACATGAAGCGACCTCTTCCTCGGGGGAAAGCACCCCGACCGCGGCCTCTGTTCACCCACTTGTCTGCACCTTCGCCCTCCCGGTCATCGTGCTGCACAGGAGGAAGCCAACGACAGAAGTTGAAACAGAGCGACTACTCGCAGTGTAAGAGCAGGAAAACTCTGGCTTGCGATATGCAACCCTGCAGCCAGATTGCCACGTTTATGCCACAGCGAATGAATACTGCCATCTAAAGACATGGACCGTGTCACTGGGCTCAAACTGATCCATTTCTGTACTTCAAGTCCAGTGTAGAGACTGGACACCCAAAAAACCCTACAATTCTGCCTTCAACAAAATCAGAGAAAAATACAGTAATAAAATCCAGGCTTTCTTGTTTGAGGTACAAGACTGAAATACTGCATTATTTAATGAAAAGATCAGGGGTCTCAAGTACCCCAAATCACAAAGAGAAAAAGGGAGTTAGTGACTGTTTAAAACTGCCCATTTTTCAAAGAACACAGTCAGACAGGATTCTCCTAGATTGATGCCTGTTAGTGTGGCAGACTGCTATCACCAGAAACAGAAAGGAGCAGTACTAACCCTTCAAGGAAGCTGGACGCTTTATGGGGATAGAGGAACCAAGAAATGTAAGCCATCTGCACCACAGACTAACAGATTTAAGCTGCGTTTTCCACAATACTGTGAAACGTGCTCTTTAACTGGCCTTTAGGATTTCACTTAATGACATGCCACTCAACAATGAACAGAAACAAGTTCTCCTTAGCCATGAGCCAGAAGCTTCTTGTGAAGAAGCATCACATGAAGCCTTAACCTGGTGGATTAGAGGTAAAAGCGCCATCTGTCTTTAAACTAAAGCATTTAAGACCAGATAAATCTGAAGCAGATATTCATGTTTCAGTACTTCAGACACATACCAAGTAGTACTTCTTGCTCTTAGGTGTGTATTCGGGATCCCACTCCTCTTCTCTGGTTCGCTTCTGGAAGTCGTTGTTGCCACCGCTGTTGCTGTTATTGTTGCCTGAAAAGTTGCCTCTGCCCCATCCTCTCCCTCTCGCTCTGAACTGCTGCAACAGCAAAACGTGGAAGAAAAATAAAATGGCTGTGGTGGCAGTGCCCTCCCACCCCCAGACAGCTTCCAGGGCTACCAAGAGATACAACATCACTTCTCCAACCACCCAAGAACACCTTTAACCTATCATGAAAAGAAGAGTACATTTTAGGGTTTTCTAGCTCATCTGATCACACAGTGCATCACAGTTTCTATAAAGCTGTAGAGGCGTCTCCAGAGAACCCAAGAGAAAGCATCTGACCAATACAATATGCACATAAGACATCTATGTAGCTAAGGCATAGAATTACAAACAGTAAGCGTGGTCACGACCAGATGAGTCACTCTGGGAGCCTAACCCAAACTGAGTGATGCACTTCATGCTGCCCATCAGGGTTGCTCAGCAATTGCTAATACACAAAAGCTTCCAGGCTTGACTCTGCTCCACACATCTTGAGTTTAACTGCCCAGACTATATTCTCATCACCCTGGTTTGTGCTCCAGACCTGGAGCGATCATATTCTGAACCAGACAATGTCTTTGAGGTTTTTCCTTGATGATATGCTTTTACTGTGAAAGAGCAATACACAATGGCCACTTTTTGACCGCTTTGGGAATTGATACTTGGGGCAGGTGGAGAACACTTACAAAGGTCCCTCTAGCTCTTCCTCTCTCATTTGGACCAGTGAATTCTTTAGTCCCAAGTCGGGACTTGTCAAAGCCTGTGGTGCTTTCCTCCCGCTCCTCAGTCTCCTCAGGATACTCCTCCGCTTTGACTGAATGAGAGGACCGTGAAGATGATGAACTGGATCTGGATCTCTCACGCACCCTTCGGTGTTTCCTGTTTCAGCGACAGGAAACAGAGGTGAGGGGGACACCAACACGGTTAATAACTCAGTTGTAACTTGTTTACTACAGAACCGTTTCTTTATCGCTCCCCTATCAATGCAATGCTCCCCTTTTCCTACTAGGAAACGGAAAAGCCATAGTAAGAGCTCAGGACTGGGGGTACAATACGCAGATCTAACACAAGTCCCAAGTCTTTGCCAGAAAGAACTTGTTGCTTCTTTCTATGAGATAAGCATGCATCTACAGAGTTTTATTCAAATAGCAAATTAATCTAATAGAAAAGGATTTTAAATTGACATTAAAGCAAAGTCATTTAAACATGGCTGTTCTCTAGAACACAACAGGAACAAGAAGGAAAAGTGACTCACCCATTCTGACACATGGAGCCTTCTCATTTACCTTTAACAATTATTTAATGTTTCAGATAGATATAATGATATCAAGACACGCAGAGGAATAATTCATGCCACTGGAGTTTATGTCAAAAGGTGTACAACTGTGTGTACACGACGTTGTCTCCAACCTTAATAGCAGAAACATGAAAGGCAGAAGGAAATGGCTATTATGTTTCCTACATACTTTTTCTTTGAGCCTTTGTGACTTTTCTCTGTTTTCTCAGTTGATCTTTCCCTTGAGTGACTTGAATCTCTTGAGTCCACCGATTCTCTGGATTTATCGCGTTTAAGATCTCTTTCCTTATGTTTTTTACGGCGTTCAATATCAAGGCGCAGGTCAACAGGGTCGTCCTTATATTTCCCTTCAGCCTACAAATGCAGGGAAGGGGGGAGAGTTTAACACAAAGGTTTATGGTGCACTAGTTCAGCACCATTACTTTGCTATTGACTGCACAGACTTCTGGAAAACAGGATTTTATCTGAATACTAATCAATAATCCATTTTAAGATGTAAAATAATGCACTATTAAAATACGTTTTTATTTGTCAGAATTCAATTTTCCTACTGCTTTTTTACTTTTATTCTCCTCTTTTAAACAACATTAGGATAAATAGCCTGGTAATAGGGGAGGGAGTAGCACAGAAGCTGACACTTATTGTACACCACAGCCAGTGAGAGATGAGAACTTGGAAATCCAATCCAACTGCTTATGTATCAGAACTACAGCACGTCAAAAATGTCTAACAGCCCGTGGACGTTTGTTACTGAACAGCAGCATGCTCGCTATCCTGCTGACAGACATCATCTAGCAGGGTGGAAGGAATTTTAATCACCAGGTCTGAAACAGTACTTAAGGAGAAGCAAAAGTTGTTTGTTGCTTGGAGTTACCCAAGATAGTGATCACTGATCAAACCAGTAAGAGATGGAGGCCACTGAAATGCAGCAACCAAGCACACGTGGGAGAATGCCAACATCCCACTGATGCGGAACCTTTAATACGGCTGCCAAGAAGAGTTACTCCGTGGCAGACGGCACCTGTAGCTCTCCTTCCTCCTCTCAACTGGAAGGCACCATGTGAAAGATGCCAAGGAGTCACCACAGACGGAAGTGCGCGTTTCTCCACACAATCCTAGCAAATCTACCAATGCAAACTGACTCTGGTGTTTCACAAAGCAAAACCCAACCAGCTGTATGAAAAACACTCAACAACTACCTTTTATTTTTTCTTACATTGTTAATTTAAAAAAAATCTGGTATTGCTTGCTTTGAGTTCTATTTAAATTGCTGCTTAAATAATGGATTAAGATAATTTCTTTGGACAATGAGAAGTTTTGTTACCTGCACACACTTTAAGACCAGTGGTACCTGGATGACATTCTGCTGACTGCACATACAGGAGCAGCGAATTGACAGTGGCTGTGGTTGTGACAAACACGTAACTGCGTAGCAGTACGCCTGCGGGAAGGCTGTGCACCATGCTGCTAGCAACAACATACAGCCTCCACGGCTGTGCTCAGCGATTCCTACTTCATTTACACAATACTAAACTCGGGACTGATATGCAACATACATCATATTAATCGTCTTGAATTAAATAAATACAAAAGGATTAGTAATTCTCTAGCTATGAAATTTTTTACTTACATGAGTTTCTAAACACTTTTTGTTTAAATAAATATGTCAAATAACGCAGGAGTGAGAGCAGGCGTTTTGTTTTGGTATTTTGCTCTTCTACTTTCCCCAGGCAAAGAGCTTTAATTTCTACTCTGAGAATAAAACTGCTCCCAACACGATGGATGACAGATAAGTGACAAAATCAGCAGCAGCTCCCTTATGTGGTACAGCAAACACCTATTTGGGTTTGTGAGGGCACGTCTGTTTCACGGAAGGCTGGCGAGCTGTTTGGAAACCACGTTTATAATACACTCTGCCAAGCTGATGCTCAGAGTTCAGGCCCATCATATCCATCTCACCATCGTCCATGTCAAGCCACAAGTGTGTTTGGAAAAAATCGAAAACAAATATGAAACAAGTAAGGTTTCAGCAGGACTGTTTAAAATCTCTTCAATGTTCAACGTAAATATGTATGAAGGTGAATAAACAAAGGTTAAAATCCCAAACATTTTAGGTTAAGCCATTTTTACGATTGTTTACAGCGAGTGCAATGGCTTAACATTCATCTACTCAGAAAGGCTAATACACTAAATTCCAAATGGTCTGGATCTACTAAAACAAGTGCTGAATGTTAAAGTAACAGCAATCAACAGAAATGGTACAGTAAGTTGTTAGAACAAAATTTATAATCTGCTTAATAGTGTATTTGGTTTAGATAAGTATTTAGTTTTACTTTCCTCTTTTTGACATGCATGTCTTTTTGAAAACATGGTTGGAAATATCGCATGTATACAATTGATTTAATAATACTTACAAGCAGAAAAATATCACAAAAAGTCTCTTCTCTCATCATGGGCACTTGTTCCAAAAATCCTCTCTTTTTTCTCAAGCTCACCTCAATTGACTTTGGGGTCATTTACCATAGTCTAACCACTTCACAAAGGTTGTTGATACATTTTTAATAAAAATTAACCCTTTGTAGTTCATTTTTAGAATTATGCCCATCCTTAAAAGAAAAACACAAACTTAAGTAGAGAGTAATTTAAACAAAAACATCACTGTTAAGTTCAT
Organism: Anarhynchus alexandrinus; assembly: GCA_008711295.1. Lineage (NCBI taxonomy): Eukaryota > Metazoa > Chordata > Aves > Charadriiformes > Charadriidae > Anarhynchus > Anarhynchus alexandrinus. The sequence goes on from VUYV01000252.1 coordinate 1,261,083, forward strand.
GCCCAATGCACTCATTTTGTTGAATAAACTAATCAGAGTAACAGTTCACCTTGAAGCCAGGATCTCTGGAACTTTTCGTTTCCTCTTGAGAGAATCCATGTTTTCTAAAAGTACTGGGAGATATATCTATCCTCCTAAAAGTAAAGAAAGTACACAGATATAACCTTGCTCATAAGAAGAATCTGAAGTTTTTAGATCAAATGTCATTTAAAGCAGACCTGTATTTACAAAGCTACTTAAAACTCTCCATCGTTTTCTGGGTTTTTTTGCTGAAGCTAGGTATATACTTGAATTACTCCAGAATGATTCCAGAGTTTAAGAGAAGGAAGTCTGAGATACCCTTGAAACATTAAGACAGTGTCTAATGGCACCAACCTGTGGATTTCAGGGCTCTTTTTGTTTTTAGCAGCATCTTGTTCCATTCCTTTCTTTAGATATTTGGTAAAGCGTTCATTCAGTGTCATTCCTGAAGACCCAAAGTGATGCTCTGTTGGGGTTTGAGTAAACAATGCCAAAATATTAATACCATTTTTGTAAAAAGACAAAGCACATCAGTCCCACAGCTTCATCAAATTCAGATGCAGGACATGTGAAGCACACTGGTGACGAGCTCTAACACTGCTGACCAATTTAAATTTCAATCTTGAAATTAACAATTTATTCAAGTGAGTCACAAATTCACTAGAATACACAAACTCTAAGCCACAATCTCTCTGAACATTGCTCAGGTGAAAACAAGAATGCCTCTTCTGCCTTTCCAGAAGAAAAGTTATTTACATAAGTAAAGATGACTCATGATCGGGCTGCTATTCTCATCTATGGCATATCTGCTGGAAAACAACTCTTCCAGCGTTAACTAGAGTGCACAAATCCCACTTATTTGGGCAAGGGAGGAGTAAACCTTCATCTGAGGATACATGGACTTCTGACCCACCTCTTACATGATGGACTATAGTCACTATATGTTGAGCAAACAGTTCAGAAGGACTTCGCTGAGACTGAGCAGACTGAATATGATGGAAAATTGAACGAAATTCTTGCTCTTTTTTGTTGCTGTGCACAAGGTCACGACACAGCTTGCGTTCCTGAGCCAATATGCCACTTGGACTAGAAAAAGAAGAGACCACATGAAATAGAAGAACAAGGTAAAGGGAAGCAGTTTAAAATGATTAATGTTTCAGAAGTTAGAGGCTGACTGAATTTTTTTATGCAGTATTATGAAGACACCTAAGAACATTCAATAGCATGAGCAGGACACTTATTTAAACATACCTTAAACACACTGGTCTAGGTTACTGTAATAACTCCGGTCACTTGTTATTCTGTATTTGGAGGGCTGTGCAGGTATTAAACCCTGACACCCTGTGAAACACAAGCCCATTCTTACACCACTAGCTGGCTGTGATCTTTTGCTACTGTTCCTAAATTCTAGATTAACCTCTAACATCCCACAGAGCATATTAATACTCACTGGCTCTACAAATATATTTTCTGGAATAACTTTTTACTGTCTTAAGATTTCTTGAAGCAATGCTGAAGTGGCTCTCAGAGCTTCCTAGAGTTTCAGTAATGCTACGTTGAGAATAAGAATAGTTAAACACACTCCAGAGAATCAGATGTCATTTAAGCGGTACTGTACCTTTACCGTCCCACTAAGGTTCTAGCAGCAAGAAGCCACTGAGTACCTAACTCTTTCCAGACCTTGGTGTAGCGTAGGACCTGGTGCAGAAGCACTTACATTCTGAACTAATCTTACATCTAGTCATAGAAAAGATTAGGAAAAGTTGTTTAACTTTCATGCTATAATTTCACCATCTTCAAACTGGTGACCACTCTAACCTCCCACCACAAAAAAAAAGGTCACACAAGTATTATAATGCCAGGAAAAATGTAATCCCTATCTCCAAAAAATGCAAATTGTGATGCAATACTATTTCGCCTTCCTCACACTTGGCAAGCATATGAGGATCTCAGGAAGAGAAACAGGCAAGAAATCACTATTTAGACTTCTGAAAAAATAGCAAACACTTACCGTGCAAGATCTTCATCAAAGGAATCCATTCGAATATTGACCTGGGCCTCGCGAGTAATGGAAAAGGAGGATTTGCCAGGAGCTAGCCCCTCTCCTTTGGTGCCTTGCTTCTCCTTTACCTCAGAAGTCTTCCTTGGTGGGGGCGAAGAACTTTTTTCCTGGCTTGATTTGTAAGTGGTCACTCTAAAATTCTTTTCAGGAACAAAGCCCCTGTGACCTGGTTCAGCTCTCTTGGATGCTGGTCTCTCTTCTTTTTTTGATCTTTCAGAATAGCTTTCCTCCTCCATTTCATCAGGTTTCCTTTGTTTCTCTTTTCCAGGTGGCAAGAATACCACACCTTCCCATTTTCCTGACCTATCCTCTTCTTGACTTTTACTTGAAGTTGCTACGACTTTAGACATAAATTTAGGCTCATCATCGAATTCCGAATCTTTTCGGCCCTTTGCCTTGTCTTTCTTTTCCTGCTCATCTGTCTCCTCTTTGCCATAATGACTTTCCTTGTGGAACTCCGGGACCTTTAGCTTGTCAAAGTCATCCCGGAACTTGTAGCGCTTGGGTGACTGGCTGCCACGGTATCCCTTCTCAGAGTCAGCTTTGGATGCATAGGAGTCAGATTTTGCCTTTCCATCTGTTGATCCCAACTCAGAGAAATTCCCTTTTTCTTTATTTTTTTCTTTTTCAACATTTGTTACTTTCTGTTCTTTGTCCTTCCCATTCTCAGTCTTCTGCTCTTCCAGATACCTGTTCATAAAACAGACATTACAGTAGTTCTCTTATTAAAAAGCAGAGGTTAATACTTCAGTTGAAAGTAGTCAAATTTTAGAGAACACCAAGCTATGCGTCTACAGAAAGCTGTTTCTAGGCCCTAAAATATTTAAAATGTAAAGCAGATTCCTCAGCCTGGATTTACGCTTTTAGTTCTTGATAGATTCAGCAAATGTAGAAGAAAATGGATATGCAGAACTGACGAAACGCGGCTTAAGAACAAATAAAAAAACAACTTACCCACAGATTGATTTTAAGGAAAATAGTAATATCTTACCCAATCGCTTTATTTACTTACAAACCTGGTTCAGAAGAACAACACATCATAACTTTCAAACTGGGCTGTTCTGCTTTAAACAACACACTGGAAATAAAAGCCTCAAAAGCTACTTCAAATTTTGGGTGCAAGTTTCATAGGTAAGCTAAATATTTCATGACAGACTGTAAATACAAATAAAAGCAAAAAGGTTAACAGAGGAGAATATTTATTTTGCTGGGAGAAGCAAAAACACTTCTAGTGAGAACAACAATTTATCATAAGCTAGTTTAAAGCATCAGAACTATGTTTTAAAGCATTGATTAAGCAAACCCCTAGCTTTGAGGAAAGAGCAGTAAAGCCCAAGGACATTAGTTCAGTGCTTCGAAAAGCCCAAGAGTTACAGCTTTTTTCCCCCCCTTTTTAGATTTCAGACATCCTTGATATAGAATCAGTCCAAAATAACTTTAAAAATAATAAAGAGGAGAATTACAAGTGCTCGTGAATGCTACCTTATCTTTGAAGACAAAGTGTCACCTTCAGGCACGAACCTGCAGTGGACTAACCAAGCAAACAGAAACAAGGGAAGTTGATGCCTTCTGTACAGAAGGATGTCTTTGTTCTAGGGATAATCTTGGTGCTTTAGTTTCTCATGCTACCCACATACGCAGGCACAAGCACCGCCACACCTGCCTTAGGCTGCTGGCAGCAGGAAATGCAGTAAGAATTAAGTTTTGCTAATTTATAGTATCGAATGCAATTCAAGAATGCAATACTAAAAAAAAAGTGTTTAACTGAAAAGTAAATAACTTAGAAATGCAAGTTTCCAGCGTGCACTCTTAAGTTGCTAGGAAATCTCACCAGGCACATCTTTACTTCAAGTGTTCACATTCATTTTTGCCGGGAACCTACACAATCTTTGGAATTATCCTAGTCAGAAAATTAACTCCAGCTTCCTACAACACAGGGCCAGGTCTGTATTTTGTTCTACAATTTAGACAGTACCAGGTCCAAACAGCTGGCAGCTTGCTAGCACGGCACCCTGCGCACACTGGGGCCTCTTTCCAGCTGGAGCCTGCACACGCACCAAGAACCCTCCCAGCGCTCATGGAGGGCGCCTACACACGCAAGCTGGCTTGTCAAAAAATACTGCAGCACAGTGAAACGCATCACTTGCCTTTTTGAGAAGGCTCCTCCTCCAGGAGCTGTGCTTTCCTCCTTCTGAGATGTACTGTAAATTGAACCGATTGGCGTTGGACTTTTGCACACAGGGCTCTTCCTTGTTGGGCTCAAACTTGCCGAGCCATGGTCAAACGGACTCTGATGAGCGCCTGCCTGAAAGGAGGTGCTGCTGCTTTGTAAAGCAGAGCTCATCTGTGATGGGCTGGACAGTGGAGGGCTCGACTTCTGCAATGGACTTGGCCGAGGAGAACGACGCCTCACCACAACCGACTGCAGAGGGCTTTTTAATGCAGGACTGCGTTCCCTTGGGCTAAGTTCAGACACAGAAGCTCTTGACGTTGAACTTGTACCATAGGTGGACGCATCTTGCCATGGTTTTGATCCCTCAGATGCCTTGACGTCTTGAGCCGCCGCTCCTGAAAATGGCTGCTCCTTAGACTCATCACCTTGATTATCTCCTGCAGCCTGAGATGCCCGGGCATCCTTGGAAGATGACTTTTTCTCCTTTCCAGATTTACGCTTGGAAGACTCAACTCGGCTATGATTTGAGGAAGACCGGGAAGAGGAAGACCTCCTTGACCGATCAGAAGATGACTTATCAGAATTTCTAGAATGACTTCTAGACCTTGGTGAAGGAGATCTTCTCTTGGGTGAACGAGAGCGTGACCTCCCTCTACGAGGACTATACGCTTGGCGATAATTTTGCCAGTTTGACCTGTAATTCCCATATCCTCCTCGGTTATACTGGCCCCATGGATAAAACCCTCTATTTCGGCCACGAAAATAATATGGTCTCCTGTATCCTCTATTATGACCTCTGAAATCCCGGTTCTGATAGACTCTCGGATGGTTCCTTTCTCTGTTATGAGATGGAGAATATGATCTCGAACGGGACCTAGAACTGATAAAAGAAAAAAATCACACAAATATTTTAAAGTTTATGCTTCTGTCACAACTTTTTATTCAAAGGCTTATAGAAAAGAATTTGAAAAATTAATTTCTAAGCTTTTAAAAGTAATTTATCTGGTTTCCCCTCATCCAATTGAGGTATTACACTTTGCCCTCAATAAATTGCAACAGAAATAACTTGTATCTGTGATATTGCCAAACAAATATTTGACTTCACAATCACTGCAGAGACCAAGAGGAGTATGCATTGCTCTTCATTCTTCTAGGATGAACATGGCTGCTACCCAGCTTCAGAAAAAGTGACATATCTCAAACTTCCAGCCCTTTACAACTCAAGGTTAAGGTCATACATCATCTTAGATCTCCTCCACAAAGAAGTATTTCTTTATGCATGTCACCCTACCATTATTGGAACAGATCCAAAATCTTCCTGTTGTGTCCCTCAGTTATCTCATGTGGTTCTGAAAGTCTGATAATCAAGATGAAAACCCTCTTCTTTGCCAGGTGAGTTAAATAAATTGCTACATCTCAACATGAGAGGGGCTGTACTGGAGCAAACGGCTCACTGCTCTATAGTTTTAAGTTTCAAAAGGTGCCCCCCTTGCCACAATTCAGAAGCTGGAGCTCCATCAAACAGGCGGGACAGCAGAGGGATGCGCTCACTCTCCAGCCTGACGCCACGAGATGGCACTGTTCAGTGTCCCTCTGCTGGTCTCCACGCCATGCAAGAACATCCATAAAGGACAGAACTGAATCCAAGACAAACAGATTTAAGTGGCAAAACATTACGGGCTAATTGTTTCAGTAGTCTCTTCCACTAAATTTTTGGAGTTGCAGTTTTGTAACTGTTTAAAAGCCCCACTGTAGCTCAGGGTTAAATGCCAGCTTTACAGTAAATATTTCACAGCTGTGGGAAAAACACAAACTTCTACTGAAAGTCTGAGATTTTAGCAACTTGGCATTAGTAAAACAGAGAAAGCATCCAACGAGTAAGTTTAAATAGAAAAGAGATTTTTCCAAATGGAATTTTAGTAAATAATGCTCATTGAAACCATCTCCACAGTCCCTTCTTACATTGAGAGAGATCCATCTCTAAAACACTCACTGGTCATACTCCAATAGACACGTACTACTTCTACAGACTGGCAATACACAACTCGCTGCTGCCCCCTCTCCGCTCACACCCCAAACCCCTAAACGTAAGGGAATACAATGCTGTCATTAGAATTCCTACAAGATTAGCATACATGCATGCAGTCAGAGACGAACTTTAGTTCTGGTTTGGTTTTTTTTTGCCTACCAAATACATTACAGTTTAGCAGGAAGCTGTTTATTCGTACTGTAGTCACTGCTAGCAAAGTTCAATGATGGTTTTAACATATGCTTCATACTTCACTTCAAACAACCAAAAAACCTATGCAACTTATCTGAGAGACTTCCTCATTCAAATAACAACAACGAGAAGGAAAAGCAGACGCAGAGAGCAAGAACCAGTTATAGTGAGCCCTAGTGAAAAGCATTAGGAACACATATGCTCCCATTTTCAGACAACTGCTGCATTTGTAATCAATTACCAGCAAGGGACCTGTTGCACACTGCTCCCAAAATCTGCTCTATCATTTTAGAGAGGCTTGCAGCAGGAATATTTCACTCCAAAAGTCACAGAGATTACTTACAAGAAATCTTTTTAGAAAAATACAGTAAATATTATGTAAAAGAAACACAAGTAATAATTCTCACAACTCTGCCAGCCCCTGTAGCTAGCCGGCTAACACACACCGCTCCAGTTCTAAAGCACCTACCATTTTGCAACAGGTAAAAATTAAAAATGAAGTAAAAAAGAAAGCAAGAAAGCAATATTAGGCAGACTCCAACATGGCAATACAAGACAGAACAAACAGTAAATCTTTTAAATGAAAAGTAAACAAATTTTTGTGCCGTATGCTGAAGTACACAATAATGAATTTTTATGCCAAGATACCACAAGACCTACCTCAGAGAATATCCTAACGCCATACAAGATGACTTGTCTGTACTAACCCCATCCATTTTGATTTTTTTTTTTTTTAAAGGAGTTATTTACAAAGCACAAGTAGATTCAGCAGCAGCACAGAGGAAACGATCATGTTTGCACAGGATGCCTTTGTTTTCAACTGTCAAAGTTCCTTCATAGCCAGGCAGATATTCCCAAATGACCACGTATATTCCAGCATTCCAGCTTCCTTCTGCAAAGAACTCGGCTTGACTCAAGTCTCCGCCTCTAATTTAGTTTTGTCATGTCCTTCTCTCTCCAGCTGTACATTTATTAGAGCCTCTGCATTTTAAAAATCTCTTTAATTGTTAAGTTGCATGTGTTTACAGTCTAATGATTTTTCAGAATATGTGTTATTAATTTAAGATTAGTGAAAAAGCAGCTGAACATCATTACACCCAGTCCAACTGGAATGCCTTTGCCAGATACAAAATGCTCAGCCAAAAGAAAAGGAAAACACAGATATCCTGATATCCAGGGAAGAGAGGAGCCTTTAACTGGCCCGATCAGAAGCAATTCAGGGAGGTAAGAACAACTATTATGCACATTAATGACTTCTCAAAATTAACTGCAGTGAAATTAACTTTATCTACTTTATCCATCCAGAACTATCATTTCTGTTAACTGACTCCTGCATGTTTAGGGGAGGGGCAGGGTAGCAACAACAAAAACTGCCCCTACCTTTCATAGCAGTATCTTAAACTGACATTAAAACTAATTTGAATTAATTTTTAGAAAGAGGGAGAAAGCACACAACATCTGCAAAGGCCCCTCGAGTCTGGGATCAATTATATTAAAAGCTTAAAAAAAGCCAAAGATGTTTAACAAAAAAAGGAGCATGTTTTGCTATGGACCTTCCCAACTGTTCTTCCCCACTCTATAGAACACACACTTAAACTCTCTCACAGCAGTAAAGCAAATGTCTGATCAAAAGCAAAATCTCAAAATAGTCTCAGGTCAGGATAGAGAGCTACGATTCTTTGGCACTTTATCCTGCTTTGGCAATTTCAAACATCATCATTAACTATGAATACCTTTAGTGCAGGAAACCGGATTTCAGAAATTCTGCGTATGTAGCATTAGGAAAAGCACAATAGGCTATCCCATTACACACAGCAGCAATTAAGAACTGCAGAAGAACATGGGGGAAAAAAAACCAACCACACGTGCATTTTGACAGAGGCTTCTATTAAAACCTTTGAGGAAAAACAAAGTACAGAGGTCTTCTCTAAGGGCCCAGTCTAAAAAGGCTGTAACAACCTCACTGTGGACTGTATCCCTGACAAAATGAGCTATACAAACAAACCACCTTCTGATTTAACTGTACATTAGGGTATCTGTTAGTATTCATATTAGGGGAAAAAGACCTGCAGAGAAAAGTAAAATTATTGTTCACAAAAAAAACATGCTACATAGACCAGATTAAGGGATCAAAAGAAGTTTCTTGACAATGCTGAGAAACAGCTACAATTCAAAACAGCACCGGTTGGCAGGAAACAGCCCAAGACACAAGACACTATCTGTCCTAGAATCTAATCAAAGTCTTTCCCTGGAAAAGAATTAAGTGACAAACCATCTGAACAGAACAGAGAGGAAAAACACAGTTACACCCTTTGGCTTCAGAGCTGCACATACTTACCTAAGTCTGCGTTTTCTTGACCGTGAGACAGAACGAGAACGGGAGCGAGATTTGGAGAAGGAACGTGAGCGTGATCTTGATCCAGACCTCGAACGGGAAGAACGGGATCCAGATTTTGATTTGTTAGTTTTAGACATCTTTGCAAGCACCTGTGAGTTGTACCTGAAGGAAACAGGTTAATGAAAGTATTTGAAAAATGAAGTCATGTGGCAGATTTGAGAGAACAGGCAACATCTGGCAGCCTGACAAACTACAGAGTGACATAAAGCTTGATAAGACTGGAAATAAGAATGTTTGAAGTGGCTGCCTAATAACAGATGAATGGTGTTGGGCTCAGAATAGAAAGTTTATTTCAGTCTAAGGAGGAAATCTGCAAAAAGAATAAAAGATTTTCAACCCAGAGTAATTATAAATTTGAGTGCTACAGTTGAAAGCAGCAAGTTAATGCAAAACCCAGGAACAGGCAGAGGCCATGCTGCCAGCTTAAGCAAGAATATCTTTAAAGACAAACCATTTCATTCCAGTCACATCACTATCAACACAGCCAGCTGTCACTGGTTGAAAGAACAATGAAGAAATAAAAAGGTTTACTGTCAAAAAATCACACTCCCCCCAATCCTTTCTACATTTTCAGAAAGAATCACAAACAAAAATCCTAATCCAAGGCACATGAATATTACCCTATTTGCACAGATCTGCCTCACTATGAACGCTCAGGTTAAATCCCGGACATGTGTCCTGCTGCTTGTGCAGTTTATGCAGTTGCTATGATCAGTTACAAGTGTGTATCATCCAGCAAGGAGTTCTGTTGCAGCCAAAATAATTCAGATGTCCTTCCAAATATTCAGCGTCATTCAAATGCTAAAGACAGAAGAGACTACACTGTAGCATTAAATGACTCAAAATAGCTATAATTACAAATTACCTGGACTATTTTCAGGAATGTATCCAGGTAGAGTGTCCCTTAAAAGATGTTTCAGGGAATACAGTCTGACCACATAACTGTTTCAGTTACACCCTGCCTTATGCATTCTCTTGTAAGCATCAGCTTTGTATCAACAAGCAAGATTTTCTGAAGAATTTTCATCACCTCTTGCCCCCAGGGAAAGAAAAATATCCAGGATTATTAAGAGGGGGGAGTGTCATATTGTTCACATTTGAAGAGTAGTACAAATGTTGACAAAATTCAAGATGCTGTTTTTCTTTCAGCTGGTCAGGTTTTCCTGTCAATATCCAAAAGAGTCAAATGCATAACACAGTTTTGCGGCTTCCCACAGGCACCTTCAAACTTTCCTCTTCAGGCTACCAACAACCTCCTTTTGTGACCTCCCTTCCACAAAGGGCTGCGGAAGCAAACTCAGCATACCACAGATGGGTCAGAGGAGCTCTAGTGCCTTCTCTGTCCAGCCATTACAGTCCTCCTCAACTGTAGTAACAGTTGACCTATTTAATCACTGTATCCAGCCATAAACAAAATTCCTTACAATTTAAAATTTGATGATGCTGCAAAATATGCTCCAGCTTTTGAGTCCTGTTGGTTCCGGTATAGCTCTTCAGCTTAAATGGAAAATGCTTTGGCCCCTGACTTGGTGAGGAGGAAGGGGACTCTACTCTCTTGCTCCTCAGATTAAATTCCCAGTCTCCTTTATTTCCATTCCTAGAAACTGAAGGTTTCAGTAGTGGGCTGGAAAAGGGACTAAGTGCTAGTTTGAGTTAAGCGTTTGGAGTGTCGAGTATTCGACATTAGCAGGCGGTATCAAGATTTGGACTCTGCAATTCCACAGGTAGCTGACGAAACTGGGTAAAAAACCTTCTCTCTTTAAACAACACATGAATTTCATTCACAACATCAGAAGCAATTTATTTAGCTTTTAACAGAATTCTTTAGGAATTTTTACAAGAAATTACATTTTGTCCCCTCGGAGTTAGTAAAATATTTTCTCTCTCAGACATTACTTACAGAAGCTCAAAATACACAAGAGCCACAGTAAAAATCTAATCAATGTTTTTAACGTATATAGCAGTCCACAACTGCCTGTGGCTTTGAGACCCCTTAACAATCTGCTCTATTTAAGCGAGCGGAAGTCCTTGGCCTCCACTGCCCTAGGAGAGAATAAAACAAACACTGGGCAAGTACATGACATGATGGAGCCCCCAAGAAAACTGAGCATCAATAACTGTTGTGATGGTCCAGAGATTACATACTGCAAGTTAATTATTTATTTCAATGGCTAAAAAGCATCTCAAACCATGAAATGAACAAGGAGGCATTTTGACAACAAATTGCCAAAACCTGAGCATCTGTGAAACACACTCTGCCGCGTTCATCGCCCACATTCTAGAAGAGAGGAAAAAAACTACAATTGCTCTGGGAATTAGGAAAAGGATTGTAAAGACAAAATTTGCATCAACTGATTACTGCCTAAAAACTATCAATAAACTCTTCCACAAAAGTGACTAATGAATTAGAGCCAGAAAGAAAAAAGAATTATATCAGTAAAAGTTTACCCTTTTTTTCACCTACCAATTAAAAATAAAGACATTTAGGTATATAAACACAACTGATCGAGTACTTCTGCTGCTGTATCCATTTTAAGCAAATTCCAGTGGACTGACTTGCAATGTCTTCACTTTCAGCCACACTCCAAAGCCAAATTACATATATGGTTACCAAACACTCCAGCTACTGCCAGGGCACTTTCAGGAACAGCACAACGCCCGTCACAGGAGCAACTGCTGAGAAAGTGGGTCGTTCATCATGAGAGCTGGTACTTTCCAGAAATGGGAAATTGGCTTTTATTACAAAAATCATGTTACATGTTTCCGTTCTTCCCTTTCACTATACTAAAAATGCCATATCAATTCAACAGAAGTATTTTAAGATATTCCACAGTAGAAAGTATGTAGGAAAAAAAATTAATGTTTCCTGCTTTACTAGGAAAAAATAAATCACACCTGAGATGAAAAATAAAAAAACACTACCACTGAAGAAGCAAAGTTCATTCTTATGCATGGTCATTTTTCAGGGAAAAAAAATGTGTGAAAGGACCTTATATAAATATTTCCTTTTAATTTGCTAAATACATACATTGAAACAGCAACATTTCCTAGTCTGTTGGCCAAAACAATCAAAAGTTTAGCACAGTAAACCAAAACATGGAAGAGAAGCAGAAAAAACAAATGGTAATAGGAACTACTAGGAGATATAGGAAGATTATCTCTATCGCCTCTCAGAATCAGAGAGCTACTCCCAACTGAATCCTGAGGGGCTTTGACACAATAAGCTATGTTCTGTAAGAAGATTACAAACATATCCCATAAATTGTGCAATTTCAGGATAGGTCTGTATGAAATGACAACCCTGTAGTTCAAGAATGAACTACACTTCAATATATTATCATCTGTAAGTTACCTTTATTAACACTGAACTCTGTACTGCTTGTATATTTAATAGACTAATATCATTAAAACAGCTTTCACCACAGCTCTTCTCTGTTGCGGCTCTTCTAAAATAAACCGTTTTCCAAGAAAAAGCATACGGTTAGACTGACCGACTGAGCAAAGTAAAAGTGGCAGTAAGTCTCAGTAAGTCCTAAGGCGGCCCCAAAATAGATTTTTTTAAAGTATCACTTGCTTTGAGCTGTTTAAGAGACTGTATTTTACTTTGATCCACAGCACTTACTAGCTAAACATTGGTTTGGTATGTGTAATGTGTGCCAAAAGCTCTCTTGTCTTTGCAGGTTTTTTTATCTTTGTCAATATTTTTGAAGTTGATTCATTCCTAACATGTGAGGTAACTTCTACAAGAATAGAAACTGAGTTGCTACGCTCTATCAGCACCCAGAAGGTTAAACAAACGAAATATTGGAGACATTTCAGCTCCCCTGTATTAACACTGCAGTTGTAAACTTACTGCGATACACATTTAGTTGTTCTAAGAATTAATGACTGGCACAGATAAAATGTGTTCAGCTGGTAAGCAAAAAAAGCTGTTCCGGAAGAATCTATTCTTATAAAACATCCTAAGGATTACTGTGATTTTAAAGAAAGAGATGCCAGTAAGCGAAGTAAAGGCAAACTGTGAAAGCAGCGGTGGCTGCTCACTTACCTTACCATTTAGATTTTTCCACTGAACATGACGCTGTACCCCCAGAGCACACACATGCACACCGCCTCACATAGCTCACAGGGGGATGCCGCCTTTTTTTACGGGAAGGTAGAACATGTTTGGTCCTGAGTGGGGACTGCAGTAGAAGCATTTACACAGTGCTATGGAGACTTGTCATTAGCAAGCTGCTCCGCCAGCGGTCACATTTCCTTCCTGCTTACAGATACACAACTGCCTTCCCATGACACGGGCTCCACCTCTACCTTGAAAGGGACACAGGTGGTCCCTGCCGCCTCGTAGGGATCTCATCTCCCAGCAGAGACGAGCGTGACCGCACACATCTGGTGGAGATGTGCTCCTGAAAACATTGCCAGGAATTTTCAAAATGTTCTTTTTTGGGTTGTCTTTTCTGAAAACCGAGTTACAAGCTGTCCAGCAGATCTTCCCCAGTAGTATAGTCTCATATCCAAAAACATCAGCACTGATCCTGAGTGTGCTGAGTATAAAAGTTCTGGTAAGGTATTACCCTATTGGGAAATAGACACTTGACATCTTGTTTATCTGCTGTAAAACTACACCATATAACATAACTCATAATTCAACACACACCAAGTCTGAAGAAACCATTTATATTCCAAATTAGCTTGCTAAATTCACTCATATGTTTACTGCAAGCCAGATCTGAAGTCACTGAAGTTGGTCACTGAAAGAAATCTAACAGCTAGCTGTTTAGTCTGCTGCAAGTACACTGCCAAAGCAAATTATTAAGCATTATAATTTTTTTTTATTTTTATTGTAAGAAGCGTGGACATTTCAGCAGAAAACATGAAAATCTGCAGATTGCCACATGCTGTGAGTACCACCAACTCAAAAGTGTAAAGTTCAGACTCGTTTGAAAATGAGCGACAGCCAACGCTTCATTGAACAGTAAGACAAACTGGCAAACATCTCTTACTGGAACAAACCGTTTTGAATCCGTCTTCCACAGTTTATGGAAAGTAAAGGCAGAAGGTTTGCTTGAGCTGTGAAAATCTGACAACATTCAGCAACTCAAGTGAATGCATTCTCTCACGAGAGAACATTGCCACGTTACTTATATCCCCTTCTTGGCACCAAAGATTTCCCACCCTGACCCGAAAGGCATACACCTGGAACTCTTCAAACCTATTTCTTGTGAAGGAAAGCAGCAATACAAGCTGATCAATTCTGCATGTAGTTTCAGTAATATTTATACGAGCTACTTCATTCTCAAAGTTCTTGCGCTGCTTTAAGATAACTTTTTTTTTGCCACACTACAAACAGTGCAATTCAGAAAGGGAAGACTCTTACAAAGGCGGCTAACACAGTAGAGAACGAGTTCTAGTCAAGAACTACAAGACTTTCGTCTTTACAAAACTGTTGCGGATCTTTAACATCTACAAAGAAAAAGTCTTTAACATCTACAAAGAAAAAGCAATAAAAGCCTGGTTTCTAAGGATCTTATCCAAATAGGACCCACACTGTGAATTGTAGGCAACTCGAGTCATCTACCACATGAAAACAAAGGCCAAAGTCAACCGTCTTTGATGTTTAACAGTAACCTTTGTGGATGGCCTTCTGCAGAGATCCACTTCTACTTCTTAAAGAACTAAAACAGAAATTAACACAGATGTCTCTTGGGATATTTCTGTTGGTGCAGTTTGACTAATTACTACCTTAGCAACAAAGCCCATGTAGAAAGTTCCGATCCTGCCAACACAATGAATTGTTCATCTACATTCTAAACTTGATCCATGTCATGACAGAGGTTACAAATGTTCTGTTTTAAAAGAATACCTTTAATCCAGACTGATTCTGTAACCCCATTCACACAAGCCCTACTGACAAATAAGGGGGGGTTGAGATGGAGAACCAACAGCCTGGAAGCCCCTCACTCTCAAAATAAGTGTTTCCTCAAATTTGTAGGCTATCTCAAGAAATAAAGTTTGCCTTCTCCATTTCTAAATCCTCACGGCAATCCATCATAGCACTCAAAGGGGTGAAAACAATGGGAGAGCGAATGCTCCTACAAAGCCACCGCAATGGACTTTGCCCGGAAGACAAACTTTTGTCATGACACAGTGACAGCAAAGTTAATGTTTTACCTGTTCTCCTGACAGAACGCAAAAGAACAGCTCAACTCTGCTTCAAAGCAGTGAGAAAAAGTCACTGTCAAGAGCCTCTTACTGCTGTGCACTTCCACTAGCTTCAGCTTCAGAATTTAATTATTCAGAATAGTTCAGGAGAACTTTTATGGCCATTGACTGAAACCAGCGCAACGCTTCAGCAAAAGAACAAATTGGGGTTGCAGAGGTTGGAAATATGGGGGTTTAACAGCTTAGATCAGTACGATGTTTAATAATTGGGCCAATTAACACATACAGAAGGAAGCACTCCTTTTGTTCCAAAAGTCATCACGGTGTAAATAAAAAAAATAAAAATAACTCAGTGTAAAAAAAAAAAAGAAAAAGTAGGTACTACTTCTTCCAGGACATCATCCAAGACCATGTCACAAAATTGTTCTATTTTACCCTTGTATTTACCAGCTATTTGGAAAGACAAGCCAAAACATTCCAAGATGTAAGGCAGAGTTTTTTTCTTCAAATCCTGTATAGTTCTTTTTGCACAGCAACAGTAACAATGAAAAAAGAATTCAACCGCTACAGTTTAACTTGCAGTATGACCATCATAGAGGGGATACAAGAAGGTATATTCCAAATCCTGAGGCAGGCACTTTTACCACTTTTGAAGATTTTCTTTTCTGTTGTGTGCCTACCTGCTTGAGCAGGTTCACACCTTGCACCCTTCAACAGTCAGGTTTCACCGTCCCAGCTTTGTCAATTACGAAATCAGGAAGCAAACCTGAAATGAGAAGAAAATGCATTGAAGCATCTTTGTACGTACATTGTTGTACCTACTGCCACCAATGATCAACAGGAGCCTGAAGCTATCATCCAGTGCTGGACCCAAAACCTTCATCATGTCTTAAGTATTTCAACAGAACACACACGTTGCAAAAGTTCATCGCCCACTTCACCATGAATTCTTTCATGTACTTTTATGAAGAACATAGTTTCTAGAACAGTTATTCAAGCTTTCCAAATTTTAAGTCTACTTATTCCTTCCCCACCTCCCCTGCACCCCATCCCAGCTCCTCTTACGTACATACTAATCACTGTCATTACATTGGTACAGCCGTATTGAAGTAATTTCTCTCAGATCATTTGTATGGTCTTACTGGATTCAGGACTAAGTATTTTCCCATATTGTTAAAGAGAATCCACAAGCCAAAAGAAACAATTGTTTTCCTGACAAATTCATCCATCAGCATATCGCCGTCTTCAAAGGGTGCCACCAGTCCACTGTGAGCTGTTTTGACAGGTCTACAATTACATTTCAGTATCCTTCCATGCACTGCTGGAGGGGTGCAAGTTTTAAAAAAGAAAACAACAGTAAACACAACCTCATAAATTACTCCATGTTATTAAACCCCTGATCTAACAGCAGGAATGTCATTTACTCCGTGTTCAACCATAAAATAAACTTGTTTAAAGCTATTAATTTTTTCTGTTTACTTCATTGAAAAGAGGTTTCAAGGCTACTTGAAGATTGTACTTTCTCTGAAATGGCAATTAAGTCCTATTCTCACCCAAAAGGGAAGGCTGCATTGCAAGGTTGTTTTCTAAATTATGCTTACCAATCTTTGAAAAAAGCCAAATAAAGAACACTACACCACAGATCTTTTTTTTTTTTAAATTATTTTTACTGTTGTCATGTCTGTCTAAACATCCATGAAAGAGAGAAATCTTGCCTTTTACCTTACAAAGACCTTTGACATTCAGCCTCTCACAGCGGCTACCAGAAAAAAAAATTTGCCGTAACTATTTTTTCTTGCTTTGTGATAAAACACTTGGGTTTCATTTGGTTTTTCACCTATTCCCCAAACATCAACATTACCACAAATTTTTGGTACAATCCACTGTACACAGGTGTCATCCAGATAAAAAGCTGGCTCAATTATCTTTTGTAAAACACTGTTTTCATATTTAGAGCACTACTACAAAAAAATCAACCAAGACAACACACAATAAGCAAAACCAGCTAACCTTTCTTCCAGATATGGAAAGGAAAGTAGGAAACGTGCTCAACGTTCTCTGCTGAAGCAGAAATCATAGTCCAGGAGTTTCGTATTCCAGACCACTGTAAAGAACATTTCTATATGCCAAGACATGGGTCAAATGAAGAACATTTCTAGTTTTCACAATGCCTTTTTCCAGGAATTTGTTCCCTATTTCCAACTGGCCTATATTACTTTAATGACTGTCTCTTTCCATCCTCCACTCCTTTTTTTGCAGTCTTTCAAGCAGTACTCATCATTATTTCAGACCTTTCACAGATGTTAAAGCAGAACAAAACCACCACGGCCCTGTCCAGAAAAGCCATCTAACAAGATGTTACAGCTGAAATCACTCCATCTCAAGCACGTCATCAAGGATTGCTATACCACGTAGCACCACAATTTGCCAGCTCAGACAGCAAAACACAACAGATACATCCCTACCAAAAGCAGCAATTTGTCTTCATATCTATAATATACTGAGCATAAACACAGAGGACATTTGGAAACAAGAAATGGCTTGCATACATACCTTAGAAGTGTGCACAGTACTGCAAAACTCATTACATTAGTTTCAGTTTATTACATAGTGTTTATAAAACATTAACTTGCAAATATTAAATATTTTTGTAAAAGCATTTCTAGAAAGCTCTATATAATTGTGGTAGGAAACCAAAAACTTACTTGTTCCTTTCTGGCCAGCATTTAATACAGTTACAGTTTATTTTGCTCTAAGACCCAAAGCAAACAAGATAGCACCTCATTAAAGAAAACACTCCTGCCTGGGTGTCCTGTCATCCATTTCGTGTTCACTAGCACAAACATTCTGTTTGGGAAGAAACAGCTGAACTGCTACTTTATTTGCTCACAACAGCCTTCATTATCAGGGAACAAAAAAATTAATTCTCCTTCAGCCAACTCTACAATTCATAATCCTGAGCTCCAAAACCCAAACAAGATTAGTTAATTCTTAAAAAAAAATCCTACAAAATCCTTCCGTAGTGTACTCTGTATAACAAGGCACCAGCAATCACTACAGAAATAAACTTATAAAAAAGTCCCAGAATTACACAGAAAAAAAAATCAGTTTCATTTCCCACAAAACAAGTTTTTTTAGCATTTGGATAAGATACCTGAAAGGCTTACATCAATTTAAGCTGTGGCAGCCTTTGTCCTAGCCGAGAAACATTTCTTTACAAATTTAAAACCCCAGAAGATACAAAATATTTATTGCTAATTGACCCTATATCCCAACTAGTACTCTACAAAGATATCAAAGATATTAGAAAATGCTGACACTAACAGAAGTGTCAGCATTGTGCCCTTTTATTTATAAGTGTTGAAAATAAGAAAGTAGCTATTTATAAACTTAAACAATAGTAATCACCTAAATCTGGGCCTAACAGAGGCAGAAAATCTGATCAAGCAATTAAAAATCCAGTCCTATGCATGATCTTGTCATTCACAATCCTGTAAAAATCACCACTTCCATGCATTTTAATCCATCTGACTCCCAGAGAAGCAGAGGAGGTAAGCGGCACCTGGAGATGCATCGAAGACTTGGGTAACAATACCACTGTTAAGAACTGCCAAGTATTAGTTAAGATACAATGACAAACTATAGGAAATAAAAAGTGTCAAATAAAACACAACAGTAACCAACAACTGTCAGCATCTTTCAAAATTAATTTCAGTATGACCTTGTTTCAATGTAACTATCCACCTACAGAATAAGAGTTGCACCATGTCTGGTATTGCTATTTGAATGTCACCTAACACAGATAGGAACAAATCGGTTAAATAAGCAAACATGAGCTACAGGGCTAATGTAAAAACACATGTAGAACTGTAATAACTGTAAACTGTCCTTAGGGCTTCCTCTTGCACTCGGGCTCGAGACATTAGTAAAAGCAGCCTGACACCAGTGTCAAATCAGAGCAATCTTTGTTTCTAGACGTGTACCTGGCAAAGAATAGAAGAGCTATTCCTTTTCTGCAGCAAGTGCCCCAAAAGGATATTTTTCATGCGGCGCGTTAATTCCCTGGGAAGATCTGCATCCAAGCAGCACTCTGCACTTGCACCTGTTGAGGCTGCCGCGGGGATCGCAGCACACTGGCAGCTCGCACAGAGGGACGCAGCCAGAGAACACCCCGAAACTCGCCTCCCTTCAACCCAGCCATGGTCAGCACGAACACACATGGCCCCTGCTCTTCCCTTGCACCTCCAGACCTATGTTTTATCAAAGAGCAAATCAAAATAATGACCATAGCAGTTTGACTATCACAAATTAAAACTTTTTATTACATTGAAAGTTGAAAATAATATTCCTAAAGCAGTTAAGTTTGACAACCATCAATACACTGATGCAAACTAAAGCTCCTGTTCTAAAAGAGCAGTCCAGACGCATGACGGATTAACCTTGCTATGCACGACAGCTGTGTAAAATCTACTTCCCAGCAAACTGCATGAGACTTTGCTGTGAACTTACTTGAAGCGCAAAACAAGTTGCAGCTATCTACATGTCAGAGCACACTGGCAGTGCCAGCAGTAACGTACAGAGTACAGAAAGCATAGACTGGCATTGCTAGTTCAGAAATCAATGTCTAATAATCTCACTTTCTACTTGATTCTTCCTTTTCAAGCTAAGGTTTGGTCTTGCACCAAAAATTAAACATGCTCTTAATATCAAAAGAACACTTAAGGGGAAGAAAAAAGAGCCACCTGCACAGCTCCCACTGCCAGCCTGGTGGACTGCAAATTAAAATGCTATTTCTAATCATCCAGTTCAAATTTCATTAGGGTAACAAAAAGCAGAACAATTCCTTTTTCTACATCAAATATCCAGTATATGTTTTCAGGAGATTAATGACACAAGTTAAACTAAAGCCTATAACTACATCTACCAACCTCCTCAACAAAAATTTTCCTGGACAACAATGCTAAAACCAAAACCAACAAAAAACCCTAAACCAAACCAGTGCATTCTACTTTAATACAAGACACACTTTGGGAAAAAAAAAAAAAAGTTCAGATTATTCTGCCATGGCAAGAGAAGCACTAGTTTGTCAATAGCAGTTCCAATTTCTCTCTAGCCTATACACTTTCAAAATTAAGCTTTTCCTTCAAGCATGTTTGGGTTTTCACACAATTAAACTAATCTGTAAAGAAGTTTAATATTGAGCTCCAGCCCTGGTTTGAGATAATTAGAAGCAGGTTCTATAGAATGGCTGGAAGACTATTTACAGGTTCTTCCAAAAAGGACTGATTCTGCAGATTGCAGTGCTGAACAATCCCTTTCCAAATAATTTGGCCAACTTATAAACACCAGTTGGTCACTTTAATTCTGACACTTGGCTAAAAGCTATTTTATATATCTTTGAGCTTAAAAAGTCTTATGTTGTTATTCAGACAGTTTAGTGACAGGGAGCTCAAAGAAAACAAATCCAAGAAAAAGCTGATTAGAAATCTGGATTTTTTCATTACAAAAGTCAGGCAGCTGGATTTTCTGTTAAACATGGAAGAAAAACATCCTTAAAAAAAAAAAAAGAAAAAAGAAAAAAAAAGGGAAAACCTATTTCATCAGCTTTTTGCTTCCAACCCTACACAACCCGGGAACAGACAAGCAGAAAAATCAGATCTTTCTCAGAACTAACAGCTTCCTCACTGTACATCCCTACTATTTTGAGTCATTTTCGGATGTGAACTGAACCCTTGTCAAAACCGTTGGGGGTCTGTGAATCCTTGTGCCTGTATTTTCAGATTGCCCAAGAGGAGCAAGAAATGGTCCGATTTACTTTACATAAGAAAACTATTCACAAATCAGTTAACCAAAAGAATTCAAACTTGCGCATAATTGAAGTTATTGTGCTACTCTCCCTCCAGCAATGGAAGAATAAACTGTGACCTCCAGTGAAGTTTTCAACCCTCTCTGGTCACCGCAGTCTGGAAACTAGCAGACTCTGCACACCAGTATTTCCTTCGTTAAAGCGTCCAAAATGCACTTACAAAAACACAGAAGTTATGCTTCCAAAGAAACAGCAAGTAATGTAAAAAACAATTGAATCTGGGACTCTTCAGAATATCTTCTGAAATACACAGTACAGTTACAGTCAAAACTTAACCTGTCCTAAAGGATTACTACTCTTCACGCATTTAACCTACGAAAATACAAGCTCCAGTAACTTTCATTTATAAGCTGCAAAAAGTAAAACCATTCAGATATTTATTCTCAAGCCAGCACTTGATTTATCTCTACCTTAACTTGAATCTTGTTAGCTCAGGGGAAAACAAGGAAAAGGATTTCCATGACTTAGTATAACATTAAAAGTTCTTTTTAAAAAAAAATAAAAATTCAGGCAGTTATATTGGAAGCACAAGCCATCGGAACAGACTATCCCTACACCCTACTAGGCTACGAAACAGGTAAATGCTTGTCCACAGGAACCTTGTATGTATGGAATAAGCTTATTTGAACAGATAGTTTTCAGTACTGTGTTTACATACCTTGTATAAGTCTCCCATCAATTATGTTTCTGAATACTGCTTTATTAGAAGCGACTGAGCTCTCACCTAAGTAAAAAAGGGAAAATGAAATTTAAACCAATCAAGATACTGGCAAATCCTCACATTCTATAAGCACAGGAAAGGATTCTGATTTTAGCTATTCATCCCAGCACCATTTCCCAGTAAAAAAAGGCTGCCAAAATTACTTAATCTAATCAGACAGTGCATACACAGATCCTTAACTGAGGAAACTGATCTCATCCACAGCCCTATAGAAGCAATTAACTACTAATTTACACAGATACACAGAACCTGAAATAATCAGGTACGCAACCCTCACAAGATATCATGTGTACAGCCCTCTGTGAAAGCACAAGATAACATCATTAATACTGAGCCTAATTCCCTTGAGAACAGAATTTCAACTTAACACCCCTGATGCCCCCCAAGCCACCATCTTTTGTGCTCGCAGAGCAGACAAACCTATGAGGTTACTTGCCAAGCTTTGCTTTCTTCCTTTCACGCAAAGGTAAAAGTGAAATGCAGGCAGCAGTGGGGAGGACACACGCTGGCTAGCTGCGCAAGCTACAGCACCCTTCGCATAACAGCAGGGGCTTTTTTGGGTTTTGTACAGCTACCTTACACTGTAAATCATGACAGGCTATAAATGGCTGGATGACGAATTTGGAGCTGAAATTATGAGCAGTCCATTTGCTCTTGTATCAAAAGAGGAGTAGCCATGAGCAGGGCTTTGCAAAGAGGCCTCACACGCGTAAAAGTGCAACAGGGGAGAAACGTACAAGGTATTTTCGTATGTGATAGGAAGAAAGGGCACTGACAGGAAACTCTTCCTTGGGTAGGAAACTACACCCCCAGCAAGGACCAGTGCTCCAGGGTTCCCGCAGCGAGGCTGGGTGTCATCTCTGTGTGCCATTATTATTATTATTATTTTTTTAATGGACGCAACAGCTTCCGGTTACCATGGAGTGAAACAGCGCAAACACAATTCTCAGCTGGCATGAAATATAATCCCATGATTTTACTATTCATAGCTCTGACATGATAAAGCTAAATTAAGCAGGAACTCTTAACTTTCTCAAGCCTAACAGCAGTGACTACCTCCATCATTTAGCCTCTGCTAATGCTCTGTTTCACTGTGAAGAGGAGAAGAATATTTTCCTTTATGGTAAGAGAGACTCCGGACCTACAAACCCAGCCTGGCATGCAGAAACAAAATGGCACCTACTCGTTCCCAGGCACCGCTTTGGCGTGACTCCAGCAGAAACAGAGGAGACAAGATGAGCTCTTGTGCTAAATCTAACACCTTCTCCTCATCGTGGGACCCATTACAGAAACCCACAAAGCCATTTTAAGCCACGGTCCCAGGCTTGCCCAGCAGTGAGGGTTTGCTGAACAGCCTACCTGTGCAGGAGCAGGGGTCAATTCAAAGCACAAAGAAGAGATGTGCTAAGCACAAGGTAAGCCAGCACAACCCCAGCGCCCACCCGTAACTGTTTACACAGCCTTGCAGGATTACCTTGCACAAGCTCCCCTGGGAGCCAGAACAGCTTTTGCAATGAACAACACTATTCCTCTCTCTTTCGATGCCTGTTGCCTAAACTATATGGCTAAACATACAGCAGGAATCCTGCCACACAGAGGAACTCTCTGTACCATCGTAATTCAGAGGAAACCATACAACCCAAAATCCACGTTATTCTACTGGCACACACAGCCATTAAACACAGCTCGGTATATTGTAAACTTTTCCAGATATGGAAAAAAGTTCAAGGGCTATGTAGCTGCTTAAACAATTAACAAGTTCCAACACGGCAAACCGTCATTTTGCAAAGACAAAGCCAAGTGAACTAAACAAAAAATTAAATAATCAAGTTTCTGGCAAAACTGCACTATTCTTTTAGGGAGCTAGTGATACAGCTACAAAGGGAACACCACAGTTTTACAATGAAAAGCATCCTCAGGCTTAACCAGTCCAGCTCAGTACTTCCTAGGCCTCTCAAAGCAAGATTTCCTTTACAGTAGAGAAAGTGGGAGCAGGTAAAAAAAATAATTAAATCTGCTGACTTGCATGGATTGCCACCTACTTTATATCCTGGTATTTTACATACCTAATGGTTTTGTTTTCTAATAGCACCAACCATGTTAGAAGGTGCTCACCAGCTTTTCTGCAGCATGCTAATCTCCAACACCTCACCCGTGAACCCACAAGGCACAGGCCTGGCTTGACCCAAATGACTATTTTCTTAAATAGTTTACAAAGCTTCCTGGCTTAAATAAGCTGGAAAAAACAGCAGACAGCTAATTTATATTCTCATAACCCTAACAGCAGAATGCCCATTTAATTTACAATACACATGACAAAACTTTACTTTCGTCAAAACAGAATTAGAAGTTAAGGTCAGGGGCACAGAGCTGCTCTGAAATCCCAGCATACCGGGAAGCCCTTTCCGGACAGCACTTACTGAAGCACTAAGAGCAGAACCATGTTTTCCAGAGATAGAGAGTTCACAGAGAGACATGGAATTAACAAGGAAGGAAAAAAAAGCAGGAAGACACCAGAGCACAACTCAGCAGAGACATAGCACGACTTCTGCAGACAAAGAACTACACAAAGAATATGGGCATGGATTCATCCAACACACACCTGCCACACACAGTCTGTACGGACACGCTGCAGGGCAGCGAGATCTGCCACTCCTCTAATGCATTTACAGTGAGCACCTCAAAACGATACCAGGTGGACTGTGCTATAGATGCCTCCTTACTGTGGACAGGTTGTTTCTTTACAGTAAACTGGCAGGTAGAAGGCTTCACCTTTTGATCCCTGGGTAAAAATGGATATAAAAATGCAGGCATCCGAGTTAGCAGGCAGCAAGGCCTCCCGCACCCTTGCTGGTGACAGCACGCTGCTCCGTGCCTTCCTCCTTCCCACAGGCAGGAGCCCCAGCTGCAGAGGAAGGGTGCAACACTGCAGTGATCCATTCAGTCTCTAAAATTCTGGAGACTCCCTGTGCTGAGAACCCATCGTTTACAGATCACACACTCTCACATGTAATGAGCACCAATTCTGAAAAGACATCTTGGGACACTAAGGGCTATCTGCTGGAGCACTGCCTCTGGAGCAGCATTTTTAACCAGCAATGCCAGCTTCTTAATCATTTCAGAGATAACTCTTAAAACCAAGTTCTCATACGTACCCCTCTCTGTTCCTGCTAAAGTAGGAACAACTAATTCACAGTGAGAAGGAAGAGAAACAAAAATACATAGCAGGATCCAAAGAAAATTTAGACATAATCACAAGGCCCTAGAGTCTACAGAGGATCCTATGTCACAAGAACATGTATTTTAGACAGCTCACTACAATAACTGCCTTATTTTACTCTCTTACCTGCTGTTAGATTGTGTAACTAATAATGCAGTTCACAAAGTCAGCCATTTCCTCACTCTGTGCTGTGCACCTCCAACGTGCCAGAGGAAGTATACAGACAAACTACTAACGCTCCAGGAGAAGGCACTGTTGTGTCTAAATACTTTTTTTTTGTGTGTCTCTACAATATAGTCCCTTAAAGGCAATCTGAGAGATTAAGCTTCAAAACATATCTTTTTAAAGCAATGGAAATCAGGTTATGCAATACAAACCCAAAGAACAGCTCTCCTCTTCAGCCACAGCACTTGAGGGCAGCGTCCACACAAAAGGCACACCTAAAACATCACATCAGCCTTACCATAAACATTGACATAACTACTTGCCTTCGCTACTAGCGGGAAGGAATACTGCAAGAGACCTTTGCAGAGAGTAATTGGATTATTTAATTGTCTGTGCTCTTAGGAAAGAGCATCCTGAAAATGTCCATTGGCTGATATGACCCTGCAGCCTCTTACAACAGGCACTCTGTGCTGACACTGCCGCAGCAGCAGCAGATAAAGGCTCTTCTCCTTCCATCCATCAACTATAAGACAACCTGTAACTTTTTCCAAACTGTTTTACACACTGTTTATTTCAATGAACAAATCCTTTCTTATGCCACAGAATCCAACACATCACCGTATACTTTAAAAAAAAAGAGTACCCCACCTCTGACAAGTCCTGAGGAACTGCTGTTGCATACACGCTACCACCCACTCCATGTCTACAGAGCCCTCACACATACCAAACAGAAGTGAACCTGCGCCTTCCAAGGCTGCTACACAGTATTGCTTATTCCAAACTTATCGCGTCACCTTCTGGCACATAAATGAACTCAGAAAGCCATTCAGGAGGCAATTACAGTGACAATTACCTTGTGGAGACTATGAAATGTATTTATAGATACCTCAAACACATTAATCTCCCCAAAACAAGAGTTAGAGAAACAAGCCCTCGTCAGCCTGGTGACAATGAAGATTCAGAGCTCACATGTGCCTCTGTGCCACGGCAAGGCCTGTCCCACTGCATCACCTGAGGTTCTATTAAACTTCACTTTTAAACAAGAAAATGCAGAAAGAGGAAAGCGAGTGAACAAATCCATCCTGCTGCACCGAGAAGCACACGGTGCTGAGTGCCGGTGCGTGAACCCTGTGAGAGCTACACACCGGGGATCCAACCCCAGCTCACAGGGTCACAGCTGCGGCCCGGACAGGCTGCTACCTCTGCGAGCTGCCGCTCCCCGCGGCCCCGGCCGCCTCCCCCGGGAACGCAGGCAGCGCCTCCCGTGCCGCAGCGAGCATGCGGGGGACCCGGACACAGCCCGTGACCCCGGCGAAGGGAGGAATCCTTCGGGGACAGGCCGAAGCAGGAAAAGGAATATCCTGGGATGGGCTAGGCCGGGAGATGAATCTCCGGGGACGGGCCCGGGCCGGAGCGGGACCAGAGCAGCCTCTGGGGACGGGCCTGGGCCGGCCCCAACAGGCCGCAGGGACGCGAGGCGGAGGCGGGAGGCCCGACCCGGCCCAGACACGAGGCTCCGCTCGGACCGAGCCCCGGGAGCGCCCCGCATCGCATCCGAGCCCCACCCGGGGGGGCCGCGGGGCCGCGCCCGGCACGTGGCGCCCGCCGGGGGGGTGGGCGGGGAGGGGCAGCGCCCGGCGCTAAGGCCCGGGGAGGGGTGAGGGGGGGTAAAGCCCGGGCGGGGTGAGCGGCGCGGCCGCGGAGGGCCCCCGGTGCGGAGCGGCAGAAGGGAAGAGGAAGAGAAGAGAAGAGCCGAGCCCGGTGGCGGAGGGCAGGGCTGGGCCTACCCGCACTCACCGGACGCCGCTCCGCCTGCGGCCTCCTCAGCAGCCAGGCGCCTCCACCTCCTCCTCACGCACTTCCGCTTGGCGCCCGCCCGCTGCCCGCCCGCGGGGGCTGCCGGGAGCCGCAGTCCGGCCCCCCACCGCGCTCATTGGCTGCCAGCGCCCGGCAGACTACAGCTCCCGGCGGGCCCCGCGCGGGGTGTTACATCATTTCCGCCTCCTCCCTGCCCGCCCCTGGCGCCACGGAGAGGGTGAGGCTTCCGGCGGGGAGGGGCGGTGCTTCGGGGGGCCCCGGCTGGGAAATGGCGGCGGCGATGGGGGTGGCGCAGGCCGTCCTCCCTCCCCGGTCTGGGCCGAGCCTCCTCCCGCACCGCCCGCCTCCCCGGTCCCTCTGGAGCGAGGGTGTAGAGCAGCTGGTCGCTCGCTCCCCTGCCGGCAGCCTAAGGCCGTGCGTGGGCGGCCGCCCCTTCCCGCCCGGGCCCAGGCGGTGCAGGCCGCGGCCCTCAGGAAACGGAGGCCCCGGGCTGCCGGGTTTTCACCCGAGGGCTCAGCTGCCGGTCCCCGGCTCGGAGGCCGGGCCGGGAAGGGTGCCGCTCTCGGGCAGGGGCCTGCCGCCATGTGAGGGCAGCCAGGGTGAGCCCGCCGCCTCCCCGGGAGTGAGCTGACAGAGCAAATGGTGCTGGGGGGCTCCAGGAGCGAGCCCTGACACGGCGGTAAATCTGCCCCGCTGCTGCCGGGGGGGCAGGAGAGCTGCCAGCCCCACTGAGCGCTGCAGCGCGGCCGCCTGCCCACAGGCAGCACGGTTCCCATCCCCTGGGGGACACAGCCAGGCGAGGAGAGGGCAGTTGTCCACTTTTATTGTTCGCAAAGGATGTCTGGATGCATAACACTGTCACAACGGCACGGAGAGCAGCGTGGCGCCGGCCAGGCCCCAAGTGTGTGCTCTGGGGACACCCAGTGCACACGCAGACATGCGTGGGGACGTGGGGACAGGGAGCGACCTCCCCCTGGCCGGGCTGCGAGCCCCGGGCAGCCCTGAATCCTCCTGCCCTGCGCAGGGCCAGGCCAGGCGAGTGTCCCCCATGTCTGGCCGAGCTCTATTTACAGTATTCACATACATTGTACCCAGCAAGTTAAATAACTACATTATTACACCACACGTCTGGGGCGGCTCTGGCAGGCTGCTAGGGTGGGGGTGTCAGTCTGATAAGGTGCATATTTAAAAAAAAAAAAAAACAAAACGAAATAAAAACAAGAATGAAGAGAGAAACCAGGTGTCCCCGCAGGGGGCTGGCAGCCGCCTCGCCGGGGTCCCACACCACCCGGGCCCCCTACGGCAGGGCCAGGCGTGCGTGGCGGGCAGGGGGGAGCAGCGAGGTTTTTCTTCTGACAACAGCTACGGTTCTGCGTGGGCGTCCGGAGTCAGGACGTGTGCGGTGGCCCCGCCGTCTGCCAGGGCCTGGCCCTCACAGCACCTCTGTGGGCAGAGGGAGGGTGCAGCGGTGAGACCGGGGCAGCCATGGCATGGCCCTCGCCCCCTGCGTACCCCCCGTCTCTCACCTGTCACCTGGGGGGGCTTCACCACAGCCTGCTTGAGGAAGGGCTCCTTGTCACCGAAAGGCATGATGCTGCCAGGGCTGCTGCCGTGGTGGGAGAGCTCCAGCAGCTCCTGTGACCCCTCCGTGCCTGAGAAGCCGTTCTCGTGCTTGCTGGGCTGCACGCCGTTCACCAGGGATGCCGGGGACACCACCTCCTTGGCCGGGGAGCTGTGGGGCAGGAGGGCTGGGGTCAGCCAGGGCCCTGCTGCCCCCTGGCCCCCCTGGCTGCCCCCGCGCTCACCTTGGCTGCAGCCCCTCGCCTGCCAGACCCTTAGGCCCCCCCGGAGTTCCCGTGCTCGGCGTCTCTGTCTCAGGGAGTTCCTCCTCCTTTGGCATTGGCCCCACACGCTTCTCACGGCCTGGGGACGTCAGCAGAGCTCCCGCTCAGCCATGGCCCCGGCAGGAGCATGGCCAGGGCAGGGGAGCAGGACAGGGTCACGGCTCCGCAGACCCCGGGCACCCCAGAGGTGGAGCAGGTTGTGGGAAGGAGCCTCATACCTGGGACCTCCTCCTGCTCGGCTGCTTTCCCATTCACCACCTTCTTGTCCTCCTTCTTCTGCAGGGAGAGAAGAGCTGTGAGGGGCAGTGTCGGCTCCGGGCAGGTGTGGGAGGGCTCTGCAGAGTCCCCCATGTCCCCAGGCAGGGGGGCACAGGGGACAGGCACCCCACCTTGGCATCTGCTGCGTCCGACTTGCGTGTCCTCTTCATGATCTCCTCTAGGCGCTGTGGGGAAGAGAGGGACTCGTGCACAGCTCTCGCCAGTGGGACCTGCCCTGGGTGCTGGGCAGGACCCTTTTCAGGGTCCCCCCCGCACTGTGCCACAGGCCCAGGGGTGCCCGCAGCCCTCACCTTCTTCCTCTCCAGCCGCTCCTGCTCCTCACGCTGGAAATGCTTCTCCCGCTCCAGGCGCTGCCGCTCAGCCTCTTCACGCGCCCTCGCCTCGGCCTCTTCCCTCTGTAGCACAGCAGGGACAGATGGGACAGGGCAGGGACAGTGGGGACAGCCTGGGTGGCTCAGCACAGCCCTGCCCCACATCCCTTCCCACCACTCTGGGCAATGAGGGACAGGGCTGGTCCTCACCCCTGCATCCCACTGGGGTGGGGACCACAGAAGAACATCCCTGCCTTTCCCCTCCAGCCCTGCCTTCATCCCCCATCCCACCTCTTCCTACCCCTGTCCCCTCCATCCCACTGCCCCTGCAGCCCCTCGCCCCAGCACCCCACCACCCCAGACCTGTCTCTGCAGCCGCTCCGTCTCCTCCCGCTCGGCCCGTGCCTTCTCCTGGGCCTCGCGCTCCTCCTGCAGCCGTCGTTCCTCCTCCTGCTGACGCGCCATGGCCTCCCTGCGGGTCTGCTCCTCCGCCGCCTGCTGCGCCCGCTCCTCCTGCAGCCGCCTGCGGGGAGGGGGCCCTCAGCAAGGTGGGGGGCTGGGGGCGGGGGCTGGGGGTGCAGCACCCACCTCTCCCGCTCCTCCTGCTCCCGGCGCTCCCGCTCCTCACGCTCCCGCTGCTCGCGGGCCTGGCGCCGTTTCTCCGCCAGCAGCCGGGCAGCCTCCTCCCGGTCCGTGGTGCCGGCTGGGGGTCTGCCTGGGGGGGTGGCCGGTGTGGGGCCAGGGGCTGCAGGGGCCGGTGAAGCTGTGGGGTGCACGCAGCATCACTGCTGCTCCTGCTCCCCCTAGCCCCGCTGCCCCCCCCAACCACCCTGTACCCACCTGATGTTGGCTCTGCGGGCACCTTGGGGGGCTCAGGGAGGGCTGGGGGGGCCGGGCCCCGCTCCTCCTCCTTCCTCTCACGCGACTTCGCCTGGCCCTCCTGCTCCCCTCGCTCCTCCCGGGCCCTGGCCCGCACCTTGGGAGAGGAGTGGGCGCTGCGGGGCAGGGGCGGCTTGTGGGGGGAGCCGAGGGCCGGGCTGGGGGATGCCGGACGGGCTTTGGGGGCAGCAGGGGATGAGGGACGGTTCTTGGGGCCAGGGCTGCAAACAGAGCGAGAGACGGTGTTAGCAGGACTGGGGCAGCCCCCGTGACGGCAGGGCGGGGGGCCAGGCCCCCCCCGCGGCGGTGGGTCCCTACCTGCTGTCTGCGGCGGGCAGGAGCCGGGGCTGTGCCGCCGGCAGCGACTGCCGCTTCTTGAGGCTGCGCTCGCGGGACAGGGCGCTGCGCTCCTTGGCATTCTCCCGCTCCTTCTCCTTCTTCTCCTTCTTCTTCTGCTCCAGCCAGGGAGAGACAGAGACAGTGTCAGTGCCAGGTGCTCGGCTCGTCCAGGAGCCGCGCTGTGTCCTGCAGCCACCCCGGCACCGAGAGGTCCCCACAGGAGGTGGCACTCACAGGTGAAGACTCGGTCCTGCGGCGCGGCGTCACGTCGGGGCTGCCGGCGGTCCCCTTCCGCCTCTCCCAGCAGCGGTGCTGCAGGCGGTGGTTGTGGCAGGGGCTGAGGGGGCTGGCGGAGGCCGAGCGGGGGCACACGGGCACTGGGGGCAGGAGGGACCACACCGTCAGGCACCAGCTCTCCGCTGGCTTCAGGCTCCCTCGTCCCAGTCCCCTGCCCGTGCCAGGACCCGTGTGGCCCTGTGGCCCCCCGGGTGCTCACCCTGCTCCTTGCCGTTCCCAGCCAGCGTCACGGCGCTCCGGCTTCGCGCGAGGAAGGACAGAGTGGGTGTCATCAGGCGATCCACGATGCTGCTCTCCCATGGGCTCAGCTGCAAGCTCCGGTCTGGAGAGGGAGAGGGGCCCTTAGCACATCCCTGAGCCCCCAGGCACCAGCCCCGGCCCCCAGCCCCGCGGCTGCCCGCTGGGAGGGAGCAGCTGTGCGGTTGCAGCGAGGCCGGGGCACGTGTGCGGCCCCGGGAGTGCCCGAAGCTCGGCCGCGGTGGGGAGGGCTCCCCGCTGCCCTGCGCGGCCGGCCAAGTCAGGACAAAGGGTTGTGTGGATGCAGGCAGGGGAGGGCAGCCGGGTGCCCGGAGGACGGCACTGCGGCACGATGACAACACTGTCCCCATGCCCTGCAGACACCTCAGTTGCGGTGCACCCACAGCGAGCGGCACCCGCAGCACCAGGGTGCAGTCCTGCTAACAGCAGTCCCGTCCATCCCAGCCCCCTCCTCATGTCCAGTGCTGGCGTGCACCCCCGCTGTGCCCCGGTCCTGCTGTGGACGCCGCAGCGTGCCCTCGCCCTGAGGGAGCAGTGCCAAAGTTGCTGGGCATGCCACAGGAGCCAGGCCAGGCTCACGGCACCCCAAAAACAGCAGTCCCCGGCCACGCTGCCAGCTCAGCTGGGCACGGGGATGCCACTGGCTGGGGGATGCCACTGGCTGCCCTCCAGCGCACATCGCCGGCACCGAACACCCTACAGGTGCACAGGAAGCACCCACAGAGACAGAACCCCTCGGCCCCTCTCCACCGGGGCCCCCAGTCAGGCCCGGAGCAGCACTCGCTGCTGGGAGGGGAGAAAACAGAGCCATGGGAGCAGTGGGGGGGACAGGACGCCGCGTCCGGCACCAGCCCAGGGAGATGCTGCACCCGGGCAGTGCCGGGAGCCCCTGGGTGCTTCTCCCCGGGCTGAGCCCCCCGTGCGGGGCTGGTGGGAGCCGCCTGCGTCACCATCGCCTGCAGCCGCCCATGTCAGCTGCTCCAGCTATTTATACCCGGCCGGGAAGGCGCACACCCATCGCCAGGCAACCCCGAAACACAACAGCAGCCCCGGCGCTGGACGCATCCCTCCGGCGCGGCCAGCAGCCTCGGGCAGCTCGCCCAGGGCCAGGACGACCTCGCAGCACCCGACGCAGCACCGCACCCACAGCACTCCATGGCACCCAGCCCCGGGTGCCCGCGGGGACAGGCGTCACGGCGGCGGGCACCGGCACCGTGCCCAGCCCCGAGGAGGGTCCGGTGACAGGCAGCCCCGCTCCGCAGGTGCATCTGCACCCACCGGAGCTGCCCTGGGGCAGGGAACGAGGGCTCCCCATCCCAGTCCTGGCGCCCCATGGGGCTGCCACCACCCAGCCGCTCCTCCTACTCCTCCTCCTCCTCCTCCCAGCCTGCAGACAGCCTCAAGGAGCCGCCGGCCGGCTCCAGCCTCCTCCTGCAAACAGCAAACGGCTTCTCCTCTCTCCATGGGCACCATGCTGCAAGGCAGGGCCTGGGGATGGGGGACCCTGGCCTCGGGGGTCCCCAGCGCTGGGCGGGCACCGGGCTGTGCCCCCTGCACTGGGGCAAATGCAAAGGGCTCTTACTTCTACTGGGAGAGTTCCAGAGGGTGGCAGAGGATTTGGAGAGCCGCTTGTTGATTATAGAGTCGACGTGTTTGGGGAGGTTTACGGCAGACACCGAGCACCGGCTCGCACCTGGAGGAGGGAAAAGACACAAGGACATTAAGGTCCCGGCACTGGGGCTGGGCCCCCCACATGCAGCATGCACAGCCGCGCCGGGGCACTGGGGCAGGAGGATGTGATAGAGAGTGGGGCCAGGAGATGCTGGTGTCCGGGGACATGACACACAGCGCTGGCATCCGGCACGGCACGGTGCCCGAGCTCCAGGGGGTCATGCTGGGATCATGCAGGGATTTCATCCTCGGGGAGCCAAGGTGGCTCCCGGGCCCTCCCATGCTGGTCCCCCCCAAAAGCCATCCTGGGAACTGGGAACCGGGTGGCCAGGGACCTCAGCAGCACCAGGCGAGCAGCCAGCCTGGGGGAGCAGGTTGGGGACAGCATATCCAGACACAGGACAACGCTCACACTGGTACCAGGTCCCTACAGCAGTGCGAGGAGGGTGCTGGTGGCCGGCAGCACCTCTACAGGGTGCCGCGACCCCTCTGCCCTGGTCAGGCTCCTCCGGAGAGAATGACATGGGGAGACTGCTGCTGGCAGAGGTGGCAGCCAGGAGATCGGTGAGTGAGACTGCCAGTGGCAGCTCCAGCAGCGCATCCCACATGGGAAGTTGCAGGGGAACGTGTCCCCTTGCCGGACCCTGCTGGGTGCTGCACTGCAGACACACAGGTCTGTCCCTGAATGTGCCACAAGCCACAGCCAGGCACACGGTGCCCGTACACACAGCCTGCCTGGGCAGAGCTGGCCGCACAACACCGGTACGCACAGCCTGGCTGGACACATGGTGCCTGTACACGCACGGTGCCAGGCACAGCCAGGCACACAACACCGGTACGCACAGCCCCAACAGGTACATAGTGCCGGTACACACAGCCCAGCCAGGCATGGCCAGGGCTGCCACAGCCACCCCACGGCACAAGCAGGGCAGACAGGCCCCGGGGCACCGCGGTCCCCTCTATGCCATTGGCCTGCGATCGCACACACCAGGGAGTGCCAGCGCCTGCTGGTGCAGCCCTGTCCCCTCGGCGGACAGGGGAGACCTCCACACATCCAACCCCCCTGCCAAACCCCACGGGGTGTCCTGGAGGAGCCCCCGAGGAGAGGGGCCAGCTGGGCTCAGTGCTCCTGCTGTGGGGCGATGGGCACAGCTGAGCCTCCAGCAGCCACTGCAGGGGCACGGGAGCACACAGCATGGCCATGCGCACCCAGGAGCACGCACGGCCACGGTCACCCCCGTGTTGGGGCTGGAGGGGCCAAGTGCTGCCCCCACCCAGCCAGGGGACAAGGGGACACGCCGCAGCACAGACTCCAACCAGAAACAGCAACAGCCTTGCACGGCTCCACAACCCATGCCCAGCTGCCAGAGACACGGGCACTGCGGCCATGGCGTCCCCACGGGCAGCCAGGGCCGTCCCCAAGCATGTCCCTGCGCAGAACAGCGACCGTGACGCACAGCCTCCAGCTTATGCCTGGCCCGAGGGACACTGTGCCACAAGAGTGGGTAAAAGCCAAGGGACCCCGTCGGGCCCTGGCACAGCCCGGAGTGACGGCAGCACGACCCCACAGCAGAGCGGGGCCGAGCTGGGGTTGGGGGGTCTCGCCCCCCTCGCAGAGCACCGCAGAGCCGTGCCCAGCCGCCCCCACCACCGGCAGAGCCGCGGGGCTCCGGGTGCCCTCGCCCAGCCCGGCACTCACCGTCCTTGTGCGCAGGGGAGCCGTGGTGCAGCGCCCCAGCCCAGGACCACCGCTGCTGCCGGATCTCTGCCCACGTCTTCTTGGCCGACCGCTGGATCGCCGCCTCGTAGCGCTCCTGCCCAAGGGAGAGGGACGGGGTGAGGCCGGCGGAACACGGCTGGGACCAGCCGGAGCTGCCCGGCATGAGGATACCGCAGCAACGGGGATGCTCGGAGGGAGACGGGGCAGTGATGCCCACCCTGGCCAGGGCACGTGTGCCCAAGCAGCTGGGCACCACGGAGGCTCTGCACCATGAAGGATGGGCACCGCAGAGGATGGGCATGGTGGGCAGCTCCCCAGGAGCCACAGGGTCTCCCCAGGAAGCGCATCCCCGGTGTGCTGCCCCGGCCCCCCGCCCGCCGCACCCGCGATCCCCCATCCCCACCTTGTTCTTCTCCAGCTTCTGCCTCTGCCGCTCCTCCAGGACAGCGCGGCGCTTCTCTGCCTTCAGCCGCTGCTCCTCCAGGCGCTTGCGGCGCTCCTCCAGCTGCTTCTCCCGCAGCAGCCTGGCCTTCTCCTCCTTCTCCAGCCACAGCGCCCGCTTGGCGGCTGTAGGGGGGAGCCGGGGCAGCGGGGTCACACCCGAGGCACAGCCCCGGTCCCGGCGAGCCCCGCGGTCAGGACGCATGCCCGTGCCAGCGGTGTGGGGCCGAGGGCTGGCTCCGGCCAGGGCACGCGGCTGGGCTCCCCGGGCGCGCGGGGCAGGCGGCATTGCGGCCGGCCGGCAAGGGAGGGGTTTGGGCGAGGACAAAAGGGAGGCCGGGAGCCCGCCGAGCTGCGCCGCGCCGGCGAACAATGGGGGAATGAGGGTGGAAAGAGCGCGGGGACAAGGAGGCCCCATGCGCCGCGCAGGGGCCCCGCTCGCCCTCCGTCCCGAGCCGCTGCGGGGCTGCCTGCAGCTGCCTGCTGCTGCCTGCACGCGGGAGAGAGCTGGGCACGGGGCTGGTGGCAGCCGCATAGACCGGGGGGCACCCATGCACCCGGGGGGCACCTGGACCACATGGGGCAGCCAGGGGAGCACGGCAGCGGGGGCAGCGGTGTGCCGGGGGGGCAGCGGTGTGCTGGAGGGGGCAGAGCCGCTGGCACAGCAGCTTCTGCCCGGGCTCAGCTCATCGCAGCTAATGGGATTGCCCGTGACCCGGCAAAGCTCCTTAGCTCCTGCCTCCCCCGCCATCCACTTTCCCTCCCAGCGTGCGCCCCAGGGCTCCTGGGGGCTCACCAGCGCCCTGTCCCACCCTGCTCCCCCCTTCCCATACCCAGGTACTTGGCCCGCTCCTCGCGCCGCTCCTTTGCCTGCTTGTGCCTCGCCTGGGCTTTCTGGGCATCTGCAGCGGGGAGACACCATCAGAACAGCGCCCGACCCCCCCAGACCCAGTGCTGGGCCGGCACCAGTCGGGCATGGAGGCATCGAGCAGCGCCCACAGGGTGCCAGCGTCCCCGGAGCACCCCGACCCCCTGGGCACCCACCTTGCTTGGGCCTGGAGCCGGTGGCAGGAGCCAGCGAGGCTGCAGCCGTGGCCGGGCGGTCGCTCCGGGGCAGTACATCCTTCGAGGGCCCGGCTGTGCCTCCTGGGGGGCTTTTGGCATCGGAGGGGGCCCCTTCGCCAGCAGCAGGGGCCGGGGGGTCACTCCCACGGGGCAGCGTCTCTGCCGGGCAAGGGGCGGCAGCAGCGGGGACGGGCTGACCAGCGGCGTGGGGCAATGCCTCTTCTTTGGGCTGCTCCATTGCAGGGGGCCGAGGGGGTCCGGGGGGGGCCCGGTCACACCATGGGGGGACGCTCTCTGCCGAGGGGGCCACGGCTGCAGGGATGGGGGAAACGGGCTGTCCTGACGGCGTTGCGGCTGGAGGGACGGGTTGGTCACGCTGCGGTGTGCTGCTCTCAGGGGGGGGCAACACGGCTGGGGGGCAGATGGGCTGCCTGGAGGGGGTCACGGCTGCAGGGACGGGCGAGACGGGCTTTTCGGAGGGGGTGACAGCTGGAGGGATGTGCGAGACGGGCTGTCCGGAGGGGATGACGGCTGGAGGGACAGGTCGGTCGCGCTGTGGTGGGGTGCGCTCTCCCTGCAGGGCATCCCCAGGGGAGGGGGATGGCGAGGTAGGGGGCACAACGCTGTCGCCCATCAGGGACGGTGGCTTCCCTGCAACACAGGCAGAGCAGAGCAAATGATCACTCAGCGGGGGCAGCCTCGTCCCCCCAAACACAGCCCTGGGGAGCAAGGCTGTCCCTGGCCGCAGGGGCTGAGGACAGTCCCCAGGTCCCCCCGGGAAAGGCAGCGGGACCCCCACCCAAGTCCTCCTGCTGTCCCTGTCTCGGGGGGTGCCCACGCCGCCCCACGCCGGGTGCCAGGCGCCGGGTGCACAATGCACAGTGGGACCGGCCGGGGCTCTGCCAGGCACCGCCGCCACAAAGCCGTCCTTCTTCCCCCGACAGCTGCCGCCCCGGCCCCGCCGCGGGGGGACGCGGGGACGGAGACCCCACACAGGCATGGGGACCCACGCGCTTCCCCATCGCTCTCCCCGGAGGATGCGGGGCCGCTTCCGCCGGCGCTGGCGGCAGAGCCGGAGGCAGGATGGGCGCGGGCCCCGCGGCCTGACGTCACCGCTCCGGCCCATGTCCCCCAGCGCCGCACCATGCCACGGCCGGGCCCGCGCGCAGCCATGAACTCATGGCCCAGGAATGCACACGAGGCCGCCGCCGGCAAACAGCCCCCTCCTCGTGTGGGGCCCGGCCACTCGCTGCCCCGCCGTGGGGCAGGCAGGGGGGCACGCTGTCTGCTGTGTGTGCCCCGAAGGGAGCAGCTAGGGGAATCGCCCCCCATCCCAGCCAGCCCCAGGGGAGCTGGGGACCCCGGGGGCGCCCGCTGCACGCCCCGGTGCCGGGGATGGAGCGACGGTGCCAGCCACCCTGCGAAGCCACAGCATACGCCCTCTGCAAAAGTGGATGTGCCGGGACTGCCCGCGGTGACCAGCGGCGGTGATTCCCCCCAGCCCAGCCCCGGTTAACCAGCCCTTTGCCAATGCACCTTTGGGCACGTGCCGCGATCACAGCCCTGACGCCCACGCAGCCGGCAGCGCTGTCACTCCTGCCCGGGAATGATGCCCAACCCGCCCGGGGGCCGCGGGCACCCGGCTACAGCACCGCTGGCACCGCTGCAGCGTGTGGCCCAAGCTCCGGTGGCGTGGCGTGGCATGGCGGGGACACCAGCGACCGGCACCCACCGGCCCCGGCAAGCGGCTCTTGCCGCGGGTGATGTCATGCGCCGGGCTCGGCCGTGTTTGCAGAGCTCTCCACAATCTTCTGCGAGGGGCAAAGTGTGGGCTCTGCAAACATGGGCTGGCGCCGCTCCTCCACCCCACGCCGGAGCCTGCCGAGCCTGGGGGCAGCCCCAGGCTGCCAGGGAAGGCGCCGCCAGCCCCCCCCTGTGCTGCAGGCATGGGTGCACCCCAAGTCCCACAGTCTCCCAGCACCCACATAGGGGTGCAGCACCCACAGCAGCACCCGCCTGCCTAGGGAGGGGCTGGGGGTCCTGCGGCAGCCCCCGCAGCGGGCCAGAGCCTGTGCCAGCAGGGTCCACCCCTCCCGGGCTCCGCGGGGGACACAGCCAGCCCCGGCCCCCCCCGCAGACCCATGCAGCCTTCCGGGTATTTTCTGCCTCAGGAAGCCAGCCCATCCCCTGGCCCCGATCCTGCACATCCCGCATCCCCATCACTGCACCCTGCAAGGCGGCCATGAGCCTGCTGCACAGCCGGGAAGGTGCCAGGGCTGCAGCTGGGGGCGTCCCCCACCCTGTCCCCTCAGGGCTGCCCCAGATCAGTACCCAGAGGACAGGGGGCTCGGCGGCCCCGCAGGCACCAGCTCTGAGCACAATACCCACAGTGGCACCGTGCATGTCCCAGCTGGGAGAGGTGACCCCCCGGGAGGGCTGTGGGGGCACAGCCGGGCACTGCCCACGGGGCCGCCAGCCAAATAAAAGCTTCAAGGCCAGGCTGACACCCCCGAGCAGATGGGAATACCTCCCGGAGCCGCAGACATGTGGGGAGCGGTGCCGGGAGATGGCAGGTGCCTCCTTGCCACCCCATGCCGCCGGGCACAGAGCCCCGGGCACAGCCCTGGGCCGGATCCGTCCCACCCCACTGGCCGGAGGGACGGCAGCACCCATGGCCAGGGTAGGGCTGCCGGGCACGGCCAAAACCCCCGCGTGTGGCTGGGGCCAGCCCTGCCGCCATCTGTCCCTGTCGCTGCTCCAGCACGGCAGCTGCCCTGAAACCCAACGCTGCCTGCGCCCAGGGGGCGCGGGCGTCCCCTCTCCCCCGGCCAGGGCATTCCGCAGGGGATTAGTTCCCAGGCCCCCCAGACATGCAGGCACAGCTCCCCTGCAGCCCCCAGCCCGGGTGAGCCCGCACCGCTCCGGCCCCACTGCTGGCCCTGGGACGGTGCTGTGCCCAGCCACGGGCCATGGCCATGGGGCGAGGTGCTGCCCTCGACGCCATGTCACCCAGCCCATCCCAGCTCCTCCCGTGGCTCCATGTGGCACCAGCGCTTGTGCCACCGAGCACCACCGGCACCTCCAGCCCAGCACCGCCCGGTGCGGCACTGCTCTGTGGCCAGCACATGGCTGGGGATGCTCAGCCAGGCAGAGGCAAATTCCCCGGTGCTGTGAAGCGAGAGCACATCGAGGCCCCGCGGGGCGCTCCGGTCGGAAGGCGAGCAGCCCTCGTTAACCGTCCGCGGCGCATCCCCGTAGGGCACTTCCCACGAGGGCAGGGGGGGGGCACCCACCACGCTTTAACCTCAGCTCCCCCCGTCTGCCGTATCCTCATGTTCCCGCTCCGC
Source organism: Anarhynchus alexandrinus (assembly GCA_008711295.1). Lineage (NCBI taxonomy): Eukaryota > Metazoa > Chordata > Aves > Charadriiformes > Charadriidae > Anarhynchus > Anarhynchus alexandrinus. Next base: position 1,300,361 of record VUYV01000252.1, read on the forward strand.
AGCGCGGCCGGGGCCCACCACGGGCTGCTCCGTGTGCAGTACCTGCCCAGGGCCAGGAACATCCCCTACCCCAGGAGGAGAGGAGAGCAGGGCTGGCGGGTGCAGTGGGGGCCTGTCGGTGGCCGCTGCGAAGCCACCCGAAGGATCTGGTGTCACAGCACCCGGCCGGCAGACCCCGGCCACCT